>BPTQ01000005.1:156745732-156926546 GCA_019973895.1 Chrysanthemum seticuspe | reverse complement strand
CATGAACAGCACGAGAGCCTAGAACGAAAGAACCATCGTGCAAAGAAAAGGTACTCCGCATCAACAAGTAGTACTGGTTTTTTCGGAGCAAACAAACCGAACCCCATAGCGGCCAATTTAGTTGGCCAAATCCTCGCAGGGTTAAGAATTTTACTGCGTTTTGGAGGGTTCGCAGTAGCTCTCGTTTGTCACGACGAAACCAAAGGAGTGCTATGGTAAAGAAACGGGCAAAGTAGTGTAGGTAGAGTGAAAGGGGCGAAGCAACAAGGGCAACGCGTGCAAACATTATTCTCAATTTGAAACACGTATACGGCAAGTTGCAAAAGGTGAACGAACTGTAGTATAGGAACAACGCGGTAACTATCAACTCAGATAACTTGAGTAAATACTGGCTATGGTTTTGCATAGAAACCCAACCGTGGTGGGTTGAAAGTCTAACAGTGTGGGGGTTTAATGGACAAAAAAAACGTCGCCTTACCTTAAGGACCCCTAACTGACAGTATTGTAGTGTTAGTGTCAATATAATTGTAACAAACTTATTTCCGAACAAGTTGATTTACATTTGGGACCTACTTTGTAAACTCTGATTATTTTATTAAATCAAACGATGTAGTTTCCCAAACGACACTTTAGGTCGTTCAATATAACTGTGATTGTGATGTTATGACAGTCAATCCCCAGGAATTCCATTCCGCTGCAAAAAAAACAGGTAATTTGGGGGTGTGACAATCTGAAAGTTGGGTGGTGCCAACCCAAAGATACGTTTTGGTATCGGTCATAAATGAGTTCAATAGACTCAACTATCAATGGCGCAACAAGGATATGATGTCAAGCAAGTGGAAAACGTTGAACGGCATATGCACAAAGTTTAACTCTTATTACAAACGTGCGCAACGGGAACAACGAAGCGGGGAAAGTGAGATGGATGTGATGAAACGGGCAAAGAAATGGTATCGTGAGGAAACCAAAGCAGCACTGTTTGCTCTCGATGACGCTTGGGAGGTTTTGCGTCATTTTAAGAATTGGGACGCTCCTAAACCGGTTGATTTAACCGGCGATACCCCAAGCCAAACAAACGAGGCTTTTTTGGTCATGATGAACAACTACGCCTCATGGAAAAGAAACGTGCTACCAAGAAAGCAAGATCCGAGAGCACGACAAGTACTGGGGGAGCAAGCACTAGAGGAACGAGCTCGTCAACTTATTTCACCGAAACAATGGCAAACGAGTATCGTATCAAATGTGAAACCGCCGCAGCGGCGTATCGGGCCCAGCAGGAGAAAGATGAAACAATAACAAGGTTAGAGGAGTTGAAGTTTTTGATGACGAATACTGAAGGGAAAGATCCAAATGTCGTGGCTTGGATCAATGACGAAAAAGACTGAATCATCAAAAAACATAACTTGCAACCTCGTCAGTAGATTGTATTCTCGTCATTTCCTTTATGTTTAATTTGCAGCGTGTTTTTTTATTTCGTTGTAATTTTTTTTTTAATTTCGTATTGTAATACGTTTTCAAATTTAATGATATGTTTGGTTCAATAAATGAAGTGTTTGTTTTAGTTTAGGGGTTGAAATTGAAAATATGAAATGTTTGATCTGTGGGTGGTTTAGATTTTCCGTGGTTTAGATCGTTGGTGTTTTATTGTTAGATATGTGAAAAAGTTAGGGTCGTTTGGTTATGAAAGTTATGGCCGTTTTGTTATGGTTTTTTTTATATGTGATGGTTTTGTTAGATTCTTAGTGGTAGTGGTTCTTGCTTTTATTGTTAGATATGTGGTTGTGAAATTAATAACCACGGTATGGTTTCTGATCCGTGGTTATTAAACATATATGTTTTTTTGATAAAGTTTAAACGACATGGTTTCTGATGGTTTCTTGATGTTTTATTGTTAGATCCGTGGTTTCTTGATGTTTTATTGTTAGATCTATGGAAAAGATGGTTTCTTGAGTTTTATTGTTAGATCTGTGGTTTCTTGATGTTTTATTGTTAGACCTGTGAAAAAACGATCGTATGGTTTATGGTTTGCTTTAGATCTGTGGTTAATGATATGAATTTTTGTTAGATCTATGTAAGCAGTGGTGGTGGTTCTTGTATTTTTGTGATGGTGATGTTTTTTTGTGACGGCGATGCTTTCTATGAAACTGCTTTAAGCAGTTTGTTGTGAAATATTTTGTTCGAGCAGTTTGTCGAAACTGCTTATTATGAAATGAGCAGTTTGTTGAAACTGCTTATTGGATGGTTTGTTTAGATCCGTGGTTTCTTGGCTGTTTGGTTGGTTTAGATATGAGGTTTGATCTTTAAAGCAGTTTTAAAAACTGCTTATTGGATGGTTTGTTTAGATCTGTGGTTAAACCAGTTTTAATTTTTTTTATGGTTTGTTTGGCTAGATCCGTGGTTGGTTTAGATCTGTGGTTTGATCTTGATAGCAGTTTCAAAAACTGCTTATTGGATGGTTTGTTTAGATCCGTGGGTTCTTGGCTGTTTGGTTGGTCTAGATCCGTGGTATGATCTTGAAAGCAGTTTCAAAAACTGCTTATTGAAAGCATTTTTAAAAACTGCTTATTAAAAGCAACTTAAAATCTGAAACTGCTTATTATGAGAAGTAGTTTTCAGCAGCTCTAAAACTGCTTTTGGTTGCTGTTGATAAAAAAAACTTTGTTTTTTGAAATGGTTTCTTGAAACTCCTTATTATGAAATAAGAAGTTGATTTCTGTTATAAAACCGAGATGGCGATGATGATTTAAAAAAAAACTTGTCGATTGGCATGGCATAACCGAATTGATGGCAAACATTTTGCAACCTTCAAATTTGCAACCATATGATTAAAAATAACAATCTGAGCCTAATAGCGTAAAATTATACCTCGGTTGTGTAAAACGGTGAGGTATTCATCGTAAACTTTTATAAACCCGTAAAACCCGCACCTTCCTTTTCTGCTAGCACAATCTTGTTTTTTACAAGGGTTTTGGTCGTAAAATAGCAACATACTTTTTTAAATGTACCGTTTTGGTATGTGTACTATTTATTGTTCCACTTAATGTTGTGTACGTTCATTTTTTGTTCCATTTTGCACATTTTGATGACATGTCACATTATAAATGGTGACATGTGTCAAACTTTCAACTGTGACACGTCATCAAAATGTGCAAAATGGAACAAAACATGAAAGTACACAACATTAAGTGGAACAATAAATAGTACATGTATCAAAACGGTACATTTCAAAAAGTACGTTACTATTTTATGACCAAAACCCTTTTTACAAACCCAACTATTATAAACTTTTGATTTGCTTGTTTTTGGTGTTGTGAACAATGTGCTTGTGCTATGCTATAACTTATAAATTCAAAGTTAAATAATCATTTAACAGTAAGATGCCTGATTTCATTTTGTACAAATGACTCTTTCTCAAAATAAACGTGTTTCACACAAACACACCCGTGACTTCATTTGGTACCTGAGCTTGTACATTGTTCAATGAAAAATACTTTTGAGATAAGGCGATGACGATAACCGAAACCGACCGGACGGTAAAGTGAGATTTTATCACTTTGCAATCTTCAAATCTGAGTCTATTAAAAATCTCAATAATTTATCGATTACGTTTTTTTAACACAACACAAAAAATAAAAGCTTGAAGAGGAACAAAAAAATCATACAGTTGATCAGACCCAAAATGATAACTTTTTTTTCTATCAATATAAAAATGGGACATGATATTTGGACAATCAGACCCAAAAAAGAAGAAAAAAAAAAGTAAAAAGAAAAAAAAAGAAGCTAAAGGACAAAAACACGAGGACAAAAAAACACAAGTACACTACTAAAATGGGTTTGGGGCAGGGGGTTTGTATAGTGTGACCTTAGTTTTTAGTCGGTAAAGTAAAGTACAAACAACAAGATCAAGCATAATTGTACGGGCTGGGTTATTGGGACGGTACCTAGTTTTTTAGATTGACCCCCCCACCTTTTTTGTTTTTTTTTTATTTTTTTTTATTTTTATAATTTTTTTTATATCAAAAAACTATAAACCTGAAAATGCGGAACTGTAAATATAAAGTTTAATAAGTCAAACGGTTAAAACTGTCAGAAATACGGAACCAAAAAACTGTGTTGTACTAAAAAAAATGAGAGGACAAAGAGAATATTCCCTATGATTTGACCCCATAGGGAGGGTTTATATAGTACAACCCAATTGTACTTGGATTCCGTTTTTTGCTATTTTTACATGATTCGGATGTGCATTCCATCAATGTCTCACAGATTTGACACATTATCTCTCATGTCCTACATAGAAGAATTGTAGCTAGTTTAATAATATTTCTTTGCATTTATACATTATGCAATTTTTATTGCCCTTCTGTCATTATTATTGACTCTTGAACCGGGCAAGACAGGCGACGTCTCAGGGGATCAAATTAGTGAGAGGCATCAAATGATTGGGTTCTGTTAACGTTTTTTATGACGGATAATATGTATTTTAATTGATTATGAACTTTGATAGTGTTTTTTAATAGCGTTAAGTCTGTCGTGGAGAAGATGACCAAAACCAATTGTTGGAAGGTTTATTTTTGAGACTACCAAATTTGTTTTCTTATTACCCTATTGTTATGTAGAATTTCATCCTAGCCCCTTTGACATACATAGATCATTACTTTAATCCTGGACTTAAATATTTGCTTTTTAATCCTACTATAGTGCGAAGCCTGAAACATTATCTTCTAAATACTACCTCTTTATAAAATTATTTATTTAGGTGGTGTTTATTTTTTAAGAGGCTCTGAATCTAAATCTGAACCGCACATCTGAATCTGAATCTGAGGCGTAAATGTCTAAATCGGACCGCATCTAAACGGGAAAAAAAACTCATATTTGAACCGCACATTTGCTTGCTTGTACTAATGTTTTTTGGTTTTTTTTTGTCAGCAAGAGGCAACAAGAGACATTCAGACACCCCTCTCAAGTCTAGACCATTAATATCTTACTGTCTCTGAACGCGTCTGAACGGGAAAAAAAAACAAACGCTCTGAACGACCAAAATGTCTTACCGCATCTGAACAATTCAGATTAAAAAGTTTTTAAGAGCCTCTTTATAAAAAACAAACACCACCTTAGTTTTGATAATAAATATGAAGTATTAAATGTATCATATGTTCTCTTACTTTATGAAATTAACGAGTGTGGAAACCCGCGCGATGCAGCGGGATTGCTTTTGTAGACGTGAATTTGGATAGGGACTATTTTTGCCAAATTGTTATAAAGGACTTACTTTGCAGCGACACTTAAACCTTAGGGACTATTTTTGCCAACTTGGACTTACTTTGCAGCGACACTTAAACCTCAGGGACTATTTTTGCCAACTTGCGAAAGTTGGCATTAAATGTGGACACATGTCATGTAAAGACCTAATGTCTTGCCTTTTAGTATATATAATAATAGTTTAGGAATAGGTGAATTTTATCTAAATCCATTTAAAATACTGAGTAGATTATTTTATTAATAAACAAGGTACATTGAAAGTACATTTTCTAAAAAGGAGTTCGCAAGTGACTAAGAGCATTAGGTAAGGTGTTCGCCGACCTTCGTCGTGCCATGGTGACAGCTTCGTCGCCTTTCGTCGCGACACCGTGGTCATTCGCTATGGCTCGCCGTGAAGAGTCTCGTCATCTGCACAACAAAGCAAATGGAAGTACTTTTTCTGAATTGTTACCGATGGGTGACGTTTTTTTTTTTTCTTTTTTTTTTTTTTTTTTTTTTTTACACATTTTTTGACGCACTATAAATACCAAAATATTTCAATTAAAATTTACACATTTCAATCAAAATCTACACATTTCAAAATCTACATATATAAACATGAGTGAATCATCTTATTCCTGTGAAAGTGACATTGAAGAGCTAGAGATGATTCTTCAAGAGTTTGAGTTCGAGCAATCGTTGCAACAACAACAAGCCGACCCTTCATTGCACCGTCGATACGTCCCCCGTGAACGTGAAATTGTTGAAGCATGTCAACTTGCTGACTATTTTGGTGACAACCCAAAATATACGGAAGAAAATTTTAGGCGTCGCTTTCGTATGAGCCGTATACTATTTTTACAAACAGTACAAGGTATTGAAACGTATATTGAAACTCATTGTAACACCCCCAAAATCACAATGTGACAGCGGAAGACTATTTGGGGTATTACTTAGAGGATCATAGTCACAAGTTATAGAAAACGGCTCTAAAGAGACGTTTTAATAAAAAGTAGTTACCATTTCATAAATCTCAGCGTTTAGAACACAAAAAGGAAATACCACATGTTTTGGAGTTACACAAAAGATAGTTTAAATATTTATGAAATGATAACTTTAATTGAAAACGACACCACTTCAAGTGTCCCACGACGTCCGCTCCACGCCTTCATGAAATTCTAATTAGTACCTGAGATGAACATGCTTAAAAGTCAACAAAAGTTGAGTGATATTCATAGGTTTAAATAATAAGTTGAACACAAGTAAGAGATGATAATTGCTTCGAATACAATCACCATGGAAAACATAGATTATTATTATGCGCTAAGCTCATGACACCAAACTAACTGCATACACCTAATTACTGGCGTATGTAATAATATTGCCCTCAGAGATGGAATTGCCAATTCCATAGTTAACCAAATATAGTGCGCCCCGGTTATTTCCGATAACCGAGTCGGGGTCGCTAATTCCCATAGTACTATCCACAATATTCGCGTTCACTAGCAAGTGATTAATGGTTCATGATGTAAGGGACTTATGGCAGGCAACTTAGGCTATAATAATAATGATCAGATAAGCATACAGTTTAAGAAAAGACTTGTGTTCTAGTTTATAGCATGTATCTCCCTCGCGGGGTTTGAAAGAAATAAGTAAAGGCGAGGCTATGAACTCACCTTTGCAAATGGTATCCGAGTAGTGTAAGGTCAAGTAGTATGAGCACGAAGTACCGTCACGCGACCTATAATTAGCATGGCAAGTCTTAGTTTATTGTTTTTATCCATGGTTTAATGTATTGAAAACGGTTGAAGTATTTTCAAGAGTTTGTGTTTAATAACGCTTATGTGGCAACGGTTAAGCTTAAATAAGTTTCGAAATGCTTATAAGTCTTTGGCTCTTGGAAAAGTGAATGGAATAGTTTACGAAGCATTCGTATAAGAATTGGCTCGAGTATATTTATTAAAGCGGAAACAATTACAAATCGACTTATATTTATTTGATTTTGTTTAGTTTTGAAAAATATATATATATACGTACAATATATATTTTATCTAAGTTGCGGGAAAATATTATATTTAGAAAAGTATAATATTTTCTAGTTTATGCAAAGGTGGTCGTCAAATAGAAATATGTACCCATTTTATTTATGTGACGAAGACTTGTAGAAAATATAAATTTATTATCTTTTAGAAGTTTTAGGATGGGAAGTGTTAAGTGTAGATCTTGGAGGGTCCAAAGTTGTAAAGATTTATATAAGTTTCCAATTTTATAAGGATTTTAAGGAAATGTGTTAAGTGGTTCAAAGTAGAGGGTTGAAATCGTAGATGTTAGTATTAGTTTACAAAGTTTATAAGAGACCTTGAGCAATATAAGAAAACGGGCGAAGTTTGGGGACTAGTTGTGTTAAGATACCAAAGTTACAAGTATAACCCAAAAAAAAGAAAAGGGGCAACTGCCATGAGGCAGTTTCGAACCCTCAACCTCTTCTGCCAAGAGGCCACGCTCCCACCAACTGAGCTAGGGACCCTTTTGTGTTATGTTTCTCAGTTTAGTTTTATTTAATGTGTACGTCGACTGTTTCATGTTAGCTTTATATTTCTTTCACAGTAGCTATTTTTGAAAGTGTTGCATGCATATGCATGACTTTTGTGTTTCTTCTCCAAGATTGTTTTATAACCCCAAGTTCTCAAGTAAGACATAAATATAGTTAAGCATTTGACGAGTCGTTTTGATGCCATAGTGAACCAAAAGGTTTTGTTTCGTTTCGATGTTTATTGACAAGACCCGATATGAGTTTTTAAATCAAAGAAGTTCAAGTCGAGCTAGTGAGATTCTCATCTAGCTTATTTTCTAGTGAACCGAGTACTTGTTACTAACAAGCTCTCGTATGGTATAATGGGTCTCGGTTTGTGAGTTGAGCTTCCAAGCCCGGCGCGAGCTTGGATTTGTCTTTAGCCACTCGGTTGTGTATAATGTTTACAAAAGTGTTCGATGAGTAAATTAGAATCGGAAAAGAACTTGAGTCGAGCCAATAATTTCAAGGTAAGTAGGTTTCTAAAAGTGAGCTATACGTTATTGAATTTCATGAAACCGTTTGTACATCATTTATACATTTTCGAAATGACTTTCAAAAGCTTCCAAGGTTACTAAACTTGTTTTTAAAATCGGAATAAACCAAGATGATTATTTTCTATAGTTTAGTATGCATGTTTTTCTTTAAAAAGGCACCACACAAGCTTAATAACACATGATGAGGATGTCAAGTTCATACACGTAAAGTTTATGTCGTTGTTTACGTTTAAAGATTATATGCTTAAACAAAATATACTTGCATGCAACGAGTGGAGTTTTAACGCAAGAAAACCATAATGAAGATGAGTAAGTGACTTACAATGCTTGAGTGAGAGTGAGTGAAGCGAAAGCCAAGACTCAAGAAAACTCGAATACAAGTTATGTCCAAATCGACTTAGAGCAAGAACCCAACAACTACTAGAATATCCAACTCTTTGAAGACCTTGACTTTGTGAAAATTTTTGGTAAGTGATATATGAAATGAGCCTAGGCTCGTGGGTTTTTAAGAAGCAAGGAGGAAGAAAACCTTTGGTTAAAGACCAAGAGTCTTTGTTGAGTATGGGTATATGGGACTTGACTTTACTACAACCTAGGGAGTATTCTAATAAACAAGCAAATGGTCTAGGCTTCTTGAGTGGTTTTCGGCTGGTACAAGGTGAAGAGGGACAAGAAGGTGAGTTGTGTGCATGGGGAACATGCTTCCCAAAAGTCAACTATTATAGATACATGATGGATATTGTGTTTATTTTCTCTAACAAGGTTTCAAATTTAGTGCATTTACAAGTTTTTGTATGAGATGAGAATACTTTTGTGAGCCCATTCGGTTACAAGGAAAAGGGAAGGATAGGGTCTCAAATTTTTCGTTACGTATATCGTGTCCCGTTTGAGCTTAAATGTGAGTCACGGTGTTTCGGTTTGAGGTTTTTGGCCAACGTCTAATATATATTTTAGCATGTTTTTATAAAGGTAACAAAAATATAAAAATAAAAATATTAATTCTAACTCGTAGAAATATTTATTTGACTTTAGCCATAATTAATTTAGTGTCGGTACGCGTGCGGCTCGTAAGACAAGAAAATTCCTTGTGAGACTGATTTCAGTTATCAGTAAATATCGGGCATGATTAAATAAGACTACTCGAAGTTGCATAAATTTTTATGCAATAAAATGAAGTGTACATGCTAAAATGCTCAAATAAGTTTTGATAAACAATCTAGTTTATTAATACGAAGGTTGATGATAGTGAAATTTTACAGGTGGCTACAGTACCAACCCCTTAAGAGAATTCCGTCCGCGGAATTTTAGTTTACAGTGGTTGTCGGAGTTGAATTTGCAAAGAGATGTGGGTACTTAACACGCATGGTGTCTTCGCGCTCCCACGTGTACTCTGGTCCTCTCTTGGAGTTCCATCTAACTTTGACGATAGGGATGCGACTTTGGTTAAGTCGCTTGACTTCCCTATCCATGATTTCAATCGGTTCTTTGACAAAGTTGAGCTTGTCATCGAGTTTAATCTCTTTTAGTGAGACGACAAGAGATTCATCCGACAAACATTTCTTCAGATTTGAGACGTGAAAGGTAGGATGAACTCTACTAAGTTCTTCCGGGAGATCAAGTTTGTAAGCAACCGGGCCGATTCTTTCGAGAATCTTGAAAGGGCCAATGTATCGAGGGTGTAACTTTCCTCGTTTTCCGAATCGAACTTTTCCTTTCCAAGGTGATACTTTCAACATGACTCGATCACCAATTTGAAATTCCATGGGTTTCCTTCTAACATCAGCGTAACTCTTTTGTCGATCTCTAGCAGCTTGAAGTCGTTGACGAATTTGTACAATCTTTTCGGTTGTTTCTTGGACAAGCTCAGGTCCAGTGAGTTGGGCATCTCCAACCTCGGCCCAGCAAACAGGTGATCGACACTTTCGACCATAAAGTGCCTCGAATGGGGCTGCCTTGATGCTAGCGTGGTAACTATTGTTGTAAGAGAATTCTGCCAACGGTAAGTGCTTATCCCAACCTTTTCCAAAGTCGATCACGCAAGCTCGTAGCATGTCTTCCAAGGTTTGGATAGTCCTTTCGCTTTGGCCATCGGTTTGAGGGTGATATGCGGTACTCATATCCAAACGAGTACCTAAAGCCTTTTGAAGAGATTTCCAGAAGTGTGAAGTAAAACGACTGTCACGATCAGAAATGATGGAAATTGGTACTCCATGACGGGATACAATTTCCTTCAAGTATAGTTGAGCAAGGGTTTTCATTTCATCATTTTCCTTGATGGGCAGGAAATGAGCGGATTTGGTAAGGCGATCAATGATGACCCAAATGGTGTCGTAACCTCTAGCAGTCTTTGGTAGTTTGGTTATGAAATCCATAGTGATTCTCTCCCATTTCCAAACTGGAAGTTCAGGTTGAGTTAACAATCCGGAAGGTTTTTGACATTCGGCTTTGACTCGAGAACAGGTGAGACATTTCCCAACGTACGTTGCAATTTCAGCTTTCATGTTTGGCCACCAATAAAGCTTCTTGAGATCTTGGTACATTTTGTCGGATCCCGGGTGAATGGAATATTTAGACTTGTGAGACTCATGCATGATGAGTTCCCGTATTCCTCCATAAAGTGGTATCCAATTTCTATCGCCAAAACATAAAGTTCCATCCGATCTTTGTGCAAAACCGTTCTCGTTTTCCGGCATTCCAAAGATTCTTTCATGGGGACGGTTTTCAGGTTTGAGAGCTTCAGCTTGGGCTTCAAGGATTTTTGATGGAAGGGGTGACTTAATTGTCATTCCCAAAGATCTTACTCGAAGAGGTTTAGGTCGATCCTTTCGACTAAGAGCATCAGCCACGACATTTGCTTTTCCAGGGTGATAACGGATTTCACAGTCATAATCACTAAGCAATTCTAGCCATCGGCGTTGTCGCATGTTTAACTCCTTTTGATCAAGAATGTGTTGGAGACTTTTATGGTCGGTAAACACCGTACACTTGGTTCCATATAGGTAATGTCTCCATATTTTGAGAGCGAAAACCACGGCTCCCAATTCCAAGTCATGAGTAGTGTAGTTCTTTTCGTGAGTTTTGAGTTGTCGCGAAGCATAAGCGATCACCTTGTTTCTTTGCATCAGTACCGCACCTAATCCTAGGTGTGATGCATCACAGTAGACCACAAAATCTTCCACTCCTTCGGGTAGGGCTAAGATAGGGGCTTCGCAAAGCTTTTGTTTCAAGAGTTGAAAGGCTAACTCTTGTTCCTCTCCCCAGTCAAAATTCTTCTTTTTCTGGGTTAACTCCGTTAGAGGTTTAGCGATTTTCGAGAATCCTTCGATAAATCTTCGATAGTAACCCGCAAGACCTAAAAATTGGCGTATTTCGGTAGGAGTAGTAGGGGATGACCAATCTTTGACAGCTTCGATTTTTGAAGGATCAACATGAAGACCATTACTATCTATCACGTGACCAAGGAATTGAACTTTTTGAATCCAGAAGTCGCACTTTGAAAACTTAGCATACAGTTCTTCTTTCTTGAGTAGCTCTAAAATGGCTTTCAAGTGTTCCGCATGCTCTTCCTTGTTGCGGGAGTAAATGAGAATGTCATCAATGAACACAATCACAAATTTGTCCAAGTAAGGTTTACACACTCGGTTCATCAGGTCCATAAATACCGCCGGTGCGTTTGTCAAACCAAATGGCATCACTTGGAACTCATAGTGGCCATATCGTGTTCGGAAAGCAGTTTTTGGAATATCTCCTTCTCTAACTCTCAGTTGGTGATACCCAGATCTCAGATCAATCTTGGAGTAGACGCTTGACCCTTGCAGTTGATCAAACAAATCATCAATTCTAGGCAATGGATATCGGTTCTTCACCGTTAGCTTGTTCAGCTCACGGTAATCGATACACATACGGAAAGATCCGTCATTCTTTTTGACAAATAAGACCGGAGCTCCCCAAGGCGAAGAACTCGGTCGAATGAATACCTTTTCGGACAATTCTTGAAGTTGGTCGGACAATTCTTGTAGTTCGGAAGGTGCCAATCTATAAGGTGCTCGTGCCACGGGTGCCGCTCCCGGCATTAGCTCGATTTGAAATTCTACTTGCCGAATCGGAGGAAGACCAGGCAAGTCTTCAGGAAATACTTCGGGAAAATCCCTAGCCACGGGGACGTCTTTTAGTTGTTTCTCATCCGCTTTCTTCTTCTCCGTTACTTGTGTTAGAAAAATGTGGCATCCTTTTTCTATGTACTTTGCAGTTTTGACGCACGAGATGATATTCAATCGGGTTTTACCATGATCACCCCGAATGATTAGAGTTTTGCCATTGAGAGGAAGGTGAACGACTTTCTCGTCACAGATGATTCTTGCACGATTCTTGGATAGCCAATCCATGCCAATGACAGCATCGAAGCTACCAAGTTGGATAGGCATAAGGTCTATATCGAACGGGTGGTTTGATAAGGATAGGTTGCAACCTCGAAGGATAGTGTTAGTTCCTACTATTTTTCCATCGGCTAGCTCTACTTCATATGTGGTATCTAGGACGGTTGGGGTGACTTTTAGTAAAGGTGCAAACTTAGAAGACACAAAGCTTTTGTCGGCTCCAGAATCAAATAACACCTTAGCTAAATGATGATTGAGTGAAAACGTACCCGTAACGACGTCCGGGTTTTCTTGTGCATCTCCATCTCCTAGCACATAAGCTCTTGCTCTAGCAGGGTTGTTGTTGGTATTGTTGTTGTTGTTGTTGTTCCCGTACAGTTTTGGGCACCTACTCTTGACATGCCCAGCTTCTCCACATCCAAAGCAAGTTATCCCCATGGGTTGGAGGTTACTTCCAGTAGCGGGGCTTCGGCAATCCTTGTGGGTATGGCCCACTTTGTTACACTTCCCACACTTAATAGTACAACGTCCCACATGATGCAGGTTGCATCGAGTGCACAAAGGGTGTGGTCCAGCATAGCCTCTTCCATTGGCGGGTGTAGCGGCATAAGCCCTCACAACTTCTTGTCTACGGTTTTGTTGGTTGTGGTGGTTGTTTCGGTTTTGGTGATATGGGTTGGGATTGTTATTGCGGTGTTGATTGTGATTGTTGCGGCCTTGGTTGTTGTTGTTGCGGTTATTGTTGTGAATGAAAGAGTTGTGGTTGAAGTTGTTTGAAGTGTTGCCTCGACGGTCATCAAACTTCCTTTTGTTGTCGTTGTTGCCTTGCACGGATCCATGTTTCAGGACTTGATCCATGAGTTGGTAGGAAATCGTGATCACTTCTTCCACGGTTTTGGGTTTTGATGCAGTAACATTGCCCTCAATGCTTCGGGGTAATCCCCCAATGAGATTTTCCAGCAACTTAACTTCATCAGTAATCATGGAAGGGCATAGAGCTTTCAATTCTTGGAAACGCTTGAAGTAGGTTTTGAGATCATTGCCTTTAGTAGTCAGATGATAGAATTCATCTTCAAGTTTCTTGATCTCGGTCCTTGGACAGTATTGCTTCATCAACAATTGCTTTAGTTCAGTCCAAGTGGTTTTGTAGGCTTCTTCCATGCCAATAGGTTGGGCATGAGCCTTCCACCAAGACAATGCATCTTCTAGCAGAGTACCAGTAGCAAATTTCACCTTGCAATCTTCTGAGCAATCACTTAAAAGAAATACAGTTTCAGATCTTTCGATCCAATGAATAAGGCCAACTGCGCCTTCAGTTCCTTTGAAGAAGGTGGGTTTGCAATTCATGAACTCTTTGTATCGACATTTGCGATTTGCCACAGCTTCATTCTGGTTGGCTTGATTTGGAGCTTCATTTGCTCGATCTGCCCCAGCAGGTCTTGCAGCAAAAGCAGCACCGATTTCATTAGTAACTAACCTCCGAATTGCTTCAGGGGTCATCTCGGGAGTTCCAGTAGAGGTAGGGGTAGTTCTTGTTCTTGCCATTTTTCTAAAGACATACACTCAAATTTTAGAATCATTCAACATAATTGTGAATTATTATAAAAAAAAATTTCATAATAGTCAAGATCGTCACATTATATCAATAGAGTATAATCATCATAAGAAGAATCGTAACATGTCAGAACCACACAAGAGAATATATATATAAATGATCACTTCGATTCATACACTGATAAATAAGAAAGATCATCATACATGAGAACATCAAGAAATAACAACCATAGTGCCATATGTCTATCATCCATACATAGTGATACAAAACCATACAATGTCGCATAAATAGCTTGTTCGATAGTTTACAAAACATGCGAATACAAGGCCTTTATTAGTGCCACATGCGGCAGGCTAAGGTACCAGAAAACTAAATAGATGAATCACCACTCTAGAGGCTGTCAGGTGTGCTCCTCAAGCGGCGTCGTAGGTCATGGACTAGCTCTGCCAGCTCATCCACCTCTCTATCTCGTGCCTCCAATCTCTGCTCCAAAGCAGTAGCACGCGTCTCCATGATAGTCATCCTCTCTGACTGTCGTCGCACAACCCCCTCCAACATCTCGGCTCTGTCCAGCAGTCCTAATCTATCTGACTCCATCCTCCTCTCTAACACTGTAACTGCTCCACTAGCTCTCTCACTCTGGGAACAAATCCTCTCAAGCTCTCTCTCCATCGTACTCCTCCCTTTCAGGAGCTCTCCAACCTCATCTTCAATGTTCTCGACACGTACCAACGGAACCTCATCAACGAATGCCACAACATCCTCGAGCTGATCCTCAAATCGTAGAACTCGGGCAGCTATCAATGGAATAGTATGATGAAGGGGTTCTCCCGTAACCGGAAGAGTCTCAGCAGCAGCAAACCGATGCTCCCCAAGCTCCATAGCGCTAGGTGCACCCTCCTCCGACCTCCATCGACTAATGAGCGGCATCATGTATGACCAACGTCTAGCATCGACCCTCCTACGGGCTCTCGGCTCAGAGGTACCAAACATAGCCTGGTAATATGGGTCAGAATGTGTGGGTGAGAGACGGGCTCTCTTCCCAAGAGATGTCACTGGCTCAGTGTGCGTCACCAAGGGTGATGGTGCACGGGATGAGGATGAAACCGGTACAGTGGTGGTCTGGTAAATGAATGTGGTAGGTGGAGGTAGTGGTGAAACAGGTATGAGTGGTGGTGCAGGTGTAGCTGATGGTGGAAAAGCAGAGGATGATGGTATGTCAGATGGTGGAATAAAAGTGATGGGTGCCTTTACTCGTTTCCGAGCAGTATGTATGAAGGTAGCACCCTTCTTTCGATAACGGAATGGCTGGCCAAACGGCGCGGGCTCGTAGGGTTTGAGAACCCTAGCTCGCCTTCGCCTTCGGCGGATAGGCAATGGTGATGGGCAAGAGATAGAAGATACGGAATCAGTGGATGAGTGTGTCTGGGACATAACATCAGAGGGTGATAGCCACTGTTGTGACTCCAAATATTTGTCATAAGTGAGGGGACCAAAGACAGGCAAACGCTCAGGTATGGTCAAAGCAAGTGGGGTGACAGCGACTTCACCCTCCTCGAAGGGCTCAGTCTCAGCGGACATAGGTGCAACGAGAGCCGGAGTAGAGTCAGAAGACATAGCATCCTCCATCTCGGTATCGGATGTCAGGTCGATAGGGTGAGTAGCGGACGACATAGTACTGTAACAACCCAAAAGAAAATATGTACTCATAAGTAAATAAAGTCATGCAGTAAATAAGATTTAGTTAGTCGCGCATAATCTGCAACGCAAATCTAAATGCCTAACCAAATGAAAGCTATCATCATAAGTTTATCATGCAAAGTTTTACTAGTCATGTAGTATCTACTAAGTGAATCTCCTACATGTTATCGGTACGAAGTAGGCGCGGAGGACGTGAAGTGGTGGTGTAAAACGGTCCATTTGAAAACGTGGTTATAGTCCAATTTGTTTTGAAAATACAAGTTGGTTCTCTATAACCTAGGCTCTGATGCCAATCTGTAACACCCCCAAAATCACAATGTGACAGCGGAAGACTATTTGGGGTATTACTTAGAGGATCATAGTCACAAGTTATAGAAAACGGCTCTAAAGAGACGTTTTAATAAAAAGTAGTTACCATTTCATAAATCTCAGCGTTTAGAACACAAAAAGGAAATACCACATGTTTTGGAGTTACACAAAAGATAGTTTAAATATTTATGAAATGATAACTTTAATTGAAAACGACACCACTTCAAGTGTCCCACGACGTCCGCTCCACGCCTTCATGAAATTCTAATTAGTACCTGAGATGAACATGCTTAAAAGTCAACAAAAGTTGAGTGATATTCATAGGTTTAAATAATAAGTTGAACACAAGTAAGAGATGATAATTGCTTCGAATACAATCACCATGGAAAACATAGATTATTATTATGCGCTAAGCTCATGACACCAAACTAACTGCATACACCTAATTACTGGCGTAAGTAATAATATTGCCCTCAGAGATGGAATTGCCAATTCCATAGTTAACCAAATATAGTGCGCCCCGGTTATTTCCGATAACCGAGTCGGGGTCGTTAATTCCCATAGTACTATCCACAATATTCGCGTTCACTAGCAAGTGATTAATGGTTCATGATGTAAGGGACTTATGGCAGGCAACTTAGGCTATAATAATAATGATCAGATAAGCATACAGTTTAAGAAAAGACTTGTGTTCTAGTTTATAGCATGTATCTCCCTCGCGGGGTTTGAAAGAAATAAGCAAAGGCGAGGCTATGAACTCACCTTTGCAAATGGTATCCGAGTAGTGTAAGGTCAAGTAGTATGAGCACGAAGTACCGTCACGCGACCTATAATTAGCATGGCAAGTCTTAGTTTATTGTTTTTATCCATGGTTTAATGTATTGAAAACGGTTGAAGTATTTTCAAGAGTTTGTGTTTAATAACGCTTATGTGGCAACGGTTAAGTTTAAATAAGTTTCGAAATGCTTATAAGTCTTTGGCTCTTGGAAAAATGAATGGAATAGTTTACGAAGCATTCGTATAAGAATTGGCTCGAGTATATTTATTAAAGCGGAAACAATTACAAATCGACTTATATTTATTTGATTTTGTTTAGTTTTGAAAAATATATATATATATACGTACAATATATATTTTATCTAAGTTGCGGGAAAATATTATATTTAGAAAAGTATAATATTTTCTAGTTTATGCAAAGGTGGTCGTCAAATAGAAATATGTACCCATTTTATTTATGTGACGAAGACTTGTAGAAAATATAAATTTATTATCTTTTAGAAGTTTTAGGATGGGAAGTGTTAAGTGTAGATCTTGGAGGGTCCAAAGTTGTAAAGATTTATATAAGTTTCCAATTTTATAAGGATTTTAAGGAAATGTGTTAAGTGGTTCAAAGTAGAGGGTTGAAATCGTAGATGTTAGTATTAGTTTACAAAGTTTATAAGAGACCTTGAGCAATATAAGAAAACGGGCGAAGTTTGGGGACTAGTTGTGTTAAGATACCAAAGTTACAAGTATAACCCAAAAAAAAGAAAAGGGGCAACTGCCATGAGGCAGTTTCGAACCCTCAACCTCTTCTGCCAAGAGGCCACGCTCCCACCAACTGAGCTAGGGACCCTTTTGTGTTATGTTTCTCAGTTTAGTTTTATTTAATGTGTACGTCAACTGTTTCATGTTAGCTTTATATTTCTTTCACAGTAGCTATTTTTGAAAGTGTTGCATGCATATGCATGACTTTTGTGTTTCTTCTCCAAGATTGTTTTATAACCCCAAGTTCTAAAGTAAGACATAAATATAGTTAAGCATTTGACGAGTCGTTTTGATGCCGTAGTGAACCAAAAGGTTTTGTTTCGTTTTGATGTTTATTGACAAGACCCGATATGAGTTTTTAAATCAAAGAAGTTCAAGTCGAGCTAGTGAGATTCTCATCTAGCTTATTTTCTAGTGAACCGAGTACTTGTTACTAACAAGCTCTCGTATGGTATAATGGGTCTCGGTTTGTGAGTTGAGCTTCCAAGCCCGGCGCGAGCTTGGATTTGTCTTTAGCCACTCGGTTGTGTATAATGTTTACAAAAGTGTTCGATGAGTAAATTAGAATCGGAAAAGAACTTGAGTCGAGCCAATAATTTCAAGGTAAGTAGGTTTCTAAAAGTGAGCTATACGTTATTGAATTTCATGAAACCGTTTGTACATCATTTATACATTTTCGAAATGACTTTCAAAAGCTTCCAAGGTTACTAAACTTGTTTTTAAAATCGGAATAAACCAAGATGATTATTTTCTATAGTTTAGTATGCATGTTTTTCTTTAAAAAGGCACCACACAAGCTTAATAACACATGATGAGGATGTCAAGTTCATACACGTAAAGTTTATGTCGTTGTTTACGTTTAAAGATTATATGCTTAAACAAAATATACTTGCATGCAACGAGTGGAGTTTTAACGCAAGAAAACCATAATGAAGATGAGTAAGTGACTTACAATGCTTGAGTGAGAGTGAGTGAAGCGAAAGCCAAGACTCAAGAAAACTCGAATACAAGTTATGTCCAAATCGACTTAGAGCAAGAACCCAACAACTACTAGAATATCCAACTCTTTGAAGACCTTGACTTTGTGAAAATTTTTGGTAAGTGATATATGAAATGAGCCTAGGCTCGTGGGTTTTTAAGAAGCAAGGAGGAAGAAAACCTTTGGTTAAAGACCAAGAGTCTTTGTAGAGTATGGGTATATGGGACTTGACTTTACTACAACCTAGGGAGTATTCTAATAAACAAGCAAATGGTCTAGGCTTCTTGAGTGGTTTTCGGCTGGTACAAGGTCAAGAGGGACAAGAAGGTGAGTTGTGTGCATGGGGAACATGCTTCCCAAAAGTCAACTATTATAGATACATGATGGATATTGTATTTATTTTCTCTAACAAGGTTTCAAATTTAGTGCATTTACAAGTTTTTGTATGAGATGAGAATACTTTTGTGAGCCCATTCGGTTACAAGGAAAAGGGAAGGATAGGGTCTCAAATTTTTCGTTACGTATATCGTGTCCCGTTTGAGCTTAAATGTGAGTCACGGTGTTTCGGTTTGAGGTTTTTGGCCAACGTCTAATATATATTTTAGCATGTTTTTATAAAGGTAACAAAAATATAAAAATAAAAATATTAATTCTAACTCGTAGAAATATTTATTTGACTTTAGCCATAATTAATTTAGTGTCGGTACGCGTGCGGCTCGTAAGACAAGAAAATTCCTTGTGAGACTGATTTCAGTTATCAGTAAATATCGGGCATGATTAAATAAGACTACTCGAAGTTGCATAAATTTTTATGCAATAAAATGAAGTGTACATGCTAAAATGCTCAAATAAGTTTTGATAAACAATCTAGTTTATTAATACGAAGGTTGATGATAGTGAAATTTTACAGGTGGCTACACTCATCATCCTCTTCCCCAGCATTTTGATTTCTTTAGAGTCCGACCCGATGCTAGGGGTGTAATGAGTTTTAATGTGATTATGAAATGCACATGTGCCCTACGCTAATTGGCTTATGTGGTATCAGCTGATGCATTAGATGAGTATTTACAAATAGGTGAACACTGTGCACGTGATTGCCTAGATGTTGGAATCACTCCTAAACTATATTTCAAGTGTTAGTAATTAATATGTAATAGTTTGCTTAATTAGGCTTTTATGTTAGTACTTAAGGCAAGGCTTATGAAGAAAGCCCATAATCCTTGACCCAAGCCCAATAAGGAAAGGAAGGGAGCTTGTGTGTTGCCCTAGCCTCTTCCCTATAAATAACTCTTGTAAACCTTCACTTGAAGGTTGGTTGTTCATTTTATCACATTTCCTACACTTAATCTTTCTCTTATTATTTCGTGTGTGTGTTATTGTGTTCAACCGATTACTTTCTTCTCTATTTCTTCATATTGATGCTTGTGTTACAAACATGGTGACCTAACAGTGGTATCATTCGCCAAATAGTTGGGTGAAATTTATTTTGTTTTTGAAGTCTTTTGTCTCTACGCGTAACTCTCGGTAATCAAACATTCATACGCATCAAAGCTCAAAAATTTCACTTTAAAACTCAAGATTCTTGTACTTTAAAGGTTATTTGGTGTTAAAGTTTAAGTTTTTGGCATAAAGTTTGCAACTTTACGTGTGGAGAAGTGTTTTTAAGCTTGGTTTTATTCGTGTAGTTTGTTCTACGCGTAAGGTGAGAAAGTGTGTTGGATCATCAAGTTTCACCCTTTTGTGTTATTTTGGTGATATTAAAGCTTTTTCATCATAAACATCAGGTTTCTAAACATCTTTGTGCTTAAAAATCAGTCTTGGTTAATTTTGGCAATTCCTACGCATAGCAAAACCCTAATCCTACGTATAAGCTTCTAAAGGTTTAATCTTCAGTGCTATTGGTTTACTCAGTGTTTTCTTTCTTGGATAAGCCTGAAAACACTTCGATTTGGATATCTTTTACACTAGTAAAGTGTAAAGGATTTTTTAGGCAAAAACCCTAGTTTTACGCCTAAGCAAAGCTCTTACGAGTAGAATACTTTCTGCCTAAGCATTTTCTTACGCCTAAGCTAATCTTACGCATAAGCATTCTACTACTAAGCCTTTGTTTTATGCCTAAGCTAAGAGTTTTTCAATCCTACGCGTAAGCTAATCCTATGCGTAAGCTCTCTTCTTATGCGTAAGTTGGTGTTTTTACGCATAAGGTATTTTCTTTGCCTAAGCTAGTTTTCTACGCATAAGGATACTTCATCAACAAAGTTTCATTCGACTACAAAGATCCATCATCAACACAAGTTTCAAGATGTCTCAACCACCATACTCTAGCTACTTTCCTCATGTGTATCCTCAACAACAACAACAACAACAACTCCATCAACAACAACAATTTTATCAACAACTATAACAACAACAACAACAACTTCAACAACAATTTCCTCAAGGAGCAATTCAACAAAAAATGATTCAACCACCTCCTACTCTTCAAGTACAACCCTACACTAACTTTCAAAATCAACATCCATCCAGGAATACTATGAAGGAACCATCTTGGTTTGCAAAGATGTGTAAAGCTTTAAGTAGCCAACAATCCATTCATGAAGCTGGATCACTTGATAGACCACCAATGCTCACTCCCGGTAACTATGATCAATGGGTGATAAGGTTCTTTAGGTTTTGTGATCTAAAGAAGCCACATGGAAAGTTCTTAAAGAAGGTCATCCTTGAAGGTCCATTTCAGATGCCTACTATCACTGTACCCGGAGATCCAACTGCTAATCCACTAAGAGATGATCTCACCAACGTTGTCGGTCTTAATGAACTAACTGCTGATCAACTTCTACACTTCAAAGACGATGAACTTGCAATGCAATACATCTTTTTGGGATTCCCCAATCTGATACTTCGAAGTGTTGATGCTCAAAAGACTGCTAAAGCTATGTGAGAGCATATTCATCTTCTCATGGAAGGCACATAACTCAATCAAGAAGATATGGAATCCAAAATCTACTTGGCTTATGAACACTTCATGATTGAACCAGGGGAGACATTAGAGTCATATCATCATCGATTCTCAGACATCATCAATGACTTGGAAAAACATAATATCATTATGCCAAGAATTGCAGTCAACACTAAGTTCCTGAGTAGTCTTGGTCCTGATTGGGAAAAGTATGTCATTTTCATCCGTCAAGCAAAGAATCTTCATCATGCTACATACGGATTATTATACGACTACTTGAAGCCCCACCAAAAGGAAGTTGACAAAGAAAGGGTTATCCGTGGACTCCCTGTTTCACCTTCACTTTCGAATAATCAAACTCTAGCTTTGTGGGCTCAAGCTTGTTATCCTCAATTTCCAACCCTACAAACTGTCTTCACAAATCCTCCACAACCAACTGCTACAATTACCCCATACGATCCGTCACAGCAACAATCTCAAGAAACTCAATTGGTTCCATACAACAACAATGATCAAGCACTTTAGAGTGAATCTAATGAGGATGCTGAAGCTTTCGATGCATTGCAACAAGGGTTTGTCATGATTGCTAGATCCTTCGGCCGATATTCAAACAAATCCAACAATTGCATTCGTACCTCATCAAACACAAGGAATCAGGCTGTTGTTAACAATGGACGTGTTGAAGTTCAGAATCGTGGTAATGTTCGTCAGATGGGCAGTGGTCAAGGGTTTAATGCTATTGGAAGGAATAACATGGGTGCTCCACCACAACAAGCTCAAGTGGTTGATCAGGGAAATGCTCAAACTGGGGTTAATGGTCTTCGTTGTTATAACTGTAATGAGAAGGGTCATCTGGCTAATGCTTGCCCAAAGCCGAGGACAAGAGGCAACGCTTATCACAAAGAGGCTTTACTCTTGGCTCTTAAGGATGAAGCTGGTGGAAATCTTACCAACACAGAACAGAGCTTCATGGCAAATGCAGATTCTGATGATGACATGGAGGACTTGCAGGCTAATGCAGCAGTGATGCTAATGGCTAACATGCACGAACTCCACATGAGTGATACAAGCCCAGTGTATGACACTGACGGCTTGTCTCAGGTACCGGATCAAACTATATTCATTACTGATCTGATATCTCCGCCAACATCTGCATCCGACGAGGCTCAGAGTGTTCAACATGAGCCGTCTACATCTCATTCCGATGATAATCAAATAGATCCCGTAGTTATATTTGACGATCAAGATGACCTTATGGTTACTATTGATAATCAAGTTGACTCTGTGGTTATACTTGAGGATCTGAACAATGATCATATTGAGACTCATGTTGAACAAGCTGAACTTTCGTCTAATCCAGATCTTGAGCTCATGACCTTACTTAAAACCAAGAATCTCGAATGGAATTGTGCAAAAACATCAATTAGCAATTAAAGGACAAAATGCACTGCTGACTAAGGATAATGAATGCTTAAAATGTCAACTCAACATTTTTCAAACACAATAAAAACGTGAAAAAGGTTTTGAAGTCGCTTTTGCTAAATCCTACAAAAACGAAAAATCTTTGGAAAAACAGATATGTGATCTAGTTGCATCTAAGAATGCTTTGTTGTATCAAATAGAAAAACTGAAATATGATCATAAACAACAACTTAACGCTCTCACTTTGGAAACTCAAAAAGCCAAGTCTGAGTTGCTAACTTGTTAAAAGCAGTTCTGTGAGTACAAAAAGCATTCAAAGAAACGAATAGATGACTATCTTGAAGAAATTGTCGACTTACAAAACAAAATCAAAGAGTTTCGAAATGTTTTTTATAAACATGGTGAGTCAATCACAACTATTCAAAAGTTTACTTTTAAACCAAATCCAAATGGATATGGACCGAATCTTGCTGATTACAAACCAAAGTTTTCTAATAGAGCATTCAAACCAAATCCGCAAGTCTACAATGCAGAACATAGAATTGATGATTCCATTATGAGTGTTGTTGAATATAATCGCATGGAGGAATTCGATGCAGATGATGAGAGTCGGTCAAAAATGGAAAATATTGTTTATAACAAACCATTTAACTATTCAAAAGCCGTTACTTTTGTCACACAACAGGATACTTCTAACACACCTTGGGTTATCACACCTACTTCTGAGTCTTCTAATGTTGGTCCCGGAACCAATACTGCACAAATTAATGGTCCTTTACCTTCACTTAGTGAAGTAAAAACATTATCCGAACAATGTAAAATTCTTAAATATTTTGAAACATTCCTTTCGGACATCAAAGTTTTGGAACGTGAAATTGAATTTCATTCTGAAATAAAAGTTGAACATTTTCAATCACCTCAAGCGCGGGCCCAAAGAGATATTTCTCAGAAAAGAATTTTACCTCATGTCCGAAATTTGAAAAATTGTGCTATATATTGGGAAAGGGATTTTCACAAGGAACTTGGACTTATGAAAAGAGTTTTCGAACAAACAGAAACATCGATTTCAAATACAAAACGTAAAAATAAAATGTTAAGAAAAGATGTTGATCGACTCTTGGAAGATGTTATCTGTGCTGATATCAATAATGTTGTGTTATTACATTCTGTTGCATATGCATTTGATTATATCTCTGCTGATTCTGTTGATTCTGTTGCAAATGTTGAGAATACTGATACTGTGTCACAAATCAATTCTTTAAAAGTTGAAAATGAGCGACTATTAAACGAGCTTTCAAATGCAAAACGTCGTCTTCAATGGTGTCAAAAAGATTGTCAAAATCGTGAACTCGCTTTGCAAAACAAAATCAACCAGTTGCATACCAAAACTCTTATTCCAAAACTTGAGCAACTGGATGATGAAAATGTGTCTTTGAAGTGTCAAATCTCAAAATATGAACAAGAAATTTCAAAAGTTAAAAAGGAATATGGTGTCATATTTGATTTACTCAAAAAGACTCGTGCTCAAGCGTCAAAAGATGCTGATGATCATCTGGCATATACCAAAGATGTTTTACGACGAGATGGACTCACTCGCTCTGAAAATCTAGATTTGTTACACACTATTCATGATCTAAAAGTAGAGGTGGTAAAACTTATGCAAGATAGGGATAGTAACACAGCAGTAACTACACCTGGAAAAATTCAAATTGACTCTAGATCATCTAATGACAAACCACAAGAAACTAATGTGCTTCCCTCTACTAAAACAGGAATAGTTGCCTCTTTTCCCAACGCCTGTATTTCACAGCCTAGGAGCAATACAAGGAAGAATAGGAAGTTGCGACGTAAGAAAAGAACAATAAAGAATGCTGAAGTAGAAGAACACCTTAGGACTTTGAATAAAACTCAAGTTGGACCCACTTTAGATATTGCGTCTGACAAATGTAATGGAAAAAGTGATGTAACGAATGCTGAATCTTTAAGTACTTTAAATGTTATGTTTGAAGCTTCTTGTGTTGGTTGTCGTAAAAGCATGTTTTCTGGTTGCCATGATAAATGTGTTGTTAAGGCTATCTTGAATCGTAAGCGGAATAATAGAAAATGGAATACCTCTAGGCCCACTAATGCTTCTAAGTCTGTGCTAGGTAAACCACCTTCTAGTGTTCCGGCTAAGATCATTGATGTACCCATAGTACCCCCTTCACCTCCTAGGAAGAACTTATCACCTTGTGCATTTACTAAGACCAAAGCTAAGACTAGTTGGAGATGGCAGAAATGGTTACATAATACACTAGGATTTCAATGGATACCTAAAATCATAAACATGTGTGTTTCAACTATAACTGCTTCGGAACCCTCTAACTCTTCGGGTTCCACATCTACTTTTATTCCATCTGTGTCGTCTATGTGTAATGCAGGTGATACAGATCATCCTCTGGGTTGTTGATAGCGGATGTTCCCGACACATGACAGGCAATCTTAAACTGTTATCAAACTTTGTTTCAAAGTTCATTGGCACTGTCAGATTCGGGAATGATCACTTCGCGGCTATCATGGGCTTCAGAGATTACATCATTGGAAACATCAAAATTAGCAGAGTTTATTATTTGGAAGGTCTCGGTCACAATCTCTTTTCAGTCGGTCAATTTTGTGATGGAGATTTGGAAGTTTCTTTTCGGGAGAAAACTTGTTTATTCGTGATCTACAAAGAAACGATCTTATGTCTGGTCAACGCACATCAAGTCTTTACACAATCTCAATGCAAGACATGATTGCTTCATCTCCCATCTGTCTACTTTCTAAGGAAACATCTACAAAATCCTGGCTATGGCATCGTCGTCTCTCACATCTAAACTTTCAAACCGTAACCAATCTTGCACGGTACAAACTTGTTGAAGGTCTCCCAAGATTTTGGTATTCTAAAGCCCATCTATGCTCAGCTTGTGAACAAGGGAAAAGCACTCGTGCTCACTTTCCTTCAAAGGTGGAACACAGCTCACAACATGTGCTTCATCTTCTTCACCTGGATTTCTGTGGCCCGATGCGTGTGCAGACGATTAATGGCAAACGCTACATTTTAGTAATTGTTGATGACTACTCAAGATGGACTTGGGTTTATTTTCTTCGAAGTAAAGATCAAGCTCCACAAATGATCATTACCTTTCTCACGAAAATTCAAGTTCAGCTCCGGAACACATTCAGACAAATCAGAACAGACAAAGGAACTGAATTTGTGAACCAAACTCTACGTGCTCATTATGAGAAAGTGGGAATTGAGCATCAAACATCTATTGCACGTACACAGAACAAAACGGCGTTGTTGAAAGACGAAACCGTACGTTAGTGGAAGCTGCAAGAACAATGTTAATTAATGCTAAACTTCTAGATTACTTGTAGGCTGAAGCCGTGTCAACTGCATGCTACACTCAGAATCGTTCAATGATTACCAAACGCCACAACAAAACACCTTATGAGCTTATCCACAACCGTAAACCGAATCTCAAACACTTTCATGTATTTGGATCCCTTTGTTATCCAAATAATGATCGTGATGACTTTGGTAAGCTCAAAGCCAAAGCTGACATTGGAGTCTTTGTTGGATATTGTGAAAAATCTAAGGGTTACCGGATCTGGAATCGTCGTACAAGGGAGATTATGGAAACAATTCATGCAAATTTCGATGAACTTACGGAAATGGCTTCTGAGCATAACAGCTTGGAACCCGGACATAACCGTCTAAACTTCCCTCAAACCCCATCATCAGCTGAACCAAGTTTACAGCTTACACGACGTCAAATGGAACAGCTATTTGCCCCTCTGTTTATTGATGATATTGATGAACGTGCTCCAGATGTATCAAATGTTTCCACTGCTCAACCTGATAATACTTCAATCCCTGATACACCTGCTACAACAACTACTGTTGAGGAAGCACCACCAATTGATTCTACAGCAACAGTCGAACAAACCGCATCAAATGACGCTGAACCAGTTGATGATCTTCTGAACAATGAAGTACCCCCACCTGCAGATAATGATCCAAATGCGTTCTTCAACCCTTTTGCAAATGCTTCTGCCACTTTTGATGTTGCGGAATCATCTACAAGTCATTTGAATCCTCCAAATTTTCAGAATGTATATCAACATCAACCCTCCACACATCGTTGGACTAAAGACCATCCTCTTTTGAAAGTCATTGGAAACCCGAATCAAGCAGTCGTAACTAGACAACGCTTTCAGACTGACGGTGAACATTGCATTTATGCACTCACCGTCTGCCAAGCTGAACCTAAAAATATTAAGGAAGCCATGACATATGACAACTGGATTGAATCCATGCAAGAATAACTTAATTAGTTTAAACGTCTTGAAGTATGGGAATTGGTTGTAAAACCAACTGGGGTCTATGTTATTGGTCTCAAATGGATTTGGAAAAACAAGCTAGATGCTGAAGGTACGGTTATCAGAAACAGGTCACGTCTGGTGGCTAAGGATTATCGACAAGAAGAAGGATTTGATTACGAGGAATCATTCGCACCGGTTGCTAGACTTGAGGCTGTACGGATTTTCTGGCATTTGCGGCTCACATGAACATCACGGTCTTTCAGATGGATGTGAAAACCGACTTTCTGAACGGTCAACTGAAGGAAACGGTATATGTTAGTCAGCCGAAAGGATTTGTTGATCCAGAGTTCCCTAATCACGTCTATAAATTGAACAAGGCTCTCTACGGTCTCAAACAAGCCCCTCGGGCGTGGTATGATAAGTTATCATCCTTTCTCATTGTCAATAATTTCACCAAAGGATCGGTCGACCCAACACTTTTCATACAATATCACGGGGAACACATTTTAATCGTTCAAATTTATGTGGATGACATCATTTTTGGGTCAACATATCTAAAATACTCAAACGCTTTTTCAAAACTTATGAAAAAACATTTTGAAATGTCAATGATGGGTGAACTTACATTCTTTCTTGGATTGCAAGTTCATCAATCACCCCGTGGTATTTTCCTAAGTCAGTCCAAATATGCTCTTGAAATTTTAAACAAACATGGAATGCAAACCTGTGATACCTATGCCACACCAATGGCACATACTAAGAAACTGGATGCTGATTTGCATGGGAAATTGGTTGACCCTACCAAATACCGAAGTATTATTTGGCCTCTCATGTATCTAACAGCCAATAGGCCTAACATTGTATTTGCTGTATATCTTTGCTCCCGTTATCAGTCGAGAACAACTGAAACTCACATCTCTAAGGCTAAAAGAATCCTCCGATACATCAAGGGAACCATTAACTTGGGGATCTGGTATCCGAAAGATTCTGGTTTTGTACTAATAGCTTTTTCAAACGCTGATCACGCAGGTTGCTTAGATTCTCGGAAAAGTACTTCAGGAGCTCTACAATTTCTTGGTGATAAACTGGTGTCATGGCAATCGAAGAAGCAGGATTGTACATCGCTTTCCTCAATAGAAGCAGAATATGTAGCCATGTCGGCGTGTTGTGGTCAAGTCATTTGGATGAGAACACAACTCAAAGACTATGGTTATGTATTTGACAGAATCCTGATGTACTGCGACAATCGAAGTGCTATTGCTAGGTTTACTGAGTTAGTCCACCGGATTGGTATGCGGTGTTTGACTCCAGAAGAACTGGACGAAGTTTTAAAACAATCTTAAAACCAGTCAAACACCAAAACCTCTTTTGTAAATATTTTTCAAAAACAAAATACAAAAATATAAAATCTGATAAAATTCAAAAATATTCTTCTCTCGAATTTCTTTCAAACATGGCAAGTATAAAACTTCAGTCAACACTTTGTTCTATCAAACTTCTCACATTTTTCCCGAACAAGTGTTGAGGGGGAGAAAGTAAATATTTTCTGTTTCATAAAACCTTGTACTTGCATGTTACCTTACTCCGGTTGTTTCTTTGTTAATGATGGTCACATTTCTGGTTTATTGACACTCCCCGGACTCAATTTTGTAAAATTTCATTATTTCTTAAGTCGAGGGGGAGTGCCGTCAAGTTTCTTTCCAAATATCATACTTTGCGTAACCAAAATGGAAGTGATGGGCTTTGGATGAAAATGGTTGAGGTGGAGGGACTAAGATTGCCAAAAGTCTAAACTATTTTTTCAAAACCTCTCCACCTAAAAAACTCTTTCACATTTATTATCCACATTAAATTTCTCAACCATATCATCCTACGCCTAAGAATCAAACTACAATTTCGTGCATCAACCTTCAATTTTGTAAGTGGATAATGGTTCTTTGTGATAATATAAACATAGGTTTTGAATATTATACAAAACCAACGGTTTGATTTATCCCTAGGCTTGATTTCATGTTTACGCATAAGCGTATGAACATGCAATCATGTCTTGGGTGTTTGATGTTGAAATAAGTGTGTTAAAACATTGTTATAATCATTCTAAAACCATTTCTAACATTCAAATCCACCCAGAAACATCAATTGTTCCATTTTCAAATTTAGGGTTTATGCATGGAATTAGGGGTTTTTCTTGTGTGAATGTTTCTGGACAATTAGATGGTTGAATGACGTTTGTTATATACTTAATTGATTAAAAACTTCTTTGATTCTTGCCCAGTAACATGATTTGTGCATAAATTGAGAATTAGGGTTTAAGTATCATACGAATTGGGTATTCTTGATTCACAATGGTTTTGATGTTAAAACTTGTTTAAAACAACTCATTAGGCCTCTAACATATCCCATAAAACGTTTGGTGCAAATCATATGGCTAAATCACTTATTCGTAGAATTTGAAACTTAGGGTTTAGTTCTACGTGTAAGGAAAACTTACGCGTAACTGTGGATCATTGAGATTTCATATAAGACTGAAAGGGATTGAATTAATATGTTAATGATGATGTTATGGCAAATTTGTTTCAGGTTTTAGACGTGCAAAATTCAGAATCAAGGTTAACTGTGCTCCTACGCATAAGGATCACCTTACGCATAGAATGTTATGCGTAAGAGCAATCTTACGCGTAACGTTTACGCGTAAGGTTCTACAAAGGGACTACGCGTATCCTGTGAAGGATATGCATAAACTTGAGTCTTACACATAAGGTTTACCCTTACGAGTAAACCTTATGCATAAGCTCCCACATGCGCTTACGCGTAAGCTCTATGCTAAGGGTTCTGTTCCTACGCGTGATATTTCTTACGCGTAAGTTATGTTCCTATGCATAAGCTTATGCCTACGCGTATGGTTTACTGTTTACGCATAAGCTTGCAAATCCTACGCCTAAGCCAAATTTTTAACCAAAATTATGAATTTTTACGCGTACAAACTTGTAAATAGATAAATCATAACGTTACGAAACCAAAATGTCACTAATAAACTTAAATGGTTAATATGTTGTGAAGATAAGTGAAAATTTGGACTTTACAATTCGAAACTAATTAACTCACGAAACTTATCACGACTTCTTTGGACTATTGGACATACAAGTGACGTTGGACTCGTAACATTCATCAACATAACATATTCAATAATTGGACAATAAAATCAACTTTTGACTAACATAATGTCTTTCGATATGTTGGTTCGTTTGGCTAAATATCTTTCAGATCACAATATGGACGTCCAAATGGAAAACGTTGATGCACCAAATGTTCTCACTATGGAAGAAATCTTCCCCAACGGTTACACAATGAAGATTGGGAAGAACAATCTCAGAGTCGATTTTGATAACTTCACATGTTCTGAGTCTTCTTGTCAAGTTGTTGTGGATATTCTGAAGACTCATCCTTACCAGAACATGCTCACAAATTCTGCAACTGTGCTGGTGATTTATGTTCACCATTTCTGGCATACCATGCAGAAGGTCAAAGGTCGAGAGGCTGTAACAGTGACACTCAACGATAAACAAGTCACTGTTACTCCAGCAGATTAAAGGGCTATTCTTCTTCTTCCAAACATCCAGCCTGCTGAATATGTTGCTTCTCCATCGGAAGATGTCACTCTCGAGTTCATGGTCGACATCGGCTATGATGAAGCTACTGGGATCATCACAAAACACTCATCAGTTGATCTTAAGAACATTCCTCAGCCATGGAGAACCCTCTACATCATGATTGCCAAATCTGTTTCTGGATGTGACAGTGATTTTGAGCATCTGAAGCTCATGGAACTACAAATATTTTGGGGCATGGTCAACATGAAACACATCGAATTTGCAGCTCTGATATGGGACGACATGATGTCTTACCTTAAAAAGCCTGGCACCAAGATCCCCTACATCAGATACACTAAATTGTTGATCAGAAGAATACTCGGGAATCATCTAGACATTCCTTTAAGAATTGATGACCTCGACCATCACTCCGCGTTGTTTGAGCCTACACTAAATGTCGTCAGATTTAAAGACTCAACAACAAAGAAGCAAGGTGCTGTTTTGCCTGACTGCCTTCTCACTGATGATATCAAGCAACTTCAATCATATAAACGATATCAAGTAGCAGTCACATTAGGCAAAGTTGGATTCATTGATGAAAAGTATTCTGGGAAACCTGTGAGGAAGACCAGGAGAGGCAGTTCTGGAAGTGTTGCAAGCACTGAGAGTACGAGAAAGTATCCAAAGAGATCTCATGTTCTCAAAAGGAAAGTTCCATCCAACGGTGCAATCCCTATTCCCAAACCAGAACCAAAATTGATGGACGAGGACTCTGAGGATACAGATACAGATGAAGAGGTTATCTGCTCAGAATCTGCAATAGATGATACACTAACAGTTGCAAAACCTCTCAGTCCCAAAACAGATAAAGGGAAAACTCTAGTGCAAGATCAGGAAGAAGAGAGCTCAGATGAAGAGCCACAGGACGAAGACAAAGATTACAGAAAGAAGTTGAAGAATCTCAGACTTCAACATGTTTTTAAAGAATTCAACCTACAACAGACTCGTGGCCCTGGAGGGTCAAGTGGTGGTGCACTAACCACACCAGTTTTCGATGCGGTTAATCAACCCGATAAGGGAATTGGTACCACCACCCACGAATCACAACAAAAGCAACTAGAGGATGAGATCATTTTTGACTTTGAGGAACCTGACAAGAAGAAGAAGACTGAGAAAATTACTAATGAAGATGATGATGTTGCAGCTAAAGAAGAAGAAGCTCTAGCAAAAGCAGATGAAGAAGCTAGGGTTCAGGCGGAAGAAAAGGCTCAAGCCGAAAAGGAAGCCAAAGATTATCTTCTAGATAGTCCCGCACGTAGCAAAGAACAAACTTCTGAGCCACCAAAGGACCCCGAGCCTCCTCATGTCTCATCTTCGTCTGACTCATCATCCCATTCTTCACCACCACCATTCAAAGATGCTACCACCAGATCCGCATCCAGATCAATAAAGAAACCAACCGACACTTGGGCATCACAAGCAAAAAAAAAGATTGTCAATGCTGTCAAGCAAGTACGGAAGAAAAATGTAGTCAACAAGAAACTCAATCAACTCGCTGATAGAGTCAATCTCCTTCAAAAAGTGATAAATGAGATGTTGGGAGAACGGGAACAGATACAAAAGTTTCTCAATCGAGATATACATAGTGAAATGAAAAAGACGATCAGAGAATATACTCACAAGTTTCTTCTCGACAACGTCCCTGGATTGACAAAAGAGATGTTCGCCAGAAAACTCTATCCTTATCTCATGCGATTCGTCAAGCAAACAATGGCATCTACTTCTGTAGCAATGCAAATCAATCCAGTCCAGCCTCCTGTTGTCTCCGATGCTGAATTGATATCAAAGCTAGTATTGCAAATGTCTCAACGTGCCAACACTTTCACTTCTAACGAAGCCAAACTATTTGAGGCATTGCTTGACTATCAACTCAGGGCATCGTGTAAAGAGTCAGCTGAAAGGGCTAAGCGTCCAAGAGACGATGACGATGCAGATAAGGATTCTGAACCAAAACGTAAGAAGAAAAATGATGATTCATCCTCTATGCCTCCACCACCCCAAAGGACCTCCACCGACAGAAGATCTCCTCCACGTTCTACTACTACTGACAAACCTTAGGATTCTGAGTCACCCCCACAAACAGAGAAAACCGGTGATCACTTTGAATACACTGGTGGTGATGATGAAGAAATTCCTGAGTCCCAACAACAACCTACTTCTTCCACAACAACAAAGAAACCAGAATCATCATCGAAGCCAAAGAAGAAGAAAAAGAAGACCGATGTTGTCTCATGGCTAGATGAAGATGACTGGTTTTCTAAACTCGTTGATGCTACCCCTCCATTACCGGAAGGTCAAGAAATGGTAGATGGTCGCACAATGGAACATGTGAAGCATATACAGGAAAAGTTCAAAGTGAAGAAAATGACCAAAGCATAGTTGAGGCGAATCAAGAATGATGCATTTCAACTACTTAAAGACAGCTCAGACAGTGCAATTGAAGTCGAATATCATCTCGATAACATTGCACAAGCCATGTCTAACAACATTGATTGGCTCAATCCTAAATCAAACATTGACTTCACCAGACAAGATAAAGCTCCATACTACACTGACTGGACCAAACCTCTACCTACCATTGGTCGACCGGATCAACCCAAGATTCCATACCGCTATTTCTTCAACAACGACCTGGAGTTTCTTCTACACGGTAGCGATGTTACCAGAAAATACGCTACATCACTCACCTTCCCTTTCCCGGCAGCAATCTACTCTAACAGTATAGCCATCGAGGAAGAAGCCACTCACATGTTCGTTGACAAAGTGGAAAAGTATGACCTCGATGCACTGTATGGGATTCATCATTGGCCAGAACGACGAAGAATCTACTACAAAAGCTTCCAGGTTCTAAAGTCGAAAAAGGAAGTGTTCAGTGAAAAATGGATCATTGCAATTCAGCATGTTACCCTTTCGTCGAAGTGGGACTACACATTCCTAAAGAAAATAGTGGTCAAACGACAAGACGAAGAGGAATATGACTTCTGTGAAGCGGATTTTCCGAGATTGTCGCTAAATGATATTGAAGATATGTATCTTGCCAAGGTACAAGGACGAATGCGACATTTCTTTACTACTATCCAACGCGAGTACATCAAGTCATTGCTTATCTTCATCAGAAGCATCGTAATCCAAGAACGTGTAAAAGATATTCAACTTGTCGTGGAATCATACCAGAAGCGTGTTAATCTCACTAAACCACAACTAGACCTTCCCGACATAAACCAACTTGCTCAGTACACCCTTCTCAAGAAACCATTTGGGGTAGTCTACCATAGTGAACTTGTTAGGTCACTAGTTTTACAAACACAAGTTATAAGAGAAGAGATGAGGGCGGATGAACAAGCTAAACACTCACGCACACACAAGTAATAATACGGTTAAAGAAAAGAGAGTGAATGAGAGAAAAACTTGAACAACCAACCCTCAAGTGAGGGTTATTACATTGTTTATATAGGCAAGGAGCTAGGGCAACACTCCCTATCCTTCCCTATTCCTTATTGGGCTTGGGCCTAAGCTTATGGGCCTTCTACATAAGCTTGACCTTAAACAAACATAAAGGCCATCATAAAGCTACCTATTACATATGAAATATAAATACTTGAAATACTGTTTAGGAGTGATTCCAACAATCTCCCCCTCAAGTATATATGAATGTAAACGGTGAAGGCGTTGATGTAATAGTAGCTGTGACGTCTTCTGACATTCTTCTTTCTTGTGAGAGGAATTGCCTTGATTCGAACAATCTCCCCAGTGTAGAGAGATAGTTATCTTTGAACAGTTATGCTTCGACGTCATCTTTAACTTTGTTCTTTGATCATTGTTCTTCGTGGTGAAAGTGACAGTATGTTGTTGTCTGCATCAGTCTGCCTCAGGTCTGCTTCGCTGCCCCAGTGTCTCCACGTCATTCTTCAACATGCTCACACGCTCTTTGACGTTGGAATTCAATGCTGATGAAGTTCTTTAAGTCATTAACATTGTAGATTCTTTGGTTGACGAAGAATCATTCTGACGGTTGTGTTGCTTTTGAATAGAACTTCCATTAGTGATGATGTTGGCGTGAGCATGAGAAGAATCAGCACGATCATCCCGCTCCGGAGCTTCCATAAGAAGAAAACATTTCAAACGGTTAGTAATAAGCGGTTTCCGGCACTTACAAGTTTGAACTTCGAGAGTGTTAACAGCATAGTGTGAAAACACAACTCTAATTCTTACAAAGGCCGTTCCTGAACTGGAGTCCCACAAGAAAGATAACGCGATGTACCAAAGTACATCTACAGTTCAGATGAGTCGCTGAGGTACACCGAAGCATCACCTTACGACTGTAGACCGTTTGAGACACACTCCGCGTAATCCACGGGGAGTTACCGAAGTGACCTGCTGTCAGGGCTGTTTGATGTTGACCCTGGCAGGAGTTTCCATTCAGTCACTGAGGATCACAGATGTGAACCTCTCATAAATGTTCTCGACAGATTGCTAAGATCTGTGAAGGACTCGATATGAACCACTGATAATCTTATTTGTTGATCATCAAGTGATTAAATGTCAAGTGTTCCTAAGAGATCTTTTGATTAATCTCGTGGCTCTAGACTCAGTAGTGCGTTTTGGTTTTCCTGAGCGGAGACTAGGGAGAGGGTCTCCTTCTTCAATACCAGCGATCTCTAAGAGAAAGCCAATAGTTTATGTAGGGTTCCCTGTGAGAATGAAACAAGCTTCTGTTGAGAGAAACTTGAGTAGCTAAGAAGGTTTAGTGCATGCGTCACTGGGTCCATGTCGACTTTTAATCTTCAATACCGGTGTCACTGAGTGACAGCCAGTAGCATATGAATTGAACCCGGTGTCTGCCCTAAGTTGAATAATCTGGAGGGCTATTTCTTTTCACCCTTTAATTTACATTTCTTTTTGATTCTTCAACTCTTTCTTTCTCCGATTCTCATTTTCTCCTTTTTTATAATCATACCTAAGGACTTCTAACACTAACTAATGGTAGTGTCCTTGGGTAGATCCCTCCGGCTCTGGAGGATCATAGGACGGTTATTCCTAACCTTAGTCACCTTATAACTCCATGACTAACCTATGTTTGCCATTAAAACCACTGTATGTGAAAATATCTCTCAAAGGGTTTGTTAATGAAAAACATGTTTGAACCACTGTGAGAGATGATGTTTTGCATAAATACTCCCCCTCCACATGTGCTTAATAGTTTTGATGGTTAAATGCACAGTGAGGATAGAGCGCGCACTTTTTGAATTGATCCACTGAAGATAGACAATCCCCCGCGAGACACGGTTACGTTGCATAGTTAAAGAGTTACATTGTCAGCTTTTAGGTGACAACTAGCTCTAATAACTACCTTGAAGGTGTAGACAAACCTTGGAAGGTTGTCAAACCCGTCGGAGTTCATGTCTATCAAAAGTTTCTCGAATGGTACTTTCTACTTGGACAAGTCCTTTGCGAGACACGTTTACATTACTAGCGAACTAGCTTGAAATTATTACCCGTCCAGGACAAGTCTTTTCGAGTTACAAACAGTTTAGTACCGTCAATTCGTTGGATAAGTCTGAGGTGCACAGATTCATTTGCATTTTTGCACAACATATTTCTTATCACACAAATTTTCTCCCCCTCAAAAATGGCATATGAAAATGTTATTTTTGAAATGTTTGAGAATAAATATGACCATTTCGAGTGTTGCGGGAAGAGTGTCCACTGTGAACAATTTGTGAACAAAGTTTTAATTCAAATACTCCCCCTCAACTAGTGATATAAACGGTTGAGATTTTGAAAATCATATGGGGAAGTACTTGTGTTTTTGAGCAAAACCTTGAAAAATGAAAGGTTTGATAGGTTTTACTCAAAAATAAGAAGCTTTCGCTCCTTTTATAAGGATTGTGGCACTGAGGCATACCACAGGGTCCTTTCTTGACAATTACGGGTTGTACACTGTTATGTGTGCACAAGCCATTAACATATATAATCATACATCCAAAATTATATGAAGGAAGCAATTCAAGGGGTACCAGGAAGTGCAGTGATGTTCCCAGGAGTGCGCACAGGGCGTTGAAAGCCGGTGATGTTTCTCTTGGGTCGACCACCAACATAGCTCTCCAATCGTCTGAACTGATCTCTTCTGAACAACCGTTCATCAATCATGGTGATGATGCGTCTCACATCCCTCCTTTCCTGAGAATTCCAGCGCTTAGGAGACCCAACTTTCAGGCGTATATCCTTCAACCTGTACGCCAATCCATCCCTAACCAGCTTCAAGGTATGATCCCCGAATTTGTGGAGCTCACTACACGCCATTAAGCAGTTTCTTTGAAGTTCACTATGGTAAACAATGCCGAAAGGTTTGCTGATGAGTGTATATTGAGATAGCTGGTTGATATCGGGAAGAATAAGCGTTGGAGGAGTGAGGTTGACACGCGTCTGATAAGATTCAACAGCCATCTGGATATCTTCAACACGTTCTTTGATCACGATGCGTCTAATGAAGATGAGAACTGACTTGATAAATTCACGTTGAACTTCAGTCGAGAATTGTCTCATACGACCCTGTACTTTGGCAAGGTACATGTCTTCGATGTCGTTGAGGGACAAGTTCTCAAAGTCAGCCTCTGAGAATCCATAGTCCTGTTCATCTTGTCGTTTGACTATGATATTCTTCAAGAATGTGTAGTCCCACTTAGACTTGAGATCAATGTGTTTGATGGCCACGATGTCCTTAGAACTATACACTGCATGTTGAGACTTCTGAACCAGGCAGCTTCTGTAGTAGATTCTTCGGCGTTCAGGCCAATGATGAATCCCATACAATGCATCTTGGTCGTATGCTTGCACGTTGTCAGAGAACAAGTGATTTGCACGTTCCTCGATAGCTATGCAGTTTGAGTAAATAGCCGCTGGAAATGGAAGAGTCAATGATGTAGCGTATTTTCGCGAACCATCGCTACCGTGTAAGAGAAAATCCAGGTCTCTGTTAAAGAAGTATCGGAAGGGAATCCGTGGTTCGTCTGTTTGGCCAATGGTCGGTAGGGGTTTGGTCCAATCGGTGTAGTATGGAGGGTTGTCCCTTTGTGTGAAGTCAATGTTTGCTTCCGGATTGAGCCAATCCATGTTGTTAGACATAGCTCGAGCGATGTTCTCAAGATGATATTCGACCTCGAGGGCACTGTCAGAGCTGTCTTTTAGAAGTTGAAACGCTTCATTCTTGATTCGCTTCAATTCAGATTTCGTCATTTTCTTCACATGGAACTTTTCTTGCAAAAGTTTTGCGTGCTCCAATGTAGAACCGTCTACCAATTCTTGACCTTCATCAGGGTAGGGAGTTTGATTGACAAGTGTGGAGAACCATTCAAACTCTTCGGTTTTATCGTCATCTAGCCATGATACGACTCCAGGCTGAGTCGTCTTCTTCTTCTTTTTGGAAGGCCTTGATGATACTACTGGTTTCTGCACTTGTTTGGGTGAGGTGGGTTGTTGTCGGGGCTCAAGGACCTCTTCATTGTCACCACCCGTATACTCAAAGTAATCACCTGTTTTATGAGTCAGGGGTGGTAACTCGGAATCGTCCCGAGGTTTATCAGTAGAAGACCGAGGTGGAGGAGACTTTTGTTGAGAAGAAGTCCGTGGTGGAGGAGGTGGCATCGAAGTAGATTTACCAGACTGCTTCTGACGTTTAGGTGCAAAGTCCTTGTCCTTATCATCGTCATCTCTTGGTCGTTTGGGTTGATCGGCTGACTCCTTGCATGAAGATCTGAGTTGAAAATCAAGTAGATTTTCGAAAATTTAGCTTCATCCGAAGTAAACGTTCCAGATCGCTTTGACATTTGCATCACTAGTTTAGCGATTAACTCAGATTCAGAGAGATCAGCTTCTTTGGCCATTGTATGTTTAACCAATGCGACGATGTTAGGGGTGAGTTGTCTGGAAAATACTTCTCTAGTCACACCGGGGACAGTGTCGAGAAGAAATTTGTGGGTATGATCTCTTGCTGTCTTTTCCAGTTCCTTTTGGACTTTAGGAACGATATTCTGAAGGTATTTGTTAGTGTAACCTTCGATCATTTCGTTCAGTTCCTCTTTACAATGACTCTTCATGAACTTCTGAACAAATTCCCTTTCTTTCTCCATCTTGTCTTTCTCATCATTTAAGTACTGAATCTGGTCAGCAAACCAATTCAGTTTTCTGTAAAGTATGTCCTTCTTTCTGACTTGTTGGACAGCTTTCACAATCTTTGCATGAGTCTGAGAAATCCAAGATTTAGGTGGTTTCTTCACTGATTTGGATGATGATCTGGTTGACTTCGTTGATGGTGGTTGTGATGAATGAGACGAAGAATCCGATGATGATGAGATGTGAGGAGATTCCGGGTCCTTTGGTGGTTCAGAAGTTTCCTTCTGTGAGCGTGTAGGACTATCCAGAAGCAACTTGTCATAATCATCATCTTTATCTTTCTCCGTCTTCTCAGTTTCCGGTTTCTCAAAATCATATACAATAGTATCCTCTGCAGGCTTTTGTTGTTGCAGAAGAGTGGTGGCACCAGATCCCTTATCGGGTCGATTAACCGCATCAGGATCTGGAGAGGAGTGGGCAGCACCACTTGATCCTCCGGGGCCACCCATTTGATCTTTAGCAAATTCTTCAGCCTTTTGATGATGTCGGACGATTTTGAACTTCTTCCTGTATGATTTATCCAGTTGCTCTTCTTCTTCTTCATCAGAGCTCTCATCATAGGGTACAATTGCTGGAGTCTTCCCTTTTTCTTGGACAGCTGGAGGACTTGGAGGTTTTGCTACTGAGGGATTTTCATCCTTTGCAGTTTCAGAGTATGTGATCTCTTCATCTGTGTCAGTAGCATCAGAGTCCTCGTCCCTGAGCTGTCTTTGCGGTTCAGGTGAAAGGATCGGAGTGGCTTCCTGAGAAGGAACTTTTTTCTTAGGGGTAGGTTTCCTCTTTGGAATAGGTTTCTTCTTTGGAACATTCCTCTAACTATCTGAACTTGTGACACTTCTAGCACTTCCTTTTCTGGTTCTCCTTACAGGTGTTCCAGAAGATTTTTCGTCGAGATGACCAACTTTGCCTTGTCTGACTGCTTCCAGATACCTTTTGTACGTTTCGAGCTTTCTGACATCTTCAGTTAGAAGGAAATCTGGCAGCACAGCACCTTGTTTCTTTGTAGACATTTCCTTGATTCTGACAGATAGAATAGGTTCCGTCAACATATCGTGATTGTCGGGGTCATTGAGCCTCTTGGGAATATCAGGATGAAGTCCAAGTGCTCTCTGGATCAACAATTTAGTATATCTGATGTAGGGAATCTTTGAGCCAAGTTTGTTGAGAAATGACATCATGTCATCCCAAATCAGAGCTTCGATAGCGATGTGTTTCTTGTTGACCAATGCCCAGAATATTTGCAGTTCCATGAGCTTAGGGTGCTCATAGCCGCTGTCACGACCAGAAACAGACTTGGTGATGATCATGTAGAGAGTTCTCCAGGGTTGAGGAATACTCTTAAGCTCTACGTGAGAATGCTTGGTGATTACTCCTGTAGCCTCGTCATAACCGATATCGATTAAGAATTGGAGAGTGAGCTCTTCAACAGGTGTGGCATATAGTTTGGTTGGATCGACATCAGGAATTAGGAGAACAGCCCTTAAGTCTGTAGGTGTAATGGTGACTTGTTTGTGATTCAGAGTCACCGTCACAGCATTCTGTCCTTTGACCCTTTCCATAGTGTTCCAGAACTGTTGGATGTAGATCTCAGGAACAGTTGCAGAGTGAGTAAGCATGTTCTGATACGGATGAGTCCTCAGAATATCAATAGCAATTAGACACGAAGATTCTGAGCAAGTGAGGGTGTCAAAGTCAACACGGAGATTATTCTTTCCTATCTTCATTGGATAGCCATGAGGATAGATATCAGCAATGGAGAGAACTTCAGGTGCATCCACATTCATTTGTTCAGCCATGTCGTGATCTGAAATAACATTAGCCAAAAGAACCAACATATCGAAAGACATAATGTTAGTCAACAGAAGGTCTTATTGTCTAGTTATTGAATGTACAGTGATAATGATTGTTACGAGTCCTAAGTCACTTGTATGTTCAATAGCTCAATGATGTCGTGAAATGTTTCGTGAGTTAGTTAATTTTAAGTTTTAAAGTTTATTTTATCACTTATTGTTCACAACATATCAAACGATTTAAGTTTATTAGTGACATTTCTTGGATTCGTGATGATATGATTAGTTTATTTACAAGTTTGTACACGTAACAATTCATAACGAAGGTATGATCTCGGCTTATGCGTAGGATTGGTAAAGTTATGCGTAGACAGGAATGATATATGCGTAGGCGTAAACTTACGCGTAGGATCCTAACTTACGCGTAAGAAGTGTTACGCGTAGGAAAAGGGGTACCTTATGCGTAGAGCTTATGCGTAGGCATATATTAACTTTACGCGTAAGGCTACTCGTAAGAGTTGACCTTATGCGTAGAGGTAACTGTTTACGCATATCCTTCATAGGATACGCGTAGTCCCATATGTAGAACCTTATGCGTAGACGCTACGCGTAAGACTAATCTTACGCATAACAAGCTACGCGTAAGGTGATCCTTATGCGTAGATTAACAACAACCTTGATTCTGAATATTATGTGTTGCAAGCCTGAAATAAAGCATCACATCATCAATGATTAACATATAGCATTCAGTTTATGACAGATCAAAACACAATTGGACATTTTTTTCAGTTACGCGTAGAAACTCTTACGCGTAGTTTTAAAACCCTAAATCTACGCGTATGAATTTTAGCCATGGATTATGCACCAAAGTTTTTCTGGTATATCTTAGATGTTGTGAGAGCATATTGACCAAATCTTAACACTTAGTTTGCAGTGAATCAATAATACCCAATTTTTAGAACATTAAACCCCAATTCCTAATTCTGAATCAATTAAGGTTTCTGGGTGGTTATAAGGCATGGATATCATCAATTCATCATCACATAAGCATAACACAACAATCTTTTTGACCAAAACACTTCACATTTGAAAATACCCAATTCGACTCATAAACCCTAATTTTCAAAAAAATCATCAATTCGTGTTTCTGGGTGAATTTTGATGGTTAAAATGGTATCATTGATGTATTATGAGCGTTTTGACACAAACCATTTCACCACAAACATACACATATTGATTGTGTGTTCATACGCATAAGCGTAGAACACCTAATTACGCATAGAAAACGTTTTAGCCATAGGATTTACAGGAAATTCAAAACTTTATCATAAAAACATGTTGTGATCACAAAAACACTTACAAGATGAAGATCAAAAACACGGTTTTCTTGAGTGAATTTTAAGCGTAGGATGGTTTTAGGTATTTTTGCAATAAATGAGAAGTGAAAGTAGGTGGGAGGGTGTTTTATTAAAAAAGGGAGTTTAACCTTTTGACAGTTTTGGTCCCTCCACCTTTTCCTTTTTCAAACAAAGCCTTTTAACTTCCATTTTGGTTACCAAACAAAGATTTTTAGGAAAGAAACATGACGACACTCCCCCTCGACTTGAGAAAATAATGAAAGGTTATTAATTTAAGTCCGAGGAGTGTCTTTGAACCAGAAAATGTACCACCATTTGTAACAGAATCAACCGAGATATGATAACATGCAAGTACACAGATGTTTTGAAACAGTTAATAGATTATTTTCTCCCCCTCAACACTTGATCGGAAAAATACTGAATTTTGAAAGATTAAAGTGTTGACGGAAGAAATGTACTTTCCATGTTGAAAGAAAGATAGATTAGGAGAATATTTTTGTTGTTTTATCGGATTTTATATTTTTGTATTTTGTTTTTGAAAATTTATTTACAAAAGATGTTTTGGTGTTTGACAGGTTTTTAAGACTATTTTAAGAGGTCGTCCAATTCCTCTTGAGTCAAACACCTCATACCAATCCGGTGGACCAACTCATTAAACCTAGCGGGAGGCAAGGCTTTGGTGAGCAGATCTGCCAATTGGTATTCAGTACCCACAAAGTATAATTCAACGGTACCCTGTTCCACGTGGTCCTTGATGAAATGATAGCGTAGATCGATGTACTTTGATTTCGAGTGCTGAACAGAGTTGCACGAGATGGCAATGGCACTCCGATTGTCGCAGTACATCGGGATTCTGTCAAATACGTAACCATAGTCTTTGAGTTGTGTTCTCATCCAGATGACTTGAGCAAAACACGCGGACATGGCTACATATTCTGCTTCGGTTGATGACATAGATGTACAATCCTGCTTCTTTGATTGCCAAGACACCAGTTTATCACCGAGAAATTGTAGAGCTCCTGAAGTACTTTTTCTTGAGTCTAAGCATCCTGTGTGATCAGCGTCTGAAAAAGCGATTAGTTCAAAACCAGAATCCTTCGGATACCAGATCCCCAAGTTAATGGTTCCCTTGATGTATCGGAGGATTCTTTTAGCCTCAGAGAGGTGGGTTTCAGTTGGTCGCGACTGATAACGGGAGCATAGATAAACGGCAAAGACAATATCAGGTCTGCTAGCTGTTAGATACATGAGAGACCCAATTATACTTCGGTATTTGGTAGGGTCAACCAATTTCCCATGTAAATCAGCATCTAATTTCTTGGTATGAGTCATTGGTGTGGCATAAGTATCACAGGTTTTCATTCCAAATTTGTTTAACAATTCAAGGGCATATTTGGACTGACTCAAGAAAATACCACGGGGTGATTGATGAACTTGCAGTCCTAGAAAGAATGTAAGTTCACCCATCATGGACATTTCAAAATTTTTCTTCATTAGTTTTGCAAAAGCGATTGAAAACTTTTTATGTGTAGACCCAAAAATGATGTCATCCACGTAAATTTGAACAATTAAGATATGTGCCCCGTGATATTGTATAAAAAGAGTTGGGTCAACCGAGCCTTTGGTGAAATTATTGGCAATGAGGAAAGATGATAGCTTATCGTACCATGCCCGAGGGGCTTGTTTGAGACCATAAAGAGCTTTGTTCAGTTTGTAGACGTGGTTCGGGAACTCAGGATCAACGAATCCATCTGGTTGGCTGACATAGACCGTTTCTTTAAGTTGTCCATTGAGAAACGCCGTTTTGACATCCATTTGATAGACCGTCATATTCATATGAGCAGCGAACGCGAGAAATATCCGAACAGCCTCAAGACGAGCAACCGGAGCAAAAGATTCTTCAAAGTCTATTCCCTCTTCCTGATGATAACCCTTAGCAACTAGACGTGACTTGTTTCGGATAACATTCCCTTCAGCATCCAATTTGTTTTTCCAAATCAATTTTAGACCAATGACGTAGACCCCTGTTGGTCTTTCAACCAGTTCCCATACTTCAAGACGTTTGAATTGGTTGAGTTCTTCCTGCATGGATTCAAGCCAGTTGTCTTTTGTCATTGCGTCTTTAATGTTTTTAGGCTCAGATTGGCAGACAGTGAGAGCATAAATGCAATGTTCACCATCTGTGTGAAGACGTTGTCTCGTAACGACTGGTTGATTCGGGTTGCCAATAATGTTAGCCAGAGGATGGTCTTTTGTCCATCTATGTGTAGAGGGTTGATGTTGGTATACATTGTGCAGATTCTGAGGGATTCAAATGGTTTGTTGAAGATTCCGCGACATCTGGTGCAAGCAGTCTCATTAGCAAACGGGTTGAAGAACGCATTTGGATCAAAATCTGCAGGTGGGGGTACTTCATTCAGAATATCATCAGCTGGTTCATCATTGTTGGAAGCGGTGTGTTCAACTGTTGTGTTGGAGTCAGGTATAGGAATATTATCAGGTTGTGCAGCGGAAACAGCGGATACACCTGGAGCACGTTCATCAATATCGTCACAGAACAGAGGAGCAAATAACCTTTCCATTTGTTGACGAGTTAGCTGGGGGCTTTGTTCAGCTGATGATGGGGGTTGAGGGAAGTTTAAGCGGTTGTGACCGGGTTCTAAGCTGTTATACTCAGAAGCCATTTCCGTGAGTTCATCGAAATGAGCATGAATCGTTTCCATTACCTCCTTAGTTCGACGATTCCAGATTCGGAAACCTTTAGAGTTGTCACAGTATCCAATAAAGACTCCAATATCAGCTTTGGCTTTGAGCTTTCCAAAATCATCACGATCATTATTCGGATAGCAAAGGGATCCAAATACATGAAAGTGTTTGAGATTCGTTTTGTAGTTGTGGACAAGCTCGAAAGGTGTTTTGTTGTGGCGTTTTGTGATCATAGAACGGTTTTGAGTATAGCATGCAGTAGATACAGCTTCTGCCCATAAGTAATCTGGAAGTTTAGCATTGATTAACATTGTTCTTGCAGCTTCCACTAACGTTCGGTTTCGTCTTTCAACAACTCCGTTTTGTTCAGGTGTACGTGCAATAGATGTTTGATGCAGAATTCCCACTTTCTCATAAAATTCACGAAGGGTTTTGTTGACAAATTCAGTTCCTTTGTCTGTTCTGATTATCCTGACGGTGTTGCGGAGCTGAACCTGTATTTTTGTGAGAAAGGTGATGATCATTTGTGGAGCTTGGTCTTTGCTTCGAAGAAAGTAGACCCAAGTCCATCGTGAGTAGTCATCAACAATTACTAAGATGTAGCGTTTGCCATTGATCGTTTGCACGCGCATCGGGCCACACAAATCCATGTGAAGAAGATGTAGTACATGCTGAGAGCTGTGTTCCACCTTTGAAGGAAAATGAGCACGAGTGCTTTTCCCTTGTTCACAGGCTGAGCAAAGGTGATCTTTTGAATACCGAAATCGTGGGAGTCCTTCAACTAGTTTGTGTCGAGCAAGGTTGGTGATGGTTTGAAAGTTTAGATGTGAGAGACGACGGTGCCATAGCCAGGATTTTGTAGATGTTGCCTTTGAAAGTAAGCAAATGGGAGAGGAAGCAACCATGTCTTGCATAGAGATAGTGTAGAGACTAGAATTACGCGAGCCAGACATAAGGTCATTTCCTTGTAGATCACGAATGAAACAAGTTTTCTCCCTAAAAGCAACCTCCAAATCTCCATCACAAAATTGACCTACTGAAAACAGATTGTGACCGAGGCCTTCCACATAGTAAACCCTGCTGATTTCGATGTTCCCATTGACATAATCTCCGTAGCCCATGATGGCTGCGAAGTGATCGTTCCCGAATCTGACAGTGCCAATGAACTTTGCAATAAAGTTTGATAACAGTTTAAGGTTGCCTGTCATGTGTCGGGAACATCCGCTATCAACAATCCAGAGAATGATCTGTATCACCTGCATTACACACAGACGACACAGATGGAATAGAAGTAGATGTGGAACCCGAAATGTTAGAGGGTTCCGAAGCAGGTATGTTAGATATACACACATTGATAATTTTAGGCATCCATTTAAATCCTAGTGTGTTATATATCCATTTCTGCCATCTATAACTACTCTTTGCTTTAGTCTTAGTGAAAACACTAGGTGGTACTACATTCTTAGGAGGTGAAGCGGGAGCTACTGTGATAGCAATGGTTGCCTTAGAATCTAAAGAAGGCGGTCTACCAAGCACAGACTTAGAATGATTAGTGGGCCTAGAGGTATTCCGATTCTTAGGATTCCGTAATCGAGAGATTATAGCTTTAGCAACACATTTGTCATGACAATCAGAATTCATACTCTTCCGACAAATAACACAAGGTGCATCAGACTGAATATCAAAAGTACTTAACGGTTTAGCATTCGTTACATCACTATTTGTATTACATTTGCCAGACGCAACATCTATAGTGGAAGCAACATGAGTTTTATTCAGAGTCCTAGGGTGTTCTTCTACTTTAGCATTCCTTATTGATCTTTTCTTAGGTCGCAACTTCCTATTCTTCGATTGAGTGCTCCTAGGCTGTGAAGTGCGGACGTTTGGAAAAGATGCAACTATTCCTGTTTCAGTAGAGGGAAACACATTAGCAACTTGTGATTTGGCAGTGGGAATTCTAGGTTCACGATTACTAAGTGTGACTGGTGCTAATCTCTTAATCACAGTAGGCGGAAGTTGTTCATACTTTCCTAACATTTCCCGTAACTTAGAGATAGTGTGAATCAGATCTTGATTTTCAGAACGAATATTTCCAGCAAAATTCATGACATCTCTAGTGTGAGCAAGATAGTGATCAAGTTCGTTTGATGCTTCAAGTCGAGTCTTTTTGAGTAAATCAAATATGACACCATATCCCTGTTTAACTTTTAAAAGTTCTTGTTCATATTTTGAGATTTGACTTTTCAAAGACACGTTTTGATCATCCAGTTGCTCAATTTTAGGATCAGAAGATTTTGCACTCAACTGAGCGATTTTCTTTTGAAAACTAAGTTGATGATTGTGAATATCTTTTTCACACCAATGAAGACGACGTTTTGCAATGTAAATTTCAGTGAGTAATCGTTTATTTTCAGCTTTTAAAGACTCGATCTGAAGCACATTATCGGTGTTCTCAACAGTAACAACAGTTTCAACAATATCAGCAGAGATGTAATCAGATGCAAATGGCAAGGCATGAAGTAACACAACATTATGGATATCAGCACAGATAACATCTTCCAAGAGTCGATCAACATCTTTTCTCAACAGTTTCTTTTTGCGTTTTGTGTTAGAAATAGATGTTTCTGTTTTCTCGAAAACGTTTTTCATTACCCCAAGTTCCTTATGAAAATCCTTTTCCCAGGCAATTGCACAACTTTTCAAGTTTTTAACATTAGGTAAAAGATTTTTCTGAAAAATGTCTCTTTGTTCTCGCGCCAGAGGCGATTGAAAATGTTCAACTTTGATTTCAGAGCGATATTCTATCTCATGTTGTAAAATTTTGAGGTCAGCCATGAAAATGTCAAAATATCGAAGGATTTTTCGATTTTCAGGTTTTGAGTTTACTTCACTAATGGAAGGTAAAGGACCATAAGTTTGTGCAAATTCTGTTTTGGGATTAACATTAGAAGACTCAGGTGTTTTGATGATAACCCTTGGTGTGTTAGAAGAATCCGTTGGTGTGACGAAAGTGACCGCATTTTTATAATTAAAAGGTTTGTTGTAAACAACATTTTTTAATTTTGATCGACTCTCGTCTTCTGCATCTAATTCCTCTTGACGATGATATTCAACAACACTCATGACAGTATTATCAATTTTGTATTCTGCACTGGAAACTTCAGAAGTTGTTTTGAATGTTTTTAGTGAAAGATTTGGTTTGTAATCAGCTAGATTTTTTCCATATCCTTTTGGATTGGGTTTTAAGGTAAACTTTTCAATAGCTGTTACTGATTCACCATGTTTGTAAACAACAGTTTTAAACTCTTTAAGTTTGTTTTGCAAGCCGATAATTTCTTCAAGAAGGTCATCTACCCGATTCGTTGAATGCTTTTTGTATGCGGAGAACTGTTTTTGACAATTTAACAACTCAGCCTTAGCTTTTTGATTTTCCAAGGTGAGAGCGTTAATTTGTTTTTTATGTTCGTGTTTCAGTTGTTCTAATTCAGACAACAAAGCATTCTTCGAGGCGGCTAGATCACGCATCTGTCTCTCTAAATATTTTTCATTTTGATGAGATTTTGCAAAAGCGGCTTCAAAACCTTTTTCACGGTTTTCTTGAGTTTTGAAAAAGTTGAGTTGCATTTGTAAGCATTCAAAATCCTTGGTTAACAGTGCATTTTTACTTTTTAAGGACTGATTTAATGCAACACATTCAGCAATTTTGGATTGTTGGTCTTTAAGTAACAGAACAAGATCTGGATGGGGCAAAGGTTCATCTTGTTCAACGTGAGTCACAACATGATCATTATTTGGATCCTCAAGTATAACCACGGAGTCAATTTGATTATCAAGGGAAACCATAAGGTCTTCTGGATCGTCAAATGTAACTACGGGGTTTATTTGAAAATCGTCAGAATGAGATGTAGATGACTCATTTTGAACATTCTGAGCCGTGCCGGATTCAGATATTGATGGAGATATTAGTTCAGATATGATGATGGTTTGTTCGGGTACCTGAGACAAGCCATCAGTGTCATACACTGGGCCTGTTTCACTCATGTGTAACTCTTGCATATTAGCCATCAACATAACAGCTGCATTGGCCTGCAAGTCCTCCATATCATCGTCCGAGTCTGCATCTGCCATAAAGCTCTGTTCTTTGTCTGTGAGAGATCCACCAGCTTCATCCTTAAGAGCCAAAAGTAAAGCCTCTTTGAAATAAGCACTGCCCCTAGTCCTTGGCTTTGGGCATGCATTAGCCAGGTGTCCCTTCTCATTGCAGTTGTAGCATCTAAGAGCATTTAACCGATTCTGAGCATTTCCCTGTTCCACCACTTGAGCTCTGTTGTTATTCCTACCCACAGCATTAAACCCTTGACCACCGCCCATCTGACGACCATAATCACGATTCTGAACTTCAACACGTCCATTGTTCACAACAGCTTGAGTCCGTGTGTTAGATGAGGAACGAATACGATTGTTGGATTTGTTGGTGTAACGGCCAAAAGCATTAGCAATCATCACAAATCCTTGTTGCAATGCTTCGAATGGATCGATTTCCTCAGTAGCTTCACTGACATATGCTTGAGCATTGTTGCTGTATGGAACCAATTGATTTTGTTGAGATTGTTGCTGTGAAGGTGTGTTTGAAGCAGTTGGTTGAGTTGCTGGTTGAGAGGGATAATTCTGTTGAGCATACAAGGCAAGTTGTTGATTATCCGGTTGTGACTGTTTCGCAATTTGAGCACGGAGAATCCTTTCCCGATCAACTTCCTTTTCATGAGGCTTCAAGTAATCGTACAACAATCCATAAGTAGAATGATGCATATTCTTCGCTTGACGGAGAAAAATGACATACTTCTCCCATTCTGGACCAAGACTACTCAGGAACTTAGTATTCACTGCAATTCTTGGCATGATGATGTTGTGTTTATCCAAATCATTGATGATATCTGAAAATCGATGATGATAGGACTCTAGTGTCTCTCCAGGTTCAATCATGAAGTGTTCATAAGCCAAGTAAATTTTGGATTCCAAATCCTCCTGATTGAGTACAGATCCTTCCATAAGAAGACGAATTTGATCCCACATTTTTTATGCAGTCTTTTGAGCATCAACACTACGAAGAATTGGGTTTGGTAATCCTAAGAGGATGTATTCCATTGCAAGTTCATCAGCTTCATAGTGTAGAAGTTCTGTAGGATTTAAATCTGCAACAGTAGCAATGTTGGTTTGTTCATCTCTTGGTGGAACAGCAGTTGGATCTCCGGGTACAATGACAGTAGGCATCTCAAATGGACCTTCCAAGATAACCTTCTTTAAGAACTTTCCATGTGGCTTCTTTAGATCACAAAACCTAAAGAACCTTATCACCCATTGATTGTAGTTTCCTGGAGTGAGCATTGGAGGTCTATCAAGTGATCCAGCTTCATGAATTGATTGTTGGCTACTTAAAGCTTCACACATCTTTGCAAACCAAGTGGGTTCCTTCATAGTGTTCCTTGATGGATGTTGATTGAAATCATTTGTGTAAGTTTGAACTTGAAGGCTTGGTGGTGGTTGAACCATTTGTGGTTGTGGAATTGCACCAAGTTGTGGAGTATGTTGCTGATTAAATTGTTGTTGATAAATAGCTTGTTGTTGATTCCATTGTTGATGTTGTGGAGTTAATTGTTATTGTTGTTGATGATTATAAGTGTGAGGGAAATAGTTAGAGTATGGCGGTTGAGACATGATGAAAAACTTGTGTGGTAAAAATGGATCTTTGTAGTCGAATGAACCTTTGTTGATGAAGTGTCCTTAGGCGTAGAAAAGACAAGAAACCAAGTAGTACTTATGCGTAAAAACACCAAAAGATACGCGTAACAATAAGGAGTTACGCGTAGGATTTAGCTTACGCGTAAGTAGGATAAAAGCACTAAAGTTAGGCGTAGACAAAAGTTAGGCGTAGAAAGTTAGGCGTAGGATTACCTTATGCGTAGACCTAAGTTTACGCGTAAAGTGAATCTTATGCGTAGAATTTCTACGCGTAAGCTTATGCTTATGCGTAATTTTAGGGTTTTTGCCCAAATGATCTTTTACACTTCACAGTGCAAAAGATATCCAAAGTCGACGTATTTTCAGACTTATCCAAGTAAGAAAACACGGAATAAACCAGGAAAATGAAGATCAAACCAAGGAAAAATCTTACGCGTAATTTTAGGGTTTTGATACGCGTAGGATTACTCGTAACTTTGATTTTGCCCAAATGTGTTTCTAAACCAGTTTTTTATTATGGAATAGCTTCAATAGTACCAAAAGAGCACAAAAATGTGAAATTTGATGTACCAAAACTGCTAGACGGGTTACGCGTAGAACGACACCCACGAACAAAAACAAGCTTAAAAACGTAGATCCACGCGTAAAGTTTGAAACTTTTTGCCAAAAACCAGTATTTTAACACCTCAAAACATTAAAAGTACAAGAATCTTGGATTAAAAAGTGTAAAAAACGAGTTTTTAAGAGAATCAAAGATTGCGTTATCTTTACGCGTAAGACCCAAAACCAAAAACTTCAAAAAACAAAGTGTACACCCAACTATTTGGCGATTGATACCACTGTTAGGTCACTAGTTTTACAAACACAAGTTATAAGAGAAGAGATGAGGGCGGATGAACAAGCTAAACACTCACGCACACACAAGTAATAATACGGTTAAAGAAAAGAGAGTGAATGAGAGAAAAACTTGAACAACCAACCCTCAAGTGAGGGTTATTACATTGTTTATATAGGCAAGGAGCTAGGGCAACACTCCCTCTCCTTCCCTATTCCTTATTGGGCTTGGGCCTAAGCTTATGGGCCTTCTACATAAGCTTGACCTTAAACAAACATAAAGGCCATAATAAAGCTACCTATTACATATGAAATATAAATACTTGAAATACTGTTTAGGAGTGATTCCAACAGAACTACACCACAATTGCTTCATGGCGTGCAAAGAACTTCATAAGTTTGGGGATCACACATTAAAGAAGGTTAGGGATGGGTTAGCATACATGTTAAAGGAGATCCATGACGGCATAGGGTCACCGAAGAGATGGAATTCGAGGGATAGGAGGGATGTAAAGAAGATCATCACTCGGATTGATGAAAGGTTGTTCAGATGGGATCAGATAAGAACGTTGGAGAGTTTCGTAGGTGGTCGTCCAAGCATATCTCTCACAGGCTACCAACGTCCAAAACGCATTCCTGGTGTTATTGACGGACTTCCTGGTACTACTGATTCTCCTTGATCTGTTTCCTTATCATTATTTGGATGTGTGAATCTAATCTGACAATGGCTTGTGCACACATAACAGTGTACAACCCGTACTTGTCATGAAAGGACCTTGTGGTACGCTTCAGTGCCACAATCCTATAAAAGGAGCGAAAGCTTCTTACTTTTGAGTAAAACTTATCAAAACTTTTATTTTTCAAAGTTTTGCTCAAAAGAACAAGTACTTCCCCTTATATTTTCAAAACCTCAAAAGTTATTATTACTTATTGAGGGGGAGTATTTGATTAAAAACTTTGTTCACAAAATTGTTCTTCGTGGAAATCTTCCCACAAAACTCGAAATGGACATATTCGATATCAAAATTTCATTAAAAATAACAATTATATGCCATTTTTGAGGGGGAGAAAAATTATGTGATAAGAAATATGTTATGAATTGGTAATGAATTGTCGTGCTAAAGACTTAACCTATGAATTGACGAAGTCTTAAATGTTAGTAACTCGAAAAGACTTGTCCGGGACGGGTAATAATTTCAAGCTAGCTCGCTAGTGATGTAAACGTGTCTCGCAAAGGACTTGTCCTAGTAGAATGTACCATTCGAGAAACTCTTGGTAGACATGAACTTTGACGGGTTTGACAACCTTTCGAGGTTTGTCCACACCTTCAAGGTAGTTATTAGAGCTAGTTGTCACCTAAAAGCTGATAATGTAACTCTTTAACTATGCAACGTAACCGTGTCTCGCAGGGAAATGTCTATCTAGAGTTGATCAATTCAAAAGTGCGCGCTCTTCTCTCACCGTGCAGATTTCTGTCAAAATACTTAAGCACGTGTGGAGGGGGAGTATTTCTGCTAAACATTAAACTCTTTCAGTGGTACAAAATGTTTTAAATCAAAACCACTTTGAGAGATTTTCATGAAAATGGTTTTATGGCAACATAGGTTAGTCATGGAGTTATAAGGTGACTAAGGTTAGGAATAACCGTCCTATGATCCGCCAGAGCCGGAGGGATCTACCCAAGGACACCACCAATAGTTAGAATTTAGAAGTCCTTAGGTATGATTATAAAAAGGAGAAAATGAGAATCGGAGAAAGAAGGAGTTGAAGAATTAAAAAGAAATGTAAAGAAAGGGGTGAAAATAAATAGCCCTCCAAATTATTCAACTTAGGGTAGACACCGGGTTCAATTCATATGCTACTAGTTGTCACTTGATGAAACCGGTATTGAAGATCAAAGTCGTCATGGACCCAGTGACGCATGCACTAAACCTTCTTAGCCACTCAAGTTTCTCTCAACAGAAGCTTGTTTCATTCTCACAGGGAACCCTACGTAAACTATTGGCTTTCTCTTAGAGATGGCTGGTATTGAAAAAAGAGACCCTCTCCCTAGTCTCCGCTCAAGAAAACCAAAGCGCACTATTGAGTCTAGAGCCATGAGATTCATCAAAAGATCTCTTAGATACACTTGACATTTCATCACTTGTCGTTCAAAACTAAGGACGCAAGTGATACATTATCGAGTCCTACACAGATCTTACCAATCTGTCGAGAACATTTATGAGGGGTTCACACATGTGATCCTCAGTGATTGAATGGAAACTCCTGCCAGGGTCAACATCAAACAGCCCTGACAGCAAGTCACTTCGGTGACTCCTTGTGGGTTACGCTTAGTGTGTCTCAAACGGTCTATAGTCGTGGGGTGATGCTTCAGTGTACCTCAGCGACTCACCTGAACTCTAGATGTACTTCGGTACATCGCGTTATCTCACTTGTGAGAATCCAGTTCAGGAACAGCCTTTGTGAGAATTAGAGTCGTGTTTTCACATTTTTCTTTTAACACACTCGAAGTTCAAACTTGTAAGCGCTGGATTATTTCTAACCCATGTTTTATGTTTTCTTCTTATGGATGCTCACGGGTGGAAAAGATCGTGCAGATTCTTCACATGCTCATACCAACAACAACACTAATTGAAGTTCTCTCAAAAGGCAACACAAAGTCAGAATGATTCTTCATCAAAGTCAAAGAATCTACAAAGTTTAAAGACTAAGAGAACTACATCAGTACTGAAATTCAATGTTAAAGAGCGTGTGAGCATGTTGGAGAAAGACGTGGAGACACTGGAGTAACGAAGCAGACCTGATGCAGATACTCACAACATACTATCACTACCACCACAAAGAACAAAGATCAAAGAACAAAGAAAATGAAGACGGCAAAGCTGAAAAACTTCAAAGTAAACAAGATCCCTACACTGGGGAGATTGTTGGAATCAAGACACTTCTTCTCACAAGAAAGAAGAATGTCAGAAGACGTCAAAGCTACTATTACATCAGCACCTACAACGTTTTTCACTCTAATCATTAATTACCAATACTTAGGGGGAGATTGTTGGAATCACGCCTAAACTATATTTCAAGTTTTGTAATTAATATGTAATAGTTAGCTTAATTAGGCTTTTATGTGAGTACTTAAGGCAAGGCTTATGTAGAAAGCCCATAAGCCTTGGCCCAAGCCCAATAAGGAAAGGAAGGGAGCTTGTGTGTTGCCCTAGCTCCTTACCTATAAATAACTCTTGTAAACCTTCACTTGAAGGTTGGTTGTTCATTTTATCACATTTCCTACACTTGATCTTTCTCTTATTATTTCGTGTGTGTGTGTTATTGTGTTCAACCGATCACTTTCTTCTCTATTTCTTCATATTGATGCTTGTGTTACAAACATGGTGACCTAACACTAGATTTTTTTACTATGTGCATAATCCATTTATATGCGAAGGAGTTTTTAAGAAAACTAGATGAGGATGACATTCATAACTTATAAAATGCACATAACATTGTTTATAAGCTACCGGGAATATTGGGAAGCATCGATTGTATGCACTTGGAATGGAAAAATTGTCCGAAAGTATGGCAAGGCCAATTTCACAGAGGTGATAAAAAGTATCCAACTATAATGGTTGAAGCCGTTGCTTTATACGATTTGTGGATTTGGCATGCATTTTTTGGGGTAGCGGGTGCGAATAGCGATCTTACGGTTTTAAATAATTCTCCGTTATTCGACGACCTGCTTGATGACATCGCCCCTGAGGTTGAGTTTGAAGTATACGGGTGTAAATTCAAGCATGTGTATTATCTAGCTGAAGGAATTTACCCGGAGTGGGCATCTTTTGTCAAGTCATTTACAGTTGCAAGTAAACCAAAAAATGTCGCATTCAAAGCGAAACAAGAAAGTGCTCAAAAAGATATCGAAAGAGCTTTTGGTGTCCTCCAAGGACGTTGAAATATCATTGTCCAACCGGCGCGTGCATTTACTATTGGCAAGTTACGGAGAATCATGTACTCGTGCATCATAATGCATAACATGATTTTGAAAGATCAACAATTTGCGATATCCGACGTTGCTGAACTGTATATTTCTCCGACACCAAATTTACAACAGACATGGATTGACCGTTGCACAATGCAAAGAAGAAAAGCCAAAGAACTACATGATAAACGCAAACACGCAAAGCTTCAACGATGTCTCATCGAGCATGTTTGGCAACAACATCAATGGGAACAATTTCAACAACAGAATCCAAATAATTAGTGTCGTTATAATTTGATGTATTTCTTAAGTTGCGTATGTTTTTTTACCGTATCTTTATTTTACGTTTCGTATGTTTTTTATTATGTTGTATTATATTTTTATTTTTAATGAAATGAATTTAGTTTATTTGGGAATTTGAATCAAAAAAAGTTGTAGTGGTGGGCCCCTAATGAGTAAGTTGAGGTTTGTTGTGAGTGGAAGGGGGGAGGGTTAGTTGTGGATGTTTGTTATAGTGATGTGGCACCCGTGGGACCCGAATGAAAACGGCAAGCTTGTTACAACACCTAATTCTCTAAGAGCATGTCCAAATATAAGGCAAAATCAAATTAAATTTAGATGCTCTTTTGAAAAATGTTAAAATTTTGGTGATATACAGCATACTTTAAAATTTTAATTGCATAGTTACCAAAATTCACAAAAGGACTTTGATTTCTATATTTATTAAATATTTGGTTGTGTTTCTTCTATAAATTCTTTGTTCAACATCTTCTTATGCTTGTGAATAATTTTTCAAACCAGTAGATTAATGTTAAATAAATGATTGATGAATTATATGCGTATTGATTATCGAATCTTTCGTAATGGGATGTGTGGTCTTACTAACCATTTGATGTTTTAAATTAGCTTCAACTAGATATTTGTTAGATTATTTAATAGCATGCGTGGGATGAGTTGCATAGCTTGAGTAGATTTGAAACCAACAAAACATGTTAGTCTTTTGTGTTTAAGGGGTATTATTAGCTCGGGGCGTCCAGCGCATCCGAATTCTCAGGACCGGCCTTGATTGACTCGATGTGTCTGATGTCACGCATCAGGACTATTTTGACATAGTTACTTTCCTCGTCTCACGTCATCAAAAAAGAAGGAGATGATAGGTATATAACAACAACACCACTTAATCACGTCGTCGAAATATGGTATAACCTTATGAAGAAATACGATGTTAGTCAGTTATATAATACTCCTTCAATATCAGAGACAATTGAATTGCTTAACCATAATTTTATTTTCTCTGTATTTTTTTCTTCGGTACCATTGCCAGATACAGAAAACTCATTTTAGCATTTGCAGACTCTTCAATTGTTTGGCTTTATCGAGTAATTCAGGTTATATCATATTAACTTGAGCATTTGCATGTCACTTCAAACTAACCTTAACTCTAGCAGGTTATGCCTAGATTGTTATGCAGAGACTAATGTCTAAAAGATTATCTGATTATTGTATTTGGATTAATTTCATATATAACCTTACTTTTATGATTAATTTTATATATATTTAAAATAGAAATGTTAAATGGCTAATGTACAATGTTTTTAATGTCTGTTTGGTTATATATATATATATATATATATATATATATATATATATATATATATATATATATATATATATATATATATATATATGTCGTTGGCTAAGCCCTCACTTAGGATGAGTCGTGCGGGCCGCCTTGAAAGAGAATTCCCACCGCTTTGCCTTCGATGAAAGCCTTCATGTCAGCCTTCTCGCCCATTGCGTTGAATCTAGCACGAGACCAGTTTCAGACTATATATATATATATATATATATATATATATATATATATATATATATATATATATATATATATATATATATATATATATATATATATATATATACAATCCGGATCCATTGAAAAGGTTTTTATTTTGAGAAGATTGAGAAGGTTTTCAAAAACGATAGATTTGTAACTTTGATTCATGTTTTTCAAGCGTAAAACTCATTTTAATGTGATTAAAATTCAAAATGTGTAAAAAAAGTTTGAATCAATGTTAAAAATCTCTCAATTTTGCAATATATGTAGAATACTGAATCATCAGTACAAATTTAATGAATCATCATCATAAATCGATTTTAACAATGATTTGTGAATGAAATTTGTGATTTATAGATTCGATTCACCATAAAATGATGTTTACTTGTGAATCAAATCAAAAACATGAATCAGTTTGTTCAAACGAAGATTTCTCAATCTTCTCAAAATAAAAACCTTCTCAATGGAACCGGAGCCTATATATATATATATATATATATATATATATATATATATATATATATATACTAGTTGCTTAACCCGCCCGATGGGCGGGCTACTTTCATAAGATTCGTTAGTAAAAACAGTTTAGTGACATAGAGAGTTGTGAACAAAGCACCTTAAAAAAGAAGTGAATAACTTAAATATTGAAATTTGCTTGAACAATGTATGAAGAACAAAAATAAAAATAAAAACAATGACAGTTTCAAATCATACGTAGAACTTCTTTGTAAACTACGTTTGTTGTTTTGTTGGTGTATGAACCGTCTTCGTCGCAACAAAGCACCTTCAATCCGTTTCTGCTTTTAACTCTTGATACCGCTACATAGAGTTGTCCGTGTGAGAAGACTGGACGCTGTAAAAATAAACCAACCTTGGATAGCGTTTGTCCTTGGCTTTTATTAATTGTCATAGCAAAACATACGAAAACTGGAAACTACCTTCTGTTAATCCTAAAAGGCATCTTTGAGTCGAACGGCGTAATTTGCATTCGGGGTATTGCACATATGTTACCAATTTTACCTCCGGATATTATTTTTGCTTCTATTATATTCACTCCCATCCTAAGGACCTGCAACCTTGTTCCATTGCACAAACCGGCTTTCTGGTCGATGTTCCGCATGCACATTATAGGTGCACCAATCTTTAAACATAACTCATGGTGAGGTAAACCTGACATTTTGATGCTATTGAGAAAGTCTGTAGTGTAAACCGACTCATCGAAACTGGTATCATCGTCACATGCGGATACCGTGTCTGAACTATGGTATATAGAATATAAAATGTATGAAATTAATTATGAGTTGTAAATGTATATATAAGTTACTCACTCGTAATCCTGTAGAACAACTGTTCTCCTAAGCTTTTTAACACCAGGCCAGTTAAGAGGCACGATTTCTCCAATCGCAACAACTGTGCCTATGACATCTGAAGAAAAGGGACACAATATTTTTAGGTTAATACATTCTAAAGTGCAAACTGATGCACTTTCATTCTAAGGTTGAGTTCTAAGTGTGTGTTAAGAATGTGAATTGATTCCTTTAATCTAGTTGTAGTTATTTTGCACAACGAATGAAACTAAAATGGAATGGCAGACATATTAACATTAGAATGCATTAAAAAATTAAATATTTTTGTATGGTGTTATGTAAATCATATCAGTTAACAATCATATATCATATAATGTAAAAATAAGGCGTGATTTAGCTTGTCTATGGAAACAAGCTTACCAACAGCATCGAGCTCGTTGTAGGAGTTATTGTTGTCCCACAAGGCACCGAAGTCATCAAAGACGAAACCATTGGTATTATCATTTATTGGATCAATACGGGTAACAATAGTGTTTTTGTGGACAGCAATCTTGAACTTGTGTGGTAAAAGTGGTAGTTTGCCACCATTTTCCGCGACACCAAAATTGGAAATCTGATAACATTGGCCTTCAACAAAGAGAGGTTCAAACTTGTACATCAGTTCCTTCTTAATGAACACTTGGATGCGGTTGTTATGAAGAAAAAAAAAGAAGCTTGGAATGAGTCTAGTTTATGATATACGTTTATTATCATATCTAAACAATAGAGCGTGGAACGATACTAACTTCATTGTCTTGAAGTACCAAGTCAAGAGAGTAAGGATCCTTTTCATGATTGACACGATGTGAGTGCCAAATGGAAATGCATCTGCCTTGGACAGATAGGTCGTCGGTCATTGGATCAACTTGATTAAGTGGAGTGATTTGTTTGGCCAATGTTGTCACTAAATAAAAGAATGCGTTATTTTCATTTGTTCATAGTTCTTATGCTATTTGAGAATCAAATACATAGTTGCATTAAGAGTAAGAAACATACCCTTTGTCTCTTTCAGTTTTCCTTTCATTCGTAAAGCACTCTGGCTAGTTGTGATGTCATAACGTGGTAACCAAAAATGATGTCAACAGGCATGTATATATATGTGCTATAATCATGAAACTACAAAACTTAGTATTAACAACCTACCAGAATCGTACGAAAATTTTCCAGTCCTTTTTGCTTCCATTACGTAATTGGTTTAGCATATCATAAAGCACAATATAATATTGTTACTATCATTGACATATTACAGGAACTAATGGATAATGGTTGAAAATTACATCTATTAAGGATTAAACATTTGAGATCCAACATACCATTTTTTGGAACACTGGTTGAGTCCACTGACTGTGATCCATTGTTTGGTTCAAATTCTGTATCTGAAAAGTAAAATACATATGATTCACATATTAGTTATCATGAACATTAAAATGCAATGTATCATGAGGTTGTAAAACATACCACGGGCATAACCAAAAGTTGCTTTCTTGCCTTGTTCCATTTCTTTAGCTGCTTCAATAAGAATCACATCACAATTAAAGTACATAAAATCGTTTGAAAAAAAAAACACTTTTAAAGATTAGTAACAACATACCTGTTACTTGATAATGATGGGTGAATTGTGATTGTGATGTTTAATCAAATGAGAGTTGCGGATTTTATAGATGCAAATTAGGTAAAAAAAAATGAAATCCTCTCTTTTGCGTTCTTCATCATAGCTGTAATCATTATTGATTGTTAGGTTGATTTGATATACTTTCCTTCAATAAAAGATAAGAATAGAGAAAGTTTGACAATCAAAAACAAAGATTGATCAAGAAAATATTGTGCAAACCTGTGTGAATCCCTGATTTGTAGCAAAAGAAACGCCCAATTGATGTGTGTGAATATTTTTGTTGATTTGATTTATGTGAGATTGAGTTTTGGTTTATGAGTTATGTTTATGAGTTGCAAAGTTGTCAAATCAACCGCCTATTTTTGTATTAGTGTGAGTTTCAGGTTTATGAGTTATGTTTTTAAGAATTTATCATAAACAGCCAATTGCCTTAGTGGTAATATGTGGGGAATGCTTTCTGAAAGACCCATGTTCGAACCTTGGCAATACCCTTTTTTTATGTAGTTGGTTATCGAACGCCATGTCATGAATGAGTCATCAATGACGTGGCAATTGTGACGTGTCATGGTCTCCTCTATTATATAGTGTGGAGATATATAGGGGAGGGTTAATGTGAGATCAAACTTAAAGTTGTAAAAATAAGATCAATTCTAAAAAACCACTAAAACATTTATAAATAACAATTTTAGCAATCATACAAAAAATATATATATTTTAATACAAATTAACATTTTAGCAACTAATAACCAAATGATACATGAGTTTGGATTAGTGATACACCTGATACACATTACACTAATAAATATTCCAAAATCTGATACACATACAAAAACCTGATACGCATTAAACTTCTAATCAAAGTGTATCACCTAGGTTTCGTAAATTTTAAAAAGAAATCTATCGAAACTTTAACAATTTTAGTTGTAGTAAATAAAAAAATTATTTTTATTGTAAGGGTATCTCTTGTCAAATTTTAGTTCGATCTCATTTTAACAACTTTAAGTTTGATCTTATATATATCTATATATATATATATATATATATATATATATATATATATATATATATATATATATATACTAGTGTCAAAACCCGTCCGATGGACGGGTATGACTTGTGGTTTTTAATTTTAGGTTTTAATAGAACAAATATATACTAAAAAGTAATTAAAAGTTAAATTAAACAATTTACAACTATAATTACCATTAATTGAACTTGATGCAAGTTTAGACGTTTGAACAATCTAAATAGTTATTACCTTTTCAAGTTCCTCTCAACAACCTTGGCATATATGTAATAGATGTTTGAATAATGTAGTTTTCTCTATAGACTTATGTTATTTGTCTTATTTATAATACCGCTAAATAAACGATTATAACACTGTGCAAATTTAAAGCCACAAACGAAGAACTAAAATGCTTAGATAGAGGATTCGATCATTAAAACACAAGTTATGAAAGAAAAAAAATTGAAACATTCTAAGAGCGTGTTTTATGGGTCTTTCATAATTTCGACAACACGTGTCTTTTTCTTTTTAAGGAATATTGTAATATTGAGGGATTAAATGTGATTCAACAATTATATTTGACCTATGTAAGACTAATATCAACGCTTACAATTCACTATTATCATATTTACTATAGAAAGAGAACTTTCAACATCAAGATTCTTTATAATTTATAAAGGATTCACTACGAAATTATCCATAAAACAGTGTTTACATAATAATTGGTCATATCATAAACACATTCTATATTCGGCCCTAATAATTTGGAAGATACCACCTATATGATAAATTGGTTTATTATGGTGTAGAAGGGCATATAATGAACCCTCAACACAAAGTTTGAGTAGCGATTATTCAAAAAAGGCCTTCTACACCATAATTTTATTCGTTATCACATTCCCCGCATGAACAGCCATTCGCAACTCTTAACTGACTCAATATGTGATCTAGTAGGGTTCCAATGGCTTGTGGAAGTTTGCTCCAGCATACACTACTTCAGCACCGAGCTCTTCTTCAATTCGCAAAAGCTGATTCCAGAAAAATAACAACATATAGTTAACATCTTAACAATACTCATAAGAACATACCAAACAAAGAGCATACACTATTCTAGGACAGGATAACTACATCTAAGAAGAACCCACAACACTTTTCTCCAAAAAGATTATAAAATAAACTACAAATAGTCCCAAATTCTTTCTGGTTAACGAACCTCTTTCACCCGTTTTACCCATTATAAATAGAACATGGCAAAAGTCGACCCATTGATATGGCAAAAACTTGGAAGTGTCACACATAATGAAAAAACAAAAGCAAGCATGGAAGAAGGGAAGAAAACCAACCTGGTTGTACTTGGCAAGACGTTCAGACCTGCACGGAGCTCCAGTCTTGATTTGACCCTGTAAGTTCCATAGTAGAGTCAGCATCAGCATCAATATCAGTATGGTCTAGAAACTGTACATAGCCAAACCCTCTTGGCTCCCTACATATAATTAATAAAAAACAAAAGTAGATTTTGACCCAGATATTTGATTAGGATGTTTGTAAAGGAGTTACCCGGTGGGAGTTCACTTGGCTAACTGTTATTCATTGATTCAGTTAGGAAATTATAATTCAGCGTACGAAAAGCTTACCGAACATTAGTCCAAAAACTGTCCATTAATGAGAAGCTTGGTATATTCAACCTTGATATGCGGAGTTATCGGTTCCTCTAAGGAAATGGGCATACAAAACCTACTCATCTAATTTGACGCTTTACCTAATAAGGGTAAGTATTAGCTCAAGTGTTCTAATCTCATACCCTATCAATTTTATTAAGTCACAACTTAATTACACGTGGTTGATAAAAGCATACTCATTTGACCCATTTTGTTCTACATAATACAAGATCATAGCAAAAATATGAGAAATAGTTAATCCATTGGGTAACAAAAGTCCCATTCTGCATTCATTAAAGTATCTTCAGACAATGTTGTTGCCACTACTATGCATCTGCAATCATAATAAGCATTCAAGGTTATACTATCATATACATGAATTAGAGGTGGCATATGGGAAGTTGGACATTGGCTTGATTGACCAACACCTGTCTTCCTTTTTTGAGTTGCATTTATAATTTTAGAATTTAATGCGACTGCTGAAACTATAATACGGAGTATATATAATCTAAATTTACGGGTGGTAAGTATTTGAATGTACTTGGGGCAATTTTCACCTGTTTAACCCATTTCATTTTGCCTTAGCTTTCCCTTTAACCCGTTACAAATATTTTGACTAAAATTGACCCATATTTGGTAAATAGGTCGGGGACTGCCGTGTCTAACATAAGCCCATGCATTATATAAAAAAACCAACCTCGGAAACAGGAGGACTACGTGAAGGATCAGACAGACGTTGAGGAAGTGAACCCGACCGGTTCAACCTCGTGTCACTTTCCTCGTACGTTCCTCTGATGGTGTTTTTTCAAGCTCAAAAGCTGATAAGCCCAAATGATAAGTTTAAACTATACCCTAGGGTTATTAGCTTGTTTAGATGTGGATAAACTAATAAGTTTAAACTTTGCTTGTGAGCTTGTGGCTTACTTAAGTCCATAAACAAAATTAAAAAAAACCATAAGCCACTAATGATGGCAAACCCAAACAGATCCTAAGTTGATAATCACTACTATAATTCATAGATCCTAACAACGCATGCAATCCCTAGTTAATTCTAATTTGAAGTTCCATTGAGCTAAACATGCTTCTTCATGTTTTTCCGCACCAACTTAGGATACATACAGTCAAAAAAACAAAATGGTCATGAGAATCATATTAACGCAAGAACCTCCCAAGTAGTTTAAGCAAATAGATAAGATGGATAAATAAATAATAGTACCAAGACCTGATCTTGTTGAGCTACCCCAACGTTTGCATCATCCATCATTTTCATCTCCCTGGTTACCTTTTCCAGTTCAAGCATAATGGCATGGTTTTCTGCTGTTGGTCCCTTACTTATCGTCCTTCGTTTATCAAAGCATACTGCAAAGGTGCACTTTACTTGAATAAGCTGTTACGGAACTTATTTTGACATCAGTTGCTACGAAATCCTAACTACCTTAGTTGTAGCTCGTTGACAGTAACATATAAAGTTGTCAGTGTCCTTTTATTCCATTCTTTTTCTCAAATGTTAGTTTCCTTTCTTTTGACAATCTTTTTTAATTAAATCAAGTTTATGAATAGCTTAATTACCTCATTGGGTTTTTGCTTGGTGGAATAGCTTAATTACCTAACTACCTTAGATGAATAGCTTAATTACCTAACTACCTTAGATGAATAGCTTAATTACCTCATTGAGTAAACGTTTTGACTCCAAACCAGGCAGTGCTTGTAGTAGGCTAAGCTTGATTGCGACGGGTTTGAGAGTGCCAGATGGATTCAAGTAAAATATGGTCCTTGTTGCATATGCTTTACGTCCATCAAGCGCATTTATTCGGTCCAGAAATGGTAGGTATATGTCATGGTAGTCAATTATAAACAACTTATTTTCCTTAGTTGCCTGTCAAGATCACAAAAAATTCTGTTAAATAATGTAGTAATAATATATACCCATTTACTTAAAAATGGATAATTTCAACCGGACAAAAGTATTACAGGGTGAATGTGACCCAACCCGAAAACCCGTAGCAAAAGTACTTGTTGATAGATGCCTATTTGCCTACCTATATCAAGATATGAAAAACATCTTTAGGTGAGCCAATAACACTGTAGTATCATACATGAGAACCAAAATTCCCAACTTATTATACACTAATCTTCTAATAATGCTACTTTCTGATTTTAATTACAGGAAATATTTAAGTGGCTTGCATCTAAGAACTAACTTTCTATCACATACCCTTAAACTAACACTTTTAAAATTGTAGTAAAAAGTCAGGCGTGGAGTAATTTGGATTGTTGTGAATGTGAAAATATTCTCCATTCTGAAGTAGGGATTGTAAAATTATGACTAAGAGCATTAACAATGCTCAAGTCTTTATAAACTTTGCTTTGGACAATCATCATAAGATAAGACTGTGAGAGGGAGAAAAACATTTGCCAAAATCTTGAACTCTAATGAAAAAAAAACCCATTCTTATAGCTTTGATAGAGTAGTAAAAAACTATTAAAAGGCTGTGCACTGGATATGCTCTAACATAATGGTTCTTACGGCAAAGCAACACTCGATCAATAATAGACCAGTATGTATAAATCATCTGTGCAAGTAACATTTCCATGACGTGAAAAAAGAAACTTTAATACCGTGTTTGTAAAAAAACATGTATGATATATGTAAAATTTACCTACAAACATTGGCACTATAAGAATTGACTTAAGAACAAAACCCTGTCTTAACATGTATAGAAACTACCTTATCCCACTTTTGTTCCTTCCCATTCCAAGCATATGCAACACCATTATCGCTTTCTCGTACAACTATCGTTTGCCCATCCTTGGTTCCTGATCATCACACAATGGAACGGATATTATATTACTACGTAAAACACATGATGAACATCATCACACTTGGCAACTGGACTATGGAAGAGCGACACTACTTTTAGTATATTCTACTTTCTCCTTGCAGTATCATTTAACAGTGATTCTTATAAGAACAAAGATTGAATTCTAGACTTTGAAACCTCAACCTCACTATTGCCAAAAAGTCGATGAAAGTTCTTCTGTATACCCAAATCACTGAATTTAAGAACATCAAAACCTAATGTACAATAACTGCAGTTTACCACTTGCAATCTGGTTTTCAAACACTTGGAATCTGGTTTTTAAACACTGCTTGCAGTCTGGTTAACTTATAAAAAAAACACGAGAATATACCGGGAAAAATAACATGACCAAATTAGGCACATAGTGCCGGGTCTCTGTTTTCTGCCAACAAGATTTTTTTTTTAAATGTTTGTTGATTAAAACATGAAACGCTGCCATGTCTTAATAGTTTCTATAGCTGATACAAGTTTTGTATATTTGAAGGTCAAGCTAATAATTAATCGCATACTTGTCTATTAGAATGGAATCGAACACCACAATAAATATAAGATTGTAGTTGCATCATACGCAATAAATGATATATTGTTTACCTAATAATTCAGAGTGTGCCAACGGACGTTGATCAATTCACCAAACCACTGCAAGCATCCAACTCCACCGCTACTGATGTTTGTATTTGCATAGGCGGTGCATGAGCAGTCATCCTTTCAACCTACCTCACATTCATGTAGGCTCATGCTACTATCCAAAACAACATTTTGTGTGTCTGGCAATTTCATGCTTGCCAAATTTAGAAATCCCTCTCCAGGACCACAATCTAATGCTCTACTCCATCTACATCCATTACTGCAATTATAAATATTTATTTCTTATGGAGTTTTCGGTTCAAACCCTTTCAAGCACGCACAATTAGGAAAAGTGGCAGTATTAAAACTTCCGTATGGGCCACGTATTCCGTAGTAGTCACAATAATCGACTGGTAGGGTGATATCTTGCTTCCATTCACAGTGGGCAAAGAATCTATACTCTTGAGGTGCACCTGCAAAACCTGAAGAAAGTATAACATAAGTTAAGGCTGAGACAGATTAAGGAACATTGATAATATAGCACTAAAAAACTGTTTATAAAAAACAATGAACATTATTTGTGTACACGCAACTAACGTGTTTAAGCATTGGCGATAACCAGTTCAGCTGTAACACCAGCGTCCACATCTACACTACATCTTTCAACTGAACCAATAATGAAGAAAAGATAAAATAGATTAGTTTGAAAATTACAGTAGCGACACTTGTCTTATTCTGGCTAAGCACATTAAGGCGGATAATACCTTCACATGTGTTGGACCTATGATCAAGTCAAGTTAACTACGTGTAAAATGCATATGTAGTTCCCAGGGTGGGTGCCCGTTTTGTAAACATCATTTTTTTTGTGGTTTAAGACCCCCAAGCACATCCCACCGGCAAAACGTAAATTCAAGGTGAGAGGCATGTAGTGCTTATGTACTTAATCAAGTACAAAAGCTCAAACCTAATAACCTCATAAACCAAAAAACATGAACTCATGATCATTTCCACATAAAATTTAACACGTAATCCGGTAAAATAAGCTGAACCACAGTTCCGAACACACATTAAAATATATTTGGTTTTGAGTTGCAAAAAACTTTAGATACTAATATCCATAAACAAAAACACATCAGTAATGGCCCATAAATTCAGTATAATTAAAAGTAATCAACATTTAAAGTTAGAAATATGATATAAACATATATTCTGTTTTGTATATAGATAGTATTACCTAAACATTGTTTGATCACCATTCATCAAAGAGACCCAAGACCAGTCACAATGCTAGTCACAACAGGATAGTTCCTGATCTTGTCTGTTGATACGTAAGCTGAGAAAGAAGGTGAGGGAGTGAACTCACTTGCTTTTGTGACTGGTCAATCCAAGCTTCGTGACTTACCTTCAGCTCTTTAGCCTTGCAAACCAACGCGTTCATTACTCCTGCATCCAGAAGATTTGTATAATCGCATGTATGAGACATTGTAAATCATTTTATTTAAAGGACTTGATCACAATCCCCCAAATACATATATTCTAACGGTCGGCCTGAATGATTACCCAAGAAACAAACTAAGTGAAGCCTACCATGACTATACTATTCATATAATACTGAACCATTTATCTCAGAGCAGCCAATGGTGGAGAAAAGGAGACTAATTAGAGAATTGAAAATATTGACAAGGGAATTAATGTATCACAAGCATCCTAACGCACTCTCCTATGTAAGACATTCAAAAAAACTATATAATGTAAAACGTGCTACCTTGGATCTCAGTTTCTATGCTAAATCATACAAATTGTAATGGACGTAATTTTGAAGTACCAGGTTAAGAAGTGTTTCTTACATATCACACCGATCACATTTAATAAACACTTGTAGCAAATAGCTAAAGGTACCAATTTAGACACATACACTTATGAACGGGGTCAAATTCTGTATTATGCAAAATAACCAAATTACACAATATACGGGCTTGATTGTGTAAGATGGCATTCTCATTGTTAACCCCCCCCCCCCCAAAAAAAAGGCAAAGTAAGTTCTATATAACTATTTTGTTACCTTCATGCGTGCTTCATCAAATAGTGGCAATAGAATAAACGCGCGGTCAACTTTAGTAGCACCATACAAACTACCATCTGCTGACACGTAAACACATTCTTAAAAAGATGAACACAATCCAAATAATTATAAAGTTTGTGCAAGAATTAATAACTGGTATAGATTGAAAAACAAAACGTTGGAGATAGTTGAGTTACCTTCATAATCTCTGATGATCAAAGAAGCATGAGTGTTTAAACCAATCTACTTCTTGATGGCCGCCATTAATTAGTAGGTAGCATGTAGTATTTCCTGCTAGAATAGTAAACAACATTGTTATCTTACGTCAGAAATTTGTAAATGTATAAGGAGATGTTGCAGCAGGGGTACTTTAACATTAGCATCTTATTTAATTTTGTAAAGCAAATAACAATCGACTAAGCATTAACATTTTACAAACTTAGCCCCTCCTAAAATTCATCTTTCATATCTATGGGTGATTATCTACTTCTCGACTTCTACCTGATCAAAAGTTTACCCATTTGACATTTACAGTGGTTGGAAGCACCAGTAATACATGAAGCTTGTAAATCATAGAATCTACTTGGAGATGATATGGTGCTCTTTAACTACCCTACTCGTAAGCTTATGAAGGTGCCAATTCTGGTCTATTGTAATACTTACATAGAGAGCTAAATGGTTAAGACGGGTTAAAAGGGTCATAGTTTACTTTTTAAGGACAAAATCCTATTAAATCATTTAATTAAAAATAATGACAACACAAATAATATAGCTGCCGCATTCATATTAGATCCTTTTTGACCCATTAAAAAATGTCACCTTTTGGAGAAAATGCTACTGACAAATTGGACATGATCCATACAACCTGATATGGTGACTATTATATGGGATTGCATCTTTTTAGCTTATCCTGCTACGTTATAAGCATGTGCTTACTTAAAAGTGCTAATCAGCCAAAAAGCACTTTTAGCAATCCAAAGTTCAAGAAACGTAAAAACCAAATAATCAACATCTGAGGTGTCGAGAAACGTAACGTGCATTTTGTAGGAATTGAAGAAAATAAACTTCTAGCAGCTAAATACGGGTAAGTAAACTTACCCTTAGACAGCACGGATGCTTTTTTGAATTGATTTTCCACATCCTTATGTGCCTCATGTTGCGTTAGAACCAACTCTTGTTTCTGTGCCAACAGCCCCATCGCAGCCACTTTAACATCAATCTCCTTTTTCCACTCCACGTAAACCCAATTCACTATCAAGTAAAAATGCTAATTCTCATAACTTTTATAGATGAATATCGAAACATAAATTTCCGTAACAAACTATAAAATATATATGATATGTTTAAAAGAAAAAAAAGAGTTACCTTGTAGATTATTTCATCGAAATACTTGATGTAGCCTTCATAGGTTGTGGATATGTGGCCCCGGAAGCCAAAATGCAGGGAATGCAGCAACTCCTACAAAAAACCATAACTTTCATATTAAACTTTTAATCTAATACTGTAGCAAAAGAATACTCATAGAAATATAGTCACATAGTTACGCTTAAACACTTCTGGAGCCATGTAATATGGGCTTAAAACAATTTCAAAGAACCTATCGCCCCTACTCAAATCTTGTTCCATCAATAAGTGTTTCACCATATTCTCACACTTGTTAACTAAAGTTCAGTGTATTCAAAAACACTAACGACCAACGCACAATAACCTGGAAGTTGGAACAATCAAAAGAAAGAATGTTAACCTAATTGTCAAGTAGATTCAATTTATAACGAATAAAAGGAAGGCATGACCTTCTGAACAAAATGCAGAACATGGCGACGCCGACTCTCTTGCAATGATGGTGATGCCGACTCTTGCAATCTGTCACTCAGCTATACACCGTTCAACCACCTGCAAATCACACTTTAGCTCACATCTCATCGAAACAACCAACATTTCAAATCAAACAATCAAAATCTGATAATTCAAATTAAAAACAAAGATCCTGCTACAATATTTTAATTTGTACAAACACAACATTTTCAATTACCTTTCACTAAGGTCTGCTTTTAGCTTCAATCAAAAAATGTGTTAAGGCGTTGTTAGTCTACGTTAAGAAATTTGTTCAAGCATTTTATCACACATGTTATACATTATTAAATAGACATCATTTTAAATTAATTATAGCAACCTATTATGGATAATCAGATAACAATCTAACAATAAAAAGCACAACATAAAAATAATCATAGCAACAAACAAAGATAAAAGAACCAATAATTAGATAAACCACCGATTAAACAAATAATCAATTTATTTTTGTAAACTGACGAATTCACAAACCTGGTTGATAATTGATCAGTCGAATCTGTGGCTAATAAGGTTTGATTTTGAAGATAATGTATGTGTAATGATGATCGCCGCAGGTTAGTTTTTGGATTGTTCATATTTTTGTGTTTTGTGTTGATGATTGCGCAGGTTATATTGGGTATTGTTTTTTTTAATGAATCGATTAACAGGTTATTGAGTGAGGGGAGGCGTGATTTTAGGTTTGAGAGATATGTTTAGGATCATTGAATCTTTATCCATTATAGCATTAGAAAATAAATGGTTTATGAATGATGTTTTCTATAATCAATCACAAAAATATGCTTGGGCCAGTGGTTGGATTATTGATTCTTGTTGTAGAGACCAGGGTTCGATTCCTCTAACAGCCGTATTTTTTAAAAATGTCCGTTCATTAAATGTGCTTATGATGACATGGCTTTAATTGTGATGACATGGAAATATGACGTGGCTTTATGGGATGCCAAGTGGCATTATGACGTGGCATGCCTCCTCTTATATATAATGTATATATATATATATATATATATATATATATATGAAATTTCTCATAGTTCATGATCGTAGGATCATGTGATCCTACACACAAAAAACGATCATTCAAGTAGGATTTATCAGGATCGTAGGATTGCACGTAGGATCGATTAGGATCGCCTATTTTTTTTTTTTTTTTGGCTACATTAACTTATTAAGCATAAGCCCATGTTTTAAAGCTTAATGACTAAGAATTCTTCAAGAAAGCTATTATTTTGGTATTGTTAATTGATTGTTTTTTGCAAGGTTAGTGAGTATGAAATCATTATGCTTTTATGGACTACTTAGAAGTAGTTTAGATATGTCTTTTTAGCAGTGTTGCAAAAATCGGCCGAATCGGTAATCGGCCATACATCTTATAGAATTTTGAAAATCGGTCAACAAATCGGCCAGGTAAAAAAATCGGCAAAAAATCGGTCAAAAATCGGCCGAATTGGTCAAAAATCGACCGAATCGGTTAAAAATCGGCCGAATCGGTCAAAATCCTCGAATCGGTCAACTTTAAAAAAATAATAATTTCACTTATGACGCACAATGAGATCGTTTATTTCACTTATAACGCACAATGACCGATTACTCGCTGCAGGGTGGTCGACCGCCCGACTACCGATTCACGATTTTTGCAACATTGCTTTTTAGGTTTATTATGAAAAACGATTTCGTGCTTCGTAACATATCCGAAGCTTGTTTTTGAAGTAAACCATCTAGATACTTGACCCAATTTTGTTCATAATTTATTTTATGTTACATATAAAAACATGAACTATATGTTAAAAAATTTCAGCAATATTATAAAGTATCCTATTTTAATTTATGTGGCCATAAAAAAAATATTGTGTTGTCCTCTATCATTAATTATGTCGTTTCATTTTCAGATACAATCCATTTATCTTTTTGCATTTATCTATATATTTTAAGAAAAAAAAAATCACAAAATCACGTACCAATAAATTAACACTATCTTTTTGCATTAATCTAAATATTATCAAGAAAAACCTACAATAAAAAACATTGAAACAAGAAGTTGATGCACCTATGTAGTAACTTTGTGCAAGTATCATTGCAACTTATCTTAATATTCTACTACTACAGTACTTGAAAATGACTTTTTTTTTATAACCCATTTAGTTACGTTTATCATATGAAATATATAGAAAATATATAGAAATATAAATCTACAACCCTTATTAAAAAATATATACATTTTCATATGATCTTACGACCTCGATCTGATCCTACGATTACAATCTTGCAAAGCTAAAAATGATCATAGATAGAATCCCGATCCTGACAATCTTGAAATTTTTAACTAAAAAGAAAAAAGATATGAAATTGCTCGTTGTAATTGAATATCTATCTTCTATTTTTGAATATATTCTATTTTAAACATAACTATATTCAAATTACCGATAATACTTTATGCATTATGAACACATCTCTACCATAGCATAAGACATTTAGACCTTATCAAAATAGAAGTCTTAAATATTAAGCCAACACAATTATTTATTATGAAATTGTGTTATTTAATAAGCACTTTTGAAGACATGTTTTGAAAATAATTAATTAAAAAAATACAATGTACTTTAATAAGAAAAAATGGTCTATAACAATTACTACTTATTGGCTTTTTAACTCGTCTAATAAATGTTATTAATTGAAACACCCTTAAAACAAAAAATACGTGTTATTATACATATTGTACAAACTAATAAAACACACAGAGTTTCATACAATTTATATGCAAACAAGTTGATGGTACATATGGTTTTAAAAATCGGACCGGACCAACGGGTTTAACCGGGAACCGAACTCGCTACCGATTCAGCTAGCCAATAAAAGCCGTCCGAAAAAGAACCTGAGAGGACCGTAGGAACCAATACAAACAGGTGCACAAGGAGGACCGAGATCATTTTCTTGTTGCTTTTCTCAGGTTTATCAGATCGTCATGGTTATTTTGTTCGTTGCTAGACTTTATTCACAAGGTACCTGCCTCTACAACGCACATATGCCTTGCTAGTAAGCAAATGATAAATGCATTTTCATTTTGGGTTGTTAAACTCATGAAAATTGTGTTTACCACACATCAATATAAATCTCATATTTGCTATAAATTTAATAAATTAATTTTAACTATTAATATTTCATTAAAATTAATAAAAAATTATTTTCCATTTCTTTTTAGAACAAACATATCTTGAAAACGGTAAATCTTCAAGCTACGAAAAATACATTATCGCGACGAGATTAAATTATCTTTCTATATATATGCACTTTTATAAATATTTTCGAAGAACTTTTTTCTTTTTAAATTTTCGAAGAGAAAAATCACATGTGATTTCTAAAAATTACATGTAATTCATTTTAAAAACCACTTGTGATTTTTCGAAATCAGATGTGATTTTTTTAGGCGGGAATTTTTAAAAAAAAATAGTCAAAAGTATATACAAGTGCATATTTATAAAAAGATAATTTAATTACCAACACGATGGTATGATTTTTTAGCGTAATAATTAACGGTTTGCGAGATATTTAATTTAAAAAAAAATGAAAGTTTATTTTTTTTATCGAAAAATGAATGGACATTATTGATTGATTAGATATATGGCAAATACGAGATCTATACAGTAAAACCTCTACAAATTAATACTCGATAAATTAATAACCTCGATAAAATTAATAATTTGTCCGGTCCCAACTTGGGACCAGTGCAAATTTGAACCCAAATCGATAAAATAATAAGATAATAATTTTTTTGAAACCTCGGTGTATATCTTGGTACCAACAAAACTATAAATTAATAATTATTAAAAAATTTCATATATATATATAAAGTCCATACATAATTGAAACTTGTACGAATTCAATTAATTCAATTAAGGTCATACATAATTGAAATTTGTCTCCAGGAAACTAACTTTTAACTTATTCAAAACAATGAACTTAAAAATTCAACTAATTTGTGAATGTGAATTCATAAAATATTAATTGAAACCTGTTTTTCTAATTTATTTTTCATCTCTAACTAATATACATTGTAACTAGTATATTGAACTTGAAAATTTAAATACGTAAAACCTTTTTAAATTAATAAAATATTAATTTATCTATATAATAATATCTCGTTAAATTAATAAAATATCACAGTCCCGACATGATTAACTTATAAAGGTTTTACTATATTAATCTTTTATCCTAAATCATATCGGGCTCCAAAGGGTTGTTTTGTAGCGTACGGCCATTATAGTCTTAAAAAGATAAGGGTAAAGAAATACGCCGTGCAAAGAACTTCAAAAGTATTGGAATCTGGCTAAAACTCCCTGATCACCTTTTTGTTGTCGACAAACTGAGAACATTTTAAAGATGCATGCTTATGACTTATGTGTTTAAAGTTCCTTACACGTGCGTAGTTGCTAATATAGATGCATGTTTTGAAGGAAACTTCAAAAATTACATATTTCCCCAAAACAATATAGATGCATGTTTGTGTAATCCAAAAACCACAAGTATATACATATGTTCCATCACTTCTGGTGACGTTGAATCTATCTGGTGATATGAGCAATAAACGACTGTAACTGCAACAAAGAAACACCACCTTCCATCACCGATTCTCTCACACCTTCGCCCATCTCCATCGCCCTCCTCCGTATCTCCTCTCCTTCATTCGTACCCATCAGTCGTCGAACCGCCTTTTCCACATCTTCTGCCACCACCATCTTACCACGCAACTCCCAATCTTTAACCGTTAATCCGACTTTCAAAATACTGGTAACAAGTACCGCATTTGTTGGTTGATCTGAATGCATTGGCCATGCTATAATTGGTACGCCCATTGATATACTCTCCATACACGAGTTCCATCCACAATGACTCATGAACCCGCCAGTAGCTTTGTGGGACAAGATTTCGAGCTGCGGTGCCCATTCTCTGACAACCAACCCTCTCCCTTTGATTCGGTCTTCATACCCCTTTGGCAATTCCACACTTGTATTGTCATCCCTAAAGACATCTTCTTTATCGGCATCTCTAAACGCCCATATAAACTTTTTCTCGCTCTTTTCCAACCCAATTGCGAGCTCAGTGATCTGTTCTTTTGTGAAAGAAGTTGTTGTTCCAAAGGACACGAATATTACACTACTTGTTTCTTGCTTGTCAAGCCATTTAAGACATTCATAGTTTGTACTATTATTGTCTTCTCTTGTTGTCCTCTTTATGTCCACGGGATTAAAAGGACCAAGTGCCCATAACTTTTTATTTCTTTTCCTCTCTTCATTTTCTAATAAATCCAACATGGCCTGTTCTACTATTGTACACGAATTGTAAATTCTTCCTGAGCTAAGTTTCGCATATTCATGTTGTGTATTCATAAACCTCTTAAACTCGGCCGTGAAACCCTCGAAAGATAAGTGATCTTTTGTTACAACTTTTGGTTCTATTAGCTTGACAAGTTCGTTTTGAATGGTTTTTGTAGTATATAAACAAATAGTAAAAGCTGATACGCTATGAAAAGTGTATGATTCGGCATTTGGTAGGGTTACAAAGTCTTGAACAACCGAACCCATCAAGGAATCATGTATCACAACAAGGCGACGCGTTGTGACAGATATTTCCCGTAGGAGGGACGCCACGGGGTCGCGGAGATGAGTGGTGGACTCACATATAGTTTGAAAATGAGATGGAAAATTTGTATTGGAACTAGGGTTTGGTGGTGTTGGTACTATTGGAGGTGTTTCGAACTCGTGAAAGTGGATGGCCCCGACGGCTAGTGGGTCCCATCCTTGCACCCGGTGGTTGGCCTGCCGGCAGTGGGTGGGTGTGCTGACAAAGTGGACAGGGATGTGGTGGTTCGATATGAGGCGAGAGAGGTGGAGAAGCTGGTTGAGGTGACCTTGTAGTGGAAGTGGAACCATTACTACAATGGCAGGAAATTTCGTTGGAGAGTTTGAGTTGCCTATCATTTTAAATAAAATTGTAATAAGATGGGTTTGTTTAATGGGGTATTTATGGTGAAATGTTTTGTTTATGATTCACGGCGATGATACAATATTGAAAATATTTCATGTACTTACGTTGGTGATATGAGTTTGACTAAATGTTCTAAAAAGGTCAATTGTGGATGATGATAATTAACCTTTTATACACGACCGAAGCAAACGATCGCGTTCTAGCCTTGCGGAAACGATGATGTTTAAGGCTTGGGTTGGATCAGCGAGTTGGTAATTAGTTCTCACGAAGTATAATTCAACAGTACCTTGTTCAACATAATCTTTGATAAAGTGATATCAGACTGCTATGTGTTTTGTGCAGGAATGTAATACTGAATTACATGAGATGGCTATGGCACTTTTTTGAATCACAATACATAGGTATTTGTCGAAAGTAAAGCTTATAATCAGTGAGTTGTTGCGCATCAACAGTACTTGCGCGCAACACGCCGATAGTGACACATACTCAACTTCTGCGGTTGATAATGAGGTACAATCCTGCTTTTTCGACGTCCAAGTTACTAGTTTATTACCCAAAAATTGTACATCACCAGAAGTACTTTTTGCTGTATCTCAGCAACCTACATGATCTGCATCTGAAAAGGCAATAACTTTGAATCCGGAACCCTTTGGATACCAATGTCCCATGTGAACGGTCATTCTGAGGTATCGAAAGATTCTTTTGACCTCTTTGAGGTGATTTTCAGTAGGCTTTGCTTGAAACCGAGCTAATAAACATACAATAAAATGGATATCTGGTCTACTGGTTGTTAGGGATATGAAAGAACCAATCGTGCTCCGATATAAATTTGAATCAACTGGTTTTCTATGTAAATTAGAATTCAGTTTGGTTGTAGTAGATGGGGTACTAGTAGGGTCACGTGAGTCCATTCCATGTTTCTTAAGAATTTCTAAGGTATATTATTTGTGTTGATTTAGGAAAATAACACTAGGGGTTTGATGTATTTTAAGTCCAAGAAAATAATTTAGTTCCCCAATCATTGACATCTCAAATTTGCTCTTCATGAGATTTGAAAAATGTCATGAAAGGTTTGGATTTATGGAGCCAAAAATGATGTCATTCACATAAATCTGAACAATCAAGAGGTCAATGTTGTATCTCTTTGTGAATAAAGTAGGATCAACAATACATATGGTGAAATAATTTTGGAGTAAGAAGGAAGATAGTTCATCATACCACGCCCTAGGTGCTTAATTGAGACCATATATGGCCTTTTTGATCTTGTATACCCGGTCTGGATGTTCCATATCAAAAAATCCTTCCGGTTGACTCACATACACCTCTTCTTTGATAGTTCCATTTAATAAAGTTGTCTTGATGTCCATCTAGTAGATCGTGATGCTCTTGTGACCTGCGTAAGCTAGAAAAATCCGAACCTCTTCTAGTCTTGCCACCAACGCGAATGATTCTTCAAAATCTTTCCCTTTTTCCTGACAATATATCTTAGCCACAAAATGAGCCTTATTGCGAATTACAATCATTTCTTCATCCAACTTGTTCTTCCAGAACCACTTGAGATTGATAACCGGTTTTTCTATTGGTCTTTCAACTTGTTCCCAAGTATCATGTATTTCATACTGAAGAAGTTCTTCCTACATAACTTCAATCGAGCAGTCTTCTGCCATTGCGTCCTGAATGTTCTTCGGTTCTTCTTAGGTGTATATAGCAAGCACAAAGATACACATTTCGAGATCAGTGGCTAATTTGCTTCTCATCGTTACTAGCTTTGCAGGTACACCGAGCACTTTATTCACTTTAGTTCTGAAGGATATTGTTGATTAACCATATGCGTGTTAGTAGGTTCTTGATATCTTGAAGAAGATTTAGTAGATCCCGTTGTCTGAGTAGCAAACGGGCTTTCAAAATCCTTTTACTCTGCAATTTTATGGTTTTGTGGTTGTTCTTCTTTGTTTGTTGTTTGTTTTTGCTCTTGTACATTAGCTTGTGGTAGAATGATTTCAATGACTAGAGTTTGTGTAGTTGATGTAGATGAATTTGTTTGTGTTGGTGCTTCATCTTTGATGGTTGTTGATGCATCTTGTGGATGTGGTTGTTGATTGTTTTGAGCAGGTGCAACAGAACAACGTCTTGATGCATTGGTCGAATTTTCACCATAATATTTATCAATCATTAACTCAAAGAAATTTTCCAATTCTTGATCTGAAGTTTTTTCACAAGTTGTTGATGGAGCTTCCCGAGGTACGAGTCCTAAACTGATGTATCCAGAAGTCTGCGAGTTTGGTGTGGGTCCTAATATGTGTTGATTAGAAGCCATTGGATTAAACACGGGTTCTAGAGTGAGTCTCTGTTAGGAACTAGAAAATTCAGTCATTAAAGTGTCAGTCACCTCAAGTATATGTAATCATTAGAAAGCTCGTAGTTGTAGTTATTTTACATTAGTAAGAAGTTAGTTAAGTAATACCGTGGAGGACGGACGGGTCTTTACCCACTGTATGCCTGATCCACAGCCCGTAGGAGGCATTTATTGTAAGACACTATAAATACCCTCTACCTTCCAAGGTAGAGGGTTGGAGCTTTTAATACTATTTTTCTTTGTTTCACATAGCTCCCAACTCTCTTTCCTTTCTCTCTCTAACTTTCTCTCTCTAAACATTGTGAACGCCCCATATGGTTTATGGTTTGATGTGTTTGTGAAATCCTATATCTTACAATTGGTATCAAGAGCCATGGTTTGATCACTCATCTTTCATGCTCTTTGTTTTGGTGGATTTCATAAGGTTTTTGGGGTTATAAGTGTTTAGGAGAGTTTGAATCATTTGGACAAATTCTAGTGTTAAAGTTTGAATTTTGATTGTACTTTTGTATTTAGGATCATCATATGTGTTTAGGTTTTGAATTGGAAGGCTTAAATCATTGTGGTTTGGTTGTTTTTGATTGATAAAGTGGTTGTTTTTGAAAGTTGTAGGAAGCGAGTTGAGCCACGGAGTTGAGTTTCTTGGAAGCGAGTTGCTTTGTTATTGGAAGCGAGTTGGTATATGCGACTTGGCTATTTAGCGAGTTGACTCTTTATGCGACTTGGGTTCTAAGCGAGTTGTTTCTTTAAGCGACTTGAGTTTTAAAGCGACTTGGCTATTAAGCGAGTTGTATTGTCTGAAAGTTGGTGTAAGCGACTTGGTGGTTAAACGAGTTGTCTCTGTATGCGACTTGGCTATTAAGCGAGTTGTTTCTTTAAGCGACCTGAGTTTTAAGCGACTTGTCCTTTAAGCGAGTTGACTGTTTAGCGAGTTGATACCAAAGCGAGTTGACTGTTTAGCTACTTGTCTATTGAGACTTGTCACTTCTTCGTTCTACATTTTTACGGTTGTTCTTTTGGTTTAGTAAAATCCCGTGAAAGAATCTATTTCCCGGTTTAATCAAAGAATAGTAAAATCCCGTAGAACTTGTAGTCATGTCTAACAACGTGCCTACTATCGTTTCTTCTGTAGCTGAGGATGTTCAAGCAGCTGGATCAGATACTCGTCCACCTATGCTTGACAGAACTGATTATGACTCATGGGCTCAAAGAATCAGGTTGTACTGTTTGGGAAAAGAAAATGGGGTAAACATTCTCAAATCAATTGATGAAGGACCTTATCAGATAGAGACTACAAGAGACATTATTGATACTGCTGCAGATGGAACAATGATCTTTGGATTGGACAGACCAAAGACGTATGATGAGCTCAGTGATAAAGAGAAAAAGAGATTCGATGCTGATATCAGGGCTTCAAACATTATACTTCAGGGTCTTCCAAAAGATATCTACAAGCTTATCAATCACAACACTGAAGCCAAGGCGGTTTGGGATAATGTCAAGATGCTTCTCTCGGGTTCTGAATTAACTAAGGAAGACAGAGAATCACAGCTGTATGATGAATTTGAGCACTTTAAGATGAAACCTGAAGAAAGTGTCTATGAATATTATGTGAGATTCCACAAGCTTGTGAATGATATGAGGAATATCAAAATGACCATGCCGAATATTCAGCTGAACTCAAAGTTTGTGAACAACATGAATCCCGAATGGCACAAATTTGTCACCTCTGTGAAGCTAACCAAAGGATTGAAGAACACCAACTATGAGCAATTGTATGCCTTCCTTCTTCAGAATGAGAGACATGCTATGTTTGAAAGAATGATTCTTGAACAGTTAAAAACTAAACAGGGAGAAACAAGTTCATCAAATGATTCAACAGCATTCTACACCAATGTTGGAATTACCACCAAAGCTTCTCAAGTCATACCCACTGGTAATGGTAATTACAAGCTCATTCATGATCCAGCATACAAGCCTCCAGATTCAAAAACATTCATGGAAAACTTCATCAATCAACTGTCTCTCATGGTTAGTCAAAATATGAATTCCACCCCACACACCAACAATAACCTCAGAACTGCATCCAATCCACACAATCAAGCTACTGTCAGAGATGGAAAGGTTTTGGTGCAACCAGTTCAAGGAAGGCAATATGAACAGGGAAGAGGTGGAGTAGGTGGAGGTTATGTGGCTAATCAGAATCGTAGAAGGAATGGTAATCAAGGACAAGCAAAGCCAATTAAGTGCTACAATTGTGGTGGTGATGGACACATAGCAAGGAACTACACATCTCCAAAACGCCCTCAAAATGCAGAGTACTTCAGAGATAAGATGTTACTTGTGCAAGCTCAGGATAATGGTGCTGTTTTGGATGAAGAGGAATTACTGTTTCTTGCTGAGGGTAATGCCAAGACATATGATGCAGATATGGATGAGCAGCCAATTCAGGAGATATGTCATAATCATCAAAATGCCTTTCAAGTTGCAGACTGTGATGCATACGACTCTGACGTCGATGATGAACCTACTGCACAGACAATTTTCATGGCTAGCATTTCTCCAATGGTCTCTCCAAAGGTCTCATCATCACAGCAAGTTGGTCCATCCAAAGAATCAATCATCTCAGATGTATTAAAACTATATGATGATGTTGATCAGCAAAAGATACATGACAAAGTGCAATCACAGGAAACTTGTGACTCAGATATTGCTAATATGGGTAATAATATTATTGTCCCATATGATAAATATGTGATCCAAAGTGAGAGTGTGATTGAACCAAGTGATGTATCTTCTGCAGTCAATGATGACTATGTTTTTTATGAATACACTGCATGTCCCCTGATGATTCTGTTACCTCTGAACTGAATGCCTATAAAGAACAAATTGCTATTTATGAAAAACGTGCTAAGTTTGAGTTAACTACCCGTGAGCAGGAAATGGATGACCAAATGCGTACAATTATTAGAAAAAGTAATTTTAGAGAAGAAGTATTAAAACAAGAGTTAAACTCCTTCCAAGAAAAGCTTTCTAAAACTGTTAAGCAAAAGCAAGAGCTTCAAGAAAATGTTAAAGTGCTTAAACAAGAATTTAACGCTAAGGAATCAAAACTTTTGAATGATTTTTCTAATCTAAAAACTTTGAAAAACAAGATTGAAAATAAGTTGTACGTACAAGGGAACACCATTCAGACTGCTCACATGGTAACTAAGCATAGAGTTTTAAGCGATAAGCATAGTATTCCCATTATTAAGGAATCCAACCCTGTGTATGGTAAGAAAGCTAGAGAAGCACATAAGGTAATTTATGATGGCAATGAAATCCTTAAGCCTAGACAGAAACCTAGTTGCGCTGAGAATACTGAGGAAGATAGGCAGTTAGAAGAAGTCACTAGAAAGAAGTTGGATGAAAAACTTAAGAGCCCTTCATGCATAGAAAAGAAAATCAGTTATAAAACACCCAACTATGCTAAGGATAATTGGATTGCATTTAACAAGTTTAGACCTCAAACATAGCTGAATCCTGAACAAGTGTTCTGGAAAAAGGATATGGACATGAAAAAAGCTGATGAGCTTGTTGTACAGAATCCCCCATGTAGGAGAATGCTTCCTGCCACTGTATATCCCCCCAATACACCAATGCATTTAGTTCCTAGATCTATTCCCACTAAGAGCAAGACCTTAATCAGTCAGTATGTTATTTATCAATTATTTGTTGACTTTGAGAAGACGTGTAAGAAAAGGATCACACCTACTGGGATAACTAAAGGGGAGAGGGGTTTTGAGCAAACTAAAGAATGCTATTTAACTGAGATCATGCCTTTCTTTAAACAATTAAAAGGTCAATTTGAGAGTCTTAAAAAGGGGATGGATTCAGATATTAAAGAAATGGAAAAGGAATTTGATGCTATGATAGTTGAGGTTAATGACTATGAGCGAGAATTAAAATATAATGAGATTGAGAGGAAGAACTTGCATACCTTAAATGAGAATCTAATTTCTGAATGTATCGCTCAAGATGTGTTTTACACTGCCACGAATTGTTCAATTAATGCATCTCAATTTCATGAATTATCTGTTGCTCTGAAAGTCTCCCATGATCGTGTCATTGAGCTTGAGAAAACTAACACTAAATTGCATGATAAAGTTGAACAGGATGATCATGATAACCTGGTAAAACAATTTTCTAAATTGGAAGTTGAGCATCTTGCTTTGCAATTAAAATATCAACATCTAAAAGAAAATGTTAAAACCTCAAATATCAAAACATCTTTGGATGCTCCTGAATTTGATGCAGTTTTTGAAATTAACAAACGTGATGAACAGATTCGAGCTCATTGTAACACGATCAGAAAAATGAGAACCCAAATTTCACAATTAAAGGGTGAAAAGAACAATGTGACAGGCTCCCAAATGCCTCCTCCTTTAGATTCTCAGAGTTCTCAAAGTTTTCATCTTCAAAACTTGGTTAATGTTCTACAAAAGGAAAATGAGAGTTTTCTAGAAGAAAATAAAAAGGTGAAACAACACTTTAAAGAGTTATATTATTCAGTGAAAGTCACTTGTGACAAAAACAACAAAATAATAACGTCTTTACAAAAAGAAATTGAGAATCTGAAGAGTCAGGAAAAAGGGAAAATGCCACTTGTCTTTAATGAGAATGTTGCATCAAAGTCATCTGTAGACTGCAAATATACTGTGACTGTTAAATACATTCCTCCTCATCTTAGGAATAATGAACTTGTATTTCATAATTATCTTGCTCGCCTTAAGGATAGTCTTGAATGTATCCGTGAGATTGTAGAAGAGGAATTCATAAATAAGCCACTTGATAGTGAAATTAGGTTTGCTTGCATTCAGGCCAAACGATCTCAGGAGATGTTAGAATGTTTAATAGCAACATGTCCTAAATCCTTAGGTGAGAAAGGTAAAGTTGTGATGCCTTGCTCGATGCCCAGTGATAAGTATGCAACTCATTCTAGGACCAGTACTAAGCAAGTAAACTCTAGAGTGCCTTCAAGTAGTTCAGATCCCTGCACTTCTAGTTCAGGAATGCAAAAAGTAGCAAAACCAACTAATGTTCCAATTCCCTCTACAGGAGTAAGAAGTGACACCAAAGCAAGCGGGTCAAAGCCTCAAGGCAACACAAAGAATGATAGGACCTTGCATGATAGGAATGATCAGTGGAAGAGAGTAGAAGATCACCTTAGGGAGAATTTGAATAAAACGAATCGTGTTGATTCTAGTGTTAGCTCTAAGCGTACTGTAATTAATGCGAATTCTGCTACTTTTGACAAAACATGTAATGATGATTGCGTGGTTTCTTTTACTAATCTTGAATGTGGTGTGAATTATTTGATTAATGCTGTTAAATGCCCTGTTAAGATAGTTAATGAAAAAAACCAAACTAAGAAGGCTAGAAAGCAATGGCGGAAGAAGGTTAGAAAACATTGGAAACCCACAGGAAGGAAATTTAGTAACATAGGTTATCAATGGATACCTAGTGGCCGCAAATTAAATCTTAATGAGATGTGTCCTAAATTATCTAGATCAATGCCCATTAGGAAATGGATGCCTACTGGTAGAAATATTCCTTTAAGAAGTGAACATACTTTGAATAGGTCTAATATGGACACTGGCACTGCATCTATCCCCGATAATTCCATTATTTCTACTTCTGATGTGGGTGTTCCAATCACTATTACTAACCAAATGGAACCCATTCTTGCATGGGGATCCCAACTATCCAGTTATCGATTCTTGTCTGTGTTCAACTGCAGATCGTTCAAATCGTTCTGTGGTACCTGGACTCAGGCTGTTCCAAGCATATGACTAGAGACCGGTCGTGGCTCATGAACTTCGTGAGTAAATTCATCGGGACTGTTAGATTCGGGAATGATCATTTCGGTGCAATTATGGGTTATGGAGACTATGTTGTCGGTGATAGTGTTATCTCCAGGGTATATTACGTTGAAGGTCTTGATCATAACTTATTCTTTGTCGGTCAATTATGTGATTCTGATCTAGAAGTGGCATTCAGAAAACATACTTGCTTCGTTAGAGAACTTGATGGTATAGAACTTTTAAGATGAACACGTGGTTCAAATCTATATACCATCTCTATCGAAGATATGATGAAGTCTTCTCCAATCTGCTTATTGTCAAAGGCTTCGAAAACAAAGTCATGGTTATGGCATCGTCGTCTCAATCACTTGAACTTCGACACCATAAATGATCTCTCCAGAAAGGACTTAGTTGTAGGCTTACCTAGACTAAAGTATGAAAAGGATCATCTTTGTTCAGCATGCCAATTGGGAAAAATCAAGAAGTATGCTCACAAACCCAAACCTACAAACTCAGTTACCGAAGTTCTTCATACCATTCACATGGATTTATGTGGACCCATGAGAGTGCAGAATATCTTTGGGAAGAAATATGTGTTAGTTGTGGTTGATGATTACTCTCTATTTACTTGGGTTAAGTTCTTAAGGACAAAGGATGAAACTCCAGATATCATCATCAAACTTATCAAACAGTTGCAGGTTCGACTTAACAAAACTGTCAGAATCATCCGAACCGACAATGGAACTGAGTTTGTTAATAAACAACTTAGTGAGTTTTATGAAAGTGTTGGAATCAGTCATGAAAGAAGTGTTCCACGAACTCCTCAACAGAACGGTGTAGTTAAAAGACGAAATCGAACTCTTGTGGAAGCCGCAAGAAAAATGTTGATTTACTCAAAGGTTCTAATGTTTCTCTGGGCTGAAGCCATTGCCACTGCATGCTACACTCAAAATCGATCCCTTATTCACACTTCTCATGGAAAAACTCCATATGAACTTGTCCATAATCGAAAACATAATCTTTCATTCCTTCATGTGTTTGGTGCATTGTGTTATCCAACTAATGAGGGCCAAGACTTAGGCAAACTTAAAGCTAAACCGGACATTGGAGTATTTGTAGGATATGCACCAAGCAGAAAAGGATACCAAATTAACAACAAAAGAACCCGAAATATCATGGAAACAATTCACGTTACGTTCGATGAGCTGACCGGTCAAATGGCTCCTGGACAACCCAGTTCTGGACCCGCATCATCAAGTAGTCCCATCAGTTCTACTCTTGTATACGATTCTTCGCCAGCAACTCCTTATGTACCTCCTTCAGAAGATGACTTGAAGAAACTGTTTGATCCAATGTTTGATGAACACTATGAGCCAATGGCTAATGATCTGTCAATTCCATCAACATAGGCTACTTCTATCCCTGTCAGTGAAGTTAACCCTTCAGTTTCTATGTCTCTAAGTCAAGAAGCGCCTGCTGCTGATAACTCTGTCTCACCAACAAATCATCAATCATCGAGTGTACATCATGGAATTGTTTCTGGCACCCTTGATGGAGAAAATCCCTTTGCTACTCATAAAGATGCCCCCTTTGAAAACATATTTACTCCTGAATCATCATCAGAACCATCTTCATCAGGAGAAATCAACTCTGCTACTTCAGTTCCTCAACAACAACCACACGAACACCTTAGAAAATGGACATATGATCATCCATTGGACAACATCATTGGAAATCCCTCTCGTCCAGTATCCACTCGCAAACAACTTGCAACTGATGCCTTATGGTGCTTCTTCAACTCCGTACTATCCAAAGTCGAACCAAAAAATGTTAAAACTGCCATGAATGAAGACAGCTGGTTCAATGCCATGCAAGAAGAAATTCATGAGTTTGATCGACTAGATGTATGGGCATTAGTACCTGCTCCTGACTGTGCTATGATCATTGCTCTAAAGTGGATCTTCAAAGTAAAACTTGATGAGCATGGTGATGTATTAAAGAACAAGGCTCGATTGGTTGCAAAAGGATACCGTCAAGAGGAGGGTATTGACTTTGAAGAATCATTTGCTCCAGTTTCTCGTATCGAGGCAATCAGAATCTTCTTGGCTAATGCTGCAAGTAAGAACATGGTAGTCTATCAGATGGATGTAAAGACGGCTTTTCTTAACGGAGATCTTAAAGAAGTCGTACACGTCAGCCAACCTGAGGGTTTGGTGAATCCAGAGCATCCTACTCATGTCTATCACTTGAAGAAGGCTCTTTATGGTTTGAAGCAAGCTCCAAGGGCATGGTATGATACGCTATCAAAGCTTCTTCTATCTACTGGATTCAGCAAAGGAGCAGTCGATCCGACATTGTTCACCAGAAAGTCAGGCAAACACTTAATTCATGTTCAAATATATGTTGATGATATTATTTTTGCCTCGACTGGCCCCAATGAATGTGACCGTTTTTCAAATGAAATGGGTTCCAAATTTTAAATGTCAATAACGGGACAAATGTCATTTTTCTTGGGATTACAAATTTCACAAAGTCCCGGAGGCATTTTCATTAATCAATCTAAATATGCAAATGAGATTTTAAAGAAATTTGGATTTGATTCTTTTGACCTTGTTGACACTCCCATGATAGAGCGTACTAAACTGGATGAGGACCACTCAGGGATCATGGTAGACCAAACGAAATATCGTAGTATGATTGGATCCCTGATGTACCTCACAGCCAGTAGACCAGCCATTCTGTTCGCTGTTTGCATGTGTGCTAGATACCAGGCTAAGCCTACCAAAAAGCACCTTGAAGTGGTTAAATGGGTCTTTCGGTATCTCCAAGGATCCATCAATATGGGACTTTGGTACCAGAAGGACACCGGTATGTCACTAACAGCGTATGCAGATGCTGATCATGCAGGATGTCAAGATACACGTCGAAGTACGTCTGGAGGTGCTAAGTTTTTGGGTGATAAGCTTGTGAGCTGGTCTTCTAAGAAAAAAATGAGTACTTCGATATCTTCTACAGAGGCTGAATACATAGCCATGTCAACTTGTTGTGCTCAAATCCTATGGATGAGATCCCAATTATCTGACTATGGCTTTGAATTCAACAAAATCCCTCTGTATTGTGATAACAAAAGTGCCATTGCTTTCTCATGCAACAACGTACAACACTCAAGAGCAAAGCACATCGACATTCGACATCACTTCATTCGGGAACAAGTGGAAAAAGGTGTGGTAGAACTCTACTTTGTGAGGTCTGAATACCAGTTAGCAGACATCTTCACCAAAACTCTTACTAGAGAACGTTTTGAGTTTATCCTTCCATGACTTGGTCTAAAGAGTCTACAACCGGAAACACTCAAACATCTTCAAGAGGAAGACGAGGAGTAAAGGTCTTTCTTCATCTATCTCTTGTATATACTTATTCAAAAACCAAAATACGAAACACTCAAACATCTTCAAGAGGAAGACGAGGAGTAAAGGTCTTTCTTCATCTATCTCTTGTATATACTTATTCAAAAACCAAAATACAAAATTTTAAAACCCACAAAAAGAAAATAGAAAAATATAAAATTTTCAAAAATCCATAAAAATTAGAAAACCTTCAAAAATTCCAAAAATTATTGTTATTGTGTCATGTTTTTATTTTTATTAGATGTCATCTACGGACTTTGTGTTGACATTCAAAGAATGTCACGGGTTTTAGATGTTCTTCGAATGTACATAATTTGTAATAAAAAAAAATGAGGCGGAGAAAAATAGTGGTTTATTGTCATTTCAGGCAGTAACCCGTTTTAAAAAGGAAAGAACAGAGCCATGCTTAATCTTATTTTTCAAATCTCATGCTCTGATTCTTAAAACAAATATTTGTCACCAAAAAGACAAATGTTTTCTTTCCAAATATTTTTCTGTCTAAAGATTCTTCTGAAAAATATTTGTCATCTAATGAAAACAAATTTTTTTTGAAAATACCTCGTACTCTATTATTCTTGTAAATCTTCTGTGCTCATCATCTGTCAAAATCTCTATCTCTAAATCAACAACTTGTGTCATTGATTGAGGGGGAGAATGATTTCAATCGAATTAAAAAGAGTATTTTTAAACAATTGGCACGTAAATGAGCAAGGTTTACTTTTGGAAAATCAAAATGAACAATGTTTTATACAATTGATTCAAAACCTTTGCAAATGTTATGTTTTCAAAAGATACTCATGCATGTTTGAGCAATGGAGTTTAAAGTCTGAAGATTTGATCCTTATCGGTTAAATGTTTTCATAAGCAAGTCACAATTCTTCTCAAAAGCTTTCAAAAACAATTTAAATCTATAAAGATCACAAATTTCAAATGATTTGAAAATTGTGATCGGGGGAGAATTTGTGATTTAAATTGGACTTAAACTGATAACTCGATAATTGGTTTTATAAGTGTTTAGCAAACTCTCCTCCATTCGTGTGCCAAACGATTTCTAATTTTCCATGCACATGTTAAGGGGGAGCATCTATTTTAAACCAAAAAGGGATTCAAACGTGATTAGTTGATTCCAAAGTGCAGGCTTTCCCTAATATGTGCAAAACTCTTCCCAAACTACTCAAGTTCCTCTTAAAAGGACTTGTTTTATTCTCACAGGGGAACCTACATTATCTATCGACTTTCTCTTAGAGATGGTTGATATTGAAGAAGGAGACCCTCTCCCTAGTCTCCGGCATAGGAACCAAATGTGCACAATGGAGTCTAGAGCCTCGAGATCATCAATAAATCTCACTAGGACACTATCAATGAAGACTCTCTATTTCACACAATGTGGAAAGAGAGATTATACCTTATGAGTCCTACGCATTATCCTTGTGGTATTGCCAGAACATCTGAGTGATATGCTAACATATTCACAATGAAGATGGAAAGCCTTCTAGAGCCAACATCAAACAAGCTCTTAGTAGGTGGCATGTGAGATATATCCAATAGATCAACCATGTGACAACTGGATAGAAACGATGGGGCGATTCAATCTTGAATCAACCTTGGTCCAGGAAAAGGATTAACGGATACCTTTGTAAAACCGGTCGTTGTGCTTAAAACTCTTTTCTCTAGCACATCGACTGTGTATTAATACTTCAAAAATAAAAGGTGTTTATGATTGATAATTGATTTTTCTTTAAAACCTTTGTTGTATTGCAAAAACACTTTATTTTGAGCAGTACATGATTGTTTTTTCAAATCTCTTTTCATCAATCAATGAATCTCAAATTCGCTGGTTCACTCACTCCGTGTTGTCTTCTTTGAGACGTTCCGATTTGAGAACAGCTAGAGCAGCTGCGAAACCCTGTCAAGGAGATTCTTCGGAATTATACCTGATCACAGGCAGTACTTATACTGATCAACGGGGAACCGTGGGTCGTGTACCTCAATTCAATGAAAGTGATCAAAGACACTTTCGTGCGCTTTATTGCTAACTGTTGTATGCTGGTACACCCGACGTTTGCAGCTGATCAGAATGGAGAAGTCAATCCATAGCCGCATGCTCACACAACACATTTATTTCAAAAGAAACCATGATTAGTGCATCAATGACTCTGATATTTTCACTCCATGCTTCTGCTACGCTACTACAAATATCATGAATCAACTAAAGCTTCCGCTACTCTGATGAAAAGAATTCATGATCCAGAATGTGAGCATGTCGGTCCACTGTCACAACATCACACAAATTCAACACCACAATGGAAGAGTCAGAGATTTATGCAAGCTGATGATCTCAAAGCTGGCTTAAAACTCATCATCACGTGGATCAGTTAAAGACCTCCATTTGAATTATCCAAACATGGAAAACATGAAGAATCAAAGACTACGAGCTTCTGAACAAAGAACCTAAACAAGAACTCAAGAACAATCTTATTGTAATATCTGTTTGTATTCTGTGTTAATTGAGGTGACCTCCCTTAGGGGGAGATTGTTAAGAATTAGAAAATCCAGTCATTAAAGTGTCGGTCACCTCAAGTATATGTAATCATTAGAAAGCTCGTAGTCGTAGTTATTTTACATTAGTAAGAGGTTAGTTAAGTAATACCGTGGAGGACGGACGGGTCTATACCCACTGTATGCCTGATCCACAGCCCGTAGGAGGCGTTTATTGTAAGACACTATAAATACCCTCTACCTTCCAAGGTAGAGGGTTGGAGCTTTCAATACTATTTTTCTTTGTTTCACATAATTCCCAACTCTCTTCCCTTTCTCTCTTTAACTTTCTCTCTCTAAACATTGTGAACGCCCCATATGGTTTATGGTTTGATGTGTTTGTGAAATCCTATATCTTACAGTCTCTCAGAAGTCATTTGTGAAATTTCATCAAATTCCACATTCGTCGTCTCCATTATTCTCTTGGTTCTTCAATTATAGATCCTGAAAGCCCTTTAGTTATCTGCGTAGCCTATGAAGATCTCCATAACCCAGAATAGTAGACTTTTCTAATCAAACAGTTTTTGAATTAAAGATCTCCATAACCCAGAATATCTGCTACATGATCATTTCCAAAGCGTACAGTTCTCATGAACTTCCAAACAAAATTTATCAGCAGCTCTAGTTTCCCAGTCATGTGCTTGGAGAAACCTGAGTCGACGATCCAAAGACATATCTTGATAACCTCTGAGAGTCCGTCAGTGTCATAGACAAAAGGTTTGTTTGACTTACTCTCGTGTGAATAAACTTGGAGATTAGCCATGAAGAATCTCGATCCAATAGCAAAGCTAATGCTAACTAATCATGTTCTTTAGAAGAGATTTATATTAAAGCCTATTCTTTCTGTGTCAATAGCAAAGCTTCCTGAAAGTACCTAGCATCCCGTGTTCTTGGTCCAACAATGCAATTCCATGCATAATGTCCAATACCCTAACAGTTGTAACACTCTATCTAATTACCTTGATTCCCATTACCATAATTCCCAACTGCTGGAGCTGCAACATTCACATTCTGATTAACCACATTCTGATTCCTAGCGTTCTGACCCCTATGATTCCCAACAAACTGACTTGAATTTTGACTTTGATTTCCCATCTGTATACCTTGAGCATATCCTTTCTGATTCCTAGTAATTGCAACCATTTTTACTGTTTAACCCATATTTATACTCGGTTGAGCAATTTGCCTATTACTAGTTTTTGATGAAATCCTTTGGTTGTTGTTAGTTGGTTTGTTCTAGTGAACATTAAATGCCTTGGATAACATAGCAAAAGCTTCTGTCAAAGCCATAAGACCTTCATGACATTCAAACTCAATGTTCTCAGCTACTTGGTATTGTTATATTTGTGATTTCTCTTATATATATAATTAAATATATATTATCTGTACACATAAACCTTTTAGACTCCCACTTGTGCAAGATAAGTATAAACTCCTGAAGTTACGGCCTTATAGAGGTATCTAGCATGATTATTTTAAAGTTACCGGTTCTTAAGAACTCTCACACCTTGTATTGTGCTTCCTCGATTCTTATCAGTCTTCAAGACTGAATCCTTGTCAATCTCCTTACTAAACTGGTGTTATATAATGAGTAGAGACTATCCTTTTGCATGTGATATTCACGAAAGTACCATAGCATGCACTACGCTTCATCATACTCTCTATTCTTTTCTCATTTTGGGTTATCAATGACTTGAAGTACATTCACTTAGTGTGGCTGTAGGATTGGAAATATTAAGTTTTGTAGAGATGAAATGGATGATATAACTAGAGTGAGAAAGTGGAGAGAATGAGAGAGCTAGAGAGTTAAAAAAAACTTCATAAAATGCACTCATTATACATACATATCCACCTTATAAATGAGGCTTGTGAGGAGTTTAAATATGTTACAAATAAGGCCTCATAGGCTCTAGCTGGGTCGAGCATGGACTAAACTGTTGGGATTAAAAGGCTTCTTGAAGATACTACTACTCATTGTGTTGATAATGCTGCTCATGGTATGTTAAGATTGCTTTATAAGGTTAAAACTGCTTTTAAGATTGGAAGGAAAACTTGCTAAGTCTTTACAACTGCTGGAGCAAAAGTTAAGACTGCTGGTGCAAGTTACCACTGTCAATGTTAATAGACTTCAAGGATAATACGCTAAGTCAAGTTACTGCTGCTAGTAAAAACTTAGTACTATCGGAAGATTAATAATGCTGGTTATTAAGTTACAGTTGTTAGTTGTTAGAGTTAGTACTTCTTATGTATAAGTTTACTTGGTGATCAAGTGTTGTAATAGATAAGTATATGTTGATCCCAGTTGAGCAAACGATCTATTATAGAAGCTGACTTAATAATATAACCTGTTAAACACTACGCGGAATTTAATGTTTAACCTTAAGAAGAACAACGATGATTATCACTAAACACCTCAATATATTATTATACGAATACTCTGAATAGTATTAGGGTTTTACAACCTTGAAGTGTATCGACTCTTAGATATAACCAATACGTATATCTAACTCTAACCTAGGACCTCCTTTTATAGGCTAAGGAGTCCTATACAATCTACATTACGTATTCTACAAGATAACTACACTTTCCATACAATACGTCCTACTCAAGATATTCTAGAATATTACAATTAAACCGACCTAAAAAATACTAGCAGTGCTTTGATACATTAGCCGTGGTTCCAGTATTCTACTAGCAGTGGTCTATCTTAAGTAGTTGTTTCATCCTTCTAGCAGTAGTTTCATTAATGCTGGCAGTGGTTCCATACTTAGTGTCATTCCTTTTATTAGAACCAAAAACCCAACGACCCTCCATTAAACTTGATATTTTCTACCAAAATCATCAAGTTTCTTTTAAGCCCACAATGTCTTCATTTGGAGGATGTATCCAAACACCCAGCAGCCTCTTCTTTCTTCTTATCAGATCCTGACTCTTTATCAGCAGCCTTAGATCTGTTTGCCATTCTTTTCAATCTTCCTTGAGGCTTGCCTTTTATAGCTAGAGGTTCTTGTAGATCAGCAATCTTTTCAATCTTAAAAAACAACTGATCAATCATAGGATTAGTAAGTTTAGTACCCTGTGTTGCAAGCTTGGCTTCCAACATTTTCCTTGCTACATTCTTGGACAATAGATAGTCTTTATCAATGAACATGAATATCTTATCCTGTGGAGTCTGAATAGCATGTAATCTACAAGGCTGATATAGTATCCATTCTACAACCTCACAGTCTTCCCAAAATTTATCTTCTGGATTGGGTTGAAACATGTTCTTCACAACTGTCCACACAAACCTAGCTAATGTTCCTGTTGGCCCAAACTTACAATATCTGAAATCCATGACCTCCCACAGCTGTTCTAAATCAATCTTAGTACTTCTCCACAGCAAACACCCAAAATTGAAGTGTTGATCTTTCCAACCATCTCCTCTTGTAATTTCAATAACTTCTCTGTCATTTGCTGTGACAATCTGCCAATCTACAATTGGTTGAACAGATCTTAGAGGTGTAGGATTGATACGCTCTTCAGGTTGATCACAAACCATAAGATACTGTTTCAATCTTTCTTCCTTATTCATCTCATCAACCATCTTCTGTTTCTTGGAACTAGACTCCTCCTGAATAGCTTCTTTTCTCTTTTGTCTGTTCATGAGCATCTCATCTTCTTTTTCAGAATTCATAGGAATAAACTCAAACCTTCTTTTGCAAATGATGTACAGCTCCTCAATCCTCTCATAGGAGCAGTTCCTCAGGTTTTAAGTTTTCATCTCCATGTGTATGATGAAGCTCATCATCTGATTCCTTCTTTCTTGCTTGTTTCATTTTTCTCATCTTCTCAACCAGCATCTTAGACCTTGTGTCAATGTCTAATTGACCCCATTCAAATTCTGTCCATTCTTTTTGCATACTCTCAGCAGCTTGAAAATAGCTCTGTTCATGTCTTCATTTTTCTATCAATTTTAAAGAAGCTTCTTCATGATCTTGCTTTCCCTTTTCTCTAGCTTCTAAATCTACAGCCTTTAACTTTTCTTGTAGCCTTCTAGAAACCTCTTCATCATGTGCAATCTGTTCTTCCCTACTCTCAAACTCAATATCTTCTTCTTCTAGTTCTGCAATCCCTTTGCATTTTCCAATATCAGGTTTAGTGACCATAACTCTTTGCAATGGCTCACCAATCTTCAAACTTCCCAAAGGTTTAGGTGCAGATGGTTTAAGTATAGTAGGTACAGGTACAATGATGGGTTCAGGGATAGGTAGAGATTGTTTTAGGTTCAGCAATGTACTAGCAACCTCCTTCTCAGCTTCTTTTGTCTTTGGTGGTGGTGTTAATGTGGTTGTGATTATAGTGGCAGTGGTTATGATAGAAGTGAGAATCTCTGTAGTAATAGTGGTTAGAATTACCTCAGAAGTAGTTGCAGTAGTGGGTATAGCAGTGGTTTCTTTTGTACGAGCAGTGGATGTAGCAACATCAGCAGTGGTTGTTGCCTACACCACTTCTTCCTCTTTTTATTCAACTACAGCTTCCAAGGATTCTTCAATCACTGCTTCTTTTCCTTCCTTGTCAGTCACCATATAATCATTACCATTATATGTACTATCCATATCCAAATCCACAACCAAATTCAAATCCTCCCCTAAATCTATACTTTTACTCCTCCCGTGTTTGGATGCATCCTCCAAACTCTTATTCCTTGAGGAGCTAGCCTTCTTACCCATCTTTTTGACTTTCCTGTATGCAACAATCCCTGGTCTCCTGAGTCTCTCCAAAACAGACACCCTATGCTTCAACCTCCTAATTGTTCCAGCCTGTGAGGTTGCCAAATCGTGAAGACCAGTGATCTTTAACTCCATTTGAGTGCATCTAGCCGTCAATTCAAGTAAAAGTTCCATTGTACCCTCACCACTTCGATCTGTGTCAACTGGTCCGAGAGGTGGATCCTTGGAAATGTCATCATGTAAAAAATCAGTATCCGTCAATTCATGTTGTGGTCCCAAACTACACTCATCATTTCGACCCGTGTTAACTGGTCTGAGAGGTGAATCATGGGGTGAAATAAACATGGCATCAGACTTAGCCTCAACATCCATGTCCCACAAATTAGCCAGGTGGCTGGGGATTCCTCCATCGGTGTTGAGCTCAAGAGAACTCTCCACATTAGGAGTTGCCAAAGGTTGGGTCTTACTTATGATTTCACTGCCCTGCTCAGCATCCAAGCCTGAGTCAGTAGTGAAAGCCCTACCAATCATGTCACCCCCTACACTTGTGACAGCCTCATTGCCTACACCACTAACACCAGCCTGAGGTAGCTTGGTGCCCTTTTTCCTCCTTCTGGTAACTAAGATCCTTTGAGGTTCAGTAGTTGAGGGTAAGGTTTCAGTAGTGGGTTGAGATGTGGTAGCAGTGGGATCAACAGTGGATGGATTAGGTTGTGGGTTTTCCTCTTCTATAAGTTCTGGCAGGTTCAGCATGTGAGGAAACAAAGGTGTAATGGTCCCTGAAAAATTCAGACTCTTCTTCTTCATATGAGCAAACACCATAGGAATCAGGTGAAGCACTTCATACTTTCTCTTATGAGGAATGGGTTCTGGTATCTGACTCTCTACTATCAACTGAACAAACCTAGGATATAGATAATATTTTCCCTGTTCCTTAATGTTCTTCTGAAAACCCTTAAAAATCATTCTAGACCAATTGAAAACTCTTGGTTGAGAGAGACAGATAATAGCAGTTGCAATCTTAGAGGGAAACTCATCAAAGCCAGTTGTCTTATTGCTTAAACACATGAGCAAGGTATGGATTAAGAACTTCCATTGGGGAGAAAACATACCTTTGTGAAACTTAATACGATCCCCTCTTCTCTCATACCCCATTCTCTCTAAACCTTCAAAAATCTCATCATTGGATAGAATACAACACCTTCAGCATCCTGAAGCTTCAAAACACCTCTAATCACCTCCTCTGTGACCAGAATCTCCTTCTCATCAACAATAGCCCTAACTACTTCTACTCCATCCCTTTCTTGAATCTCAGCAGTCCACCAAAACTGATGAATGTAGGATTTAACAATGATGGGTTCAACAGTTAATGCATAATTGTGAATATCGTTTAAAAACTCGTCTAGGGATAACTATAACAATGATAAATAACATGAATGCACAGCGGAATAATAAGAACATCAATGTTATTGCTAAAGGTTTCTCGACATCATCTCTAACTAAACACTCTAATACTAATCGACTACTAAATAATATTCGACTAAATACTATTCTAGTCTGTGGAAAACTAGAAGGGGGGTGAATAGTTTTGCCAATTAAAACTTCCTTTTAAACTATTTAGATCGACTTATGTCAATCTATTTGAACACGTGTGTTGGATGTTGATAAACAAGCATATAAAGGTATGTAATGAAAAGATAAGAGTAAGAAGCACAAAACCACAACGCGAGTATTGATAGTGGTATGGCTACAAGGACACCTTCCTTGCCCTACTCCACTCCCCGAGTCACCTACTCGAGAGTTCGTAATCACTACACCAATCTCCTTATGGCGGAGAAGCCTTCACAATGTCGCCTACCCTTTTTCCGGTGCTAGGCTAACCACCGAGTTCTTTCACTCCAAGGTGAACCACACCTACACAACGTTGCCAACCCTTTATAAGGTACTAGGCTAAGTACCTAGTTCTTTCACACCAAGCTGAACCACACCAACACAACGTCGCCTACCCTTTATTAGGTACTAGGCTAAGCACCTAGTTCCATTGCAATGGAGGAACTACTACCCAACACTACACCAACAACTAATCCCAAATGAGATCAACTCCTTTCTACAACATCATTAAGGATATCAATATCCTTGGATCTAGTACTAATCTATCTTGTACATCGAAACACACCATATCGAATGTACATCTAAGGCACCTTTCACTAATGCCTTTAACTAGATCTTCAAGACACCCTTCACTAATGTCTTGTGTCTTGACTTCTAAGCACCTTTCACTAATGCTTCTTGTCTTGACTTCTAAGCACCTACCACAAGTGCTAATGATGTGGACGATAAATACCCTTCACTAATATCTTCGTCTTGACACTTGAGACACCTTTCACAAATGTCTTCAACACTTCTTAGGAAAAGATAAACAATCATCAACAAGAAGACTTCAGTAGTCTTGATGATGAGGAAGCATGGCAACTCATGGACTTGAGTTTGCTCGACTTCAAAGGTGGTGATCTCGCCTTTAAGAGGAACCTAGAAGATCACAAAAAAACAAAACTACAAACATAGATCTCTTGGATATGAGGTTAGAGAGTTTTCAACTCTAGGGGAAAGTATGTTGGAAAGGGGTGAGAAGCAATGAAGAAATGTCTCACTATTTATAGAGGAAAAAATCTACAGTTCCCCAGATCCCACGGATCCCTTCCACAAGGGATTCGTCTAGCGTAAAGCTAGGGATCCGTGGGACACTCCCTTTTACCCATGGGTATTTTGGTTATGGGTCATGGGTCGTGGGTTGATCCATGGATCTTTTGGCTAGATACAATGTATCTCTTGAGTGCAATGCACTTAGTCACTTGGGTATGGGTTGATCCATGGGTTATGGATATTATCCATGTATGATATAAGCATGATGTCATGCAATGGGTTATGGGTCAAGCTCCATGGGTCTTGGGCTTTGGGTTGTACCCAACTACATTCAATGTATTTGCCCAATGGGTTATGATACTTAAGTTTCTACCCATTTATATTACCCAATATACTACATACTAGCTTTGGGTTGTACACTAGTTGTTGTATTAGTTCAAACCATTTACGTATTTTATTTGTTTCGTTAAAATGATTTTACGTTTGTTATCGACAAAACATTAGAATATCGTAAAATATAAATAAACATTTTTACGGCTTATTTGTATTAACAATCTCCCCGTTTTTGTTGATGACAAAACATAAAATTATTTTAAGGAAAAGCTAAAATTCGTAAAAGTTTGAATTTGTAGTTTTTACTTTCTTCTCCCCCTTTTTGTCGAAACAAAAAGAGCTTCGAAAGGAAACTAACACATTGTTTTTAGGAAAAACATGTGAAAGAAATAAATAGAGAGCAAGTAACGGGAAAGAATCTCGTCTTTACTCCTCCTTGACGAGTCCATACCTATGTAAGGGCGTCAAGAAAGTAATACTAATCTAGTTTGTTTGCAAGTAAGTTTGCAAAAGATTTCGTCTAAGTGACGAATGTGCTCCCCCTTGATGATTGCAATTTTGCAAGGGGATGTCAAGAAATATAATCCTAATATTGCAAGTAATTTGCAATGTATTGCTTTGACATAAAGCTCCCCTAGCTTTAGGATGTCAAAGTCTTCATGTGTAAATTGAATAACTACAAAACAGAGGTTAGAAAACAAGTATAATTCACAATTTCCTACAAATGTGGTCCAAGTTAGTAGAAAATAGTTTTCTGTCTTACGGATCCCACATTTCCCTCCTAGTAGGGATCCGTCTAGGCAATTATGAGGGATTCGTATAGCTGATGATCAAATTCAGCAATGGTGATATAACAAGTAATGTTATCATAAAAATGAGATATGAATACAACGTAATTATATACTCAGAAATATAACAAGTAGCATGTAATTTCATTTAATAAAACTAGAGTTATGATATACATGACTCTAAAAAACTAAGAAAAAAAAATATATGACTAGGAATTTCTAGACCAACTATCGCTTGATGCTATGACACCACTAAAATCTTCTACCTCAAGTTTTGTTTAGGTTTAATCTCGTCGAAATGTTTGAGGAGATGATAGAACATGAAACGTTTGTCTTCTCGTACTTCATGTATCAAACTTTTAACATGTTGACAATGATAGCAGTCTTTGTCATGGCTAGGTAGTGGTGGTGGAAGAAATGAAATGGCTTGATGCGAAGGATCAAGTGAAGCGGCTTGTGGAGCTTCAAACGATGGAGGGATTGGTGGAGGCGCATTTGAGAATGGCTCGACCAAGAATGATGGTGGTGGTAGAGAAGTGTCAACTTCCATATGGTCGGGTGTTTGACTTTGATGATTTCTCATAATCCAAATGGGATTATATGATGGAAACGACGAAAAGGAAGCCGGAGCTAGTGTTGACTCAACACTTTGATTTTGTACCATTATTCCTCCTAATGAGGAAAAAGTTGTCGGCGGAGGTGGATGAGACGGCCTAGGAGGCAAGTCCTCTAAATTGTAGAGGTGTGGTGATGATAATGGAGATGTAAAGGAGATAGCTCTAGGAACCAATGGTGATGGTTTAGTGGAGATAATATTGTTTGGCCTAGGAGGTATGGTGGTGTTTGGCATAGGTAGTTTTGTGGGTACTATCCTTTTAGGAATTGGGTTGATTGGTTGAGAAGAGATCCTAGCATTTGTTGTCTTGACCGAAGATGATTCGGTTGAAGAGATTTCGTGTATAACACGAGCCTTTTTCTTGGGTTGTTCTTTGGTGGATAAGTTACTACTTGGGGTTTTCCTCATGATGAGATGATTTCAAGAGGTTTGTAAGGGTTTCTAAAGTGCTGAAAGTTAGGATGAAGGTGATGACTATGGAAGTCCTAACAATGTGGTTTATAAAGCAAGAGATTTGGCAAGTGCATTTAAGCCTTAAGCCATTAAGATTCATTGGAATGTGATGATTAACATGCACAATAGTCAACTTCAGAGTTTGTATTGATCAAGGAACTCATTTAAGATGAGATGGAGTGTTTGAGTTAGAAAGATGAGTTGAAATGATTGTTTTAGCAAGATTTGACATAGACTGTCATCCGGATCCCACGGTTCCCTCCTCATAAGGATCCGTCTAGGCTAATCTTAGGGATCCGGCTCTCACCAGCTATGAAAGAGTAGAAATGATGTTTCTAAGATCTAAGATCTATATCACCTTGAGTGTTTCAGTCCTCCTAAGTGTCTTAAATGAAGGGGTGCTTAAGTACATGAAGGTAATGAGTGATGTAGCTAATGATTGCCTTTAATGGAAGGATTTGGAACTCTCATGAGTACCAATGAATGAGCAAGGATGACACTAAAGATGAGAGTGTCAATTGAAGCTAAATGATCCTAGAGATCAGGTTGTGACTTAGGATAGTGTTTTGGAAAATATCCTAAAGGCTTTGAGATGGGAAAACTAGAATTTGATCAACTTTGATCAATTTTGAGGTAAGGATGATTTATGATCAGTTTTGCCATAATCGAGAGATTTCTAAGACTAGATGTGAGGGATCATGTGAGAATGATGAGTGATCTAGAGAGTGGAAGAGTAATGGGTTTAAGTGAAAATGATAGATCTACAAGCGTCTTGAGTATGATGTAGGTGAGTTGAGTGTGAGTAGGAAGGATCTACTTAACTTGATAAGGACTTAATTTGCCTTAAGACACTATGTTTGGCTTAGTGTGAGGTGTTCTAAGGATATGTTTGAAATACAATGCTTGCAATTGCATTTTCTATTTGTCGGATCCCATGGTTCCCTAAGTGTAGGGATTCGTCTAGCACAAACTTTGGGATCCGTCCATCTGCTCAGCAGAACCTTTACTAAAGGTATGCAATGATCTTGACAATGCATTATATTCCAAGTTTAGTTTAAAGGGGTTCTAACACTAAGATATCAAATGTAAGATGTTTAATTTCATGAAGGTAATAGGATTACATTGATAAAGCACGAGTACAAGAGGATTGATCCTATTTGAAATACTACTAGGTTCCTTGAGTGTTTCGCTAGGAGGATCATCATGTTGTTGATGAGTGTTGGTGGAATCAAGAATGAAGAAAGTCTTCACGAGAGATATGTTTAGTGGTTCCATCATCTTGTTCAAAAGTACGTACAACGGACTTTGAAAATGAGGATGAAAGTGCATAACGTTATGATAGAGGCGTGTCCCGAACATTCCATAAGGGATGAGTTTATTCTTGGAGCCTTGAAGATTTACAATTCTCCTTGCGAAAAAGTAGGCGAGATTGTATGGTTGTTGTCTTAGCAAACAATACAATATGTGAGCACAACAAGCGGGAAGGATTTCTCGATTTCCCTTAAGACTCCAAACATTTTCACATAGGATGAGTGCAAGGGGCTTGTACTCTTCTCAGATGTCCCATGTGAAGATAATGTTTGGATCGGAGTAATATGGTCGAGGTTTGCATATTATGCGATGTAAATCTTCTGGGGAGGGTATGTGAGAACAATATGGACTATTTTCTTCACGAAAATTGAAGAGAGAATCAAGTGACCAATCTTCGGTGAAGGCACATTGTCCATGATTTGGAATTTGGAGGATGTGAGCAAAATGCCCAAGGGTTAAAGTGAACTTTTGGTTTTTGATATAAAACCAAAGAGATAGAGAGCGATCCTCGTTACGAACGAGTTCAACTTGACGGAAGAATTCCATTATGAACCTTGGACATATCTTCTCGTTGATTTCAAGAAGACATTCTAGTCCTATGGCTCGGAAGGAGGTATTGATACCTTCTTCGAATTGTAGAGAGGTGTCTATAATACGTCCTTCGTGGAAGTGACAGTTTTCGAGGACATAAATGCCAGGTGTGTTGGGTTCAAGGGAGATGTTCGGAGAGTAGAAGCTTGTGAGTGAAAAATCAAACTCATATTCATGCGTCATAGTTGAACTTATAGAAACGAAGAATTAAAAGAAAGTGATGTTTGTGTTCAACCTATGATTATCTAATGTTTTTACTAGATTTTTATTAACAATGGTTTTTAACAACAATGACACTTAACTCACTTATGGTTTTGACATTCTAGTGGAATATTTCTTTTAGAGAGAAAGTGGTTTTAATTTTGCATGAAAACTGTTTTCCAGCAGGACGGATCCCACGGTTCCTTTACAAAAGGGATCCGGCTAGTATATCTTTCGGGATCCGTAGATCTGTAGTTACATAAACAGATTTTACAAAAACATAGGTTTTACAAATTTATTCCCAAGATATGTGTTTTAGCCTACATTTTCTTTTAGCATGCATACATGACTTCTAATGTATCACGAAAGAGTATGAAACATATGAAACAAAAGAAATGACAAACACATTATGATAATAATAACCTAGATAAACTAGACTATTAATAATATTTCATTTCAATGCTTAGAATGATACAAAGGATTGGGTATATAACCCCTATGTAGATTAACAACACAAAGTAAATGTCTCCGTATGTGAACTTCATCATAGGGAACACAAGTATGATGAGTGTTAAGACGATGAGCACGAGGGCGATGTAAACCATGTTAAAGATAATCCTTCTTGGTTTCGGTTGGGATGAAATAGAGAGGAAGATGAAGTTTTGAATGAGAGGAAATTTTTTAAATTGGAAGATTTAAAAAAGTGAGGATTTGACTGAGTGGAAGACGGTGGGTTTATTTATAGGGAAGGAGGAATTTTTGAGATTTGTATTTTGTTTTATTATTTGAAAGATATGATTTTTGGATTAAGTGAGACAAAACACAAATTTTATAAACCATGATTTTTAGACGAAAGAGTGACACATATGTGAGAAAAAGCTTCCTAATGAAGCTACATGCAAAACATGTGTATACACGAAATCTACTCAAGTAAATACCTAAATAATCACACTTCTTTATTAAACTAATATCATTTAGAGATAAGTGGAAAGTCATACCTCAAATGCACTTAGGAATGTCTTTACAAATGACACAGCAAATGTCAGAAGACAATTCCAGCTCCTTTATGCTTAAGATATCTTCTTAGGGAAAGTAATCTTTATTATCAAGCAAATCCTATGGCTTGATAGATGTGAGCTTTGACTAATCAACATGATAAAGAGGATTAGTGCAATTAAATGAAACAGTGAATAAGAAAAATGTTGTTATCAAATCAACATCCAAACAAATAGTTTTAAAAGACATGGTGTTTGTTTTAATGAAAAACTTTCTTTGTAGTTTTCAATTAACCATGGATCGTATCAAGTTTTTAAAGTACAATGTACTTTAAGAAACTTGGTAACAAAGCTCTGATACCAATTGTGGAAAACTAGAACGGGGGTTGAATAGTTTTGCCAATTAAAACTTCCTTTTAAACTATTTAGATCGACTTATGTCAATCTATTTGGATGTGTGTGTTGGATGTTGATAAACAAGCATATAAAGGTATGTAATGTAAAGATAAGAGTAAGAAGCACAAAACCACAACGCGAGTATTTATAGTGGTTCGGCTACAAGGACACCTTCCTTGCCCTACTCCACTCCCCGAGTCACCTACTCGAGAGTTCGTAATCACTACACCAATCTCCTTATGGCGGAGAAGCCTTCACAATGTCGCCTACCCTTTTTCCAGTGTTAGGCTAACCACCGAGTTCTTTCACTCCAAGGTGAACCACACCTACACAACGTTGCCTACCCTTTATAAGGTACTAGGCTAAGTACCTAGTTCTTTCACACCAAGGTGAACCATACCAACACAACGTCGCCTACCCTTTATTAGGTACTAGGCTAAGCACCTAGTTCCATTGCAATGGAGGAACTACTACCCAACACTACACCAACAACTAATCCCAAAGGAGATCAACTCCTTTCTACAACATCATTAAGGATATCAATATCCTTGGATCTAGTACTAATATATCTTGTACATCGAAACACACCATATCGAATGTACATCTAAGGCACCTTTCACTAATGCCTTTAACTAGATCTTCAAGACACCCTTCACTAATGTCTTGTGTCTTGACTTCTAAGCACCTTTCAAAAATGCTTCTTGTTTTGACTTCTAAGCACCTACCACAAGTGCTAATGATGTGGACGATAGATACCCTTCACTAATATCTTCGTCTTGACACTTGAGACACCTTTCACAAATGTCTTCAACACTTCTTAGGAAAAGATAAACAATCATTAACAAGAAGACTTCAGTAGTCTTGATGATGAGGAAGCATGGAAACTCATGGACTTGAGCTTGCTCGACTTCAAAGGTGGTGATCTCGCCTTTAAGAGAAACTTAGAAGATCACACAAAAACAAAACTACAAACATAGATCTCTTGGATATGAGGTTAGAGAGTTTTCAACTCTAGGGGAAAGTATGTTGGAAAGGGGTGATTATAGAGGAAAAAATCTACTGTTCCCCGGATCCCACAGATCCCTTCCACAACGGATCCGTCTAGCGTAAAGCTAGGGATCTGTAGGGGACGCTCCTTTTTACCCATGGATATTTTGGTTATGGGTCATGGGTCATGGGTTGATCCATGGATCTTTTGGCTAGATACAATGTATCTCTTGAGTGCAATGCACTTAGTCACTTGGGTATGGGTTGATCCATGGGTTATGGATATTATCCATGTATGATATAAGCATGATGTCATGCAATGGGTTATGGGTCAAGCTCCATGGGTCATGGGCTTTGGGTTGTACCCAACTACATTCAATGTATTTGCCCAATGGGTTATGATACTTAAGTTTCTACCCATTTATATTACCCAATATACTACATACTAGTTATGTGTATATTTTACCCAAATATGTAAACACTAGTTGTTGTACATATGTAATATTAAATAATAAAATCACTTATACTTGTTTTAGTGTTTTATGTGAAAATGTGAATATGTTAGAAACTATTAGTTCAAACCATTTACGTATTTTATTTGTTTCGTTAAAATGATTTTACGTTTTTTATCGAAAAAACATTAGAAGATCGTAAAATATAAATAAATGTTTTTACGGCTTATTTGTATTAACATAGTCGACTAAATACCAACTAACTATCCTAGGCGTTTATATTTTACGCCTAGGCTAAACACACACATCTTGACACACTAAAACCTAATTCCCTGTATCTCTTTATATAATAGAGATACTAGGGTTACAAATACTACTAGGGACTATATAATAAATACTTCTTTAGCAAGTAGGTCCCTTGTCTTTCTTTGTCTTCATAAGTTCTTCATCTTTCATATTTTGTCATAATCAACTCAAATATAATTCCCAACAATCTTCCCCTAGTTGATAATGACAAAACCAAATAAGCACGAACTTCCCCTGAAGTTAAGATGTCATGAAAGATAAGAGAACTTCCCCTTAAACATGCAATATCACCAAGGATCTTCAAGTTGCAAATCTTCTATGTAATGCCTTCTTCCCCTTTTTGTCATAATCTACTAGGAGACGCTAAGTAGAAGCAACTTTGATTCGAACCGCCACAAACCAATATCATACGACTAATCCATCCTTCTAATGCCTCAAGATACCCGCCATGAAGATCACCAAAAATCTTGCTAAAAATGAAATTAAGGCAAAAGAAATTTGAACCAGGAGTATAAATACCAACAAGTAGTAGTAAAAATCTTCCCCTCGAATGATGCATGTAAATAACCATAAGAACTTGTTGAATAACTAACCACCATGGTCACAAATACGTTGTAGTTCCAACCATAAGAACATAGTACCTCCTAAAATACTAATAAAGATGACTATAATCGCATTCGAAACCAAGTAGTAGTAACATGAAGAATAGTTCAAAGGTTTACCACCAAATCCGAGAACTAAATTAATCTCGTGTGTGTGTAATAAAAATAAACTCCATACCAAACTGAGAATCAAATCCATGTATGAATTCCCCTCAATTCCAAAACAAGCCTATTAGTAACACTTTTTCTGTCACTAAACTGTCGCTAATTTGTCACTATGTTACATTCTCCTTCCTCCCAAATCTGTTAGTGACACTTTTTCTGTGACTAAACTGTTGCTAAACTGTCTCAAATCAGCAATACTAATTAACTTTTGTCAACTTCTTGATCAGGCACTAACTAATATTGTAATTAGTCTTCATAAACCACTTTTAACCTTAACCAATTGCTAAAAAAACAAAGCTAAGTTCACCAACCTATGATGATCTATCCACTGTCCCATGTACTTCGTAGAAACCTTTCTTCTTAACCTTTTTCAATGTACACTATATATGTTTTCTTGACATCAAACTCAACCACCAATATCTCTTCAATAACCCATCATACAAACGTCAAGAACGAGCAGTAGGAACGAACTACCTTAACAGTACAAACTTCCAAAAACTCAGCACTAGAAACACTCGTTCAGTATAGCATAAACCATCACAACGAGCAGCACTTTGACAAGGAGCAGTACTTTGACAAAGAGCAGTACTTTGACAAAGAGCAGTTTTAAATTTAAACTCATGCAGAAAACGCCAACCATAGACCAATGAAAGTGCTCCATTACTTTTCTCTTTTATACGTCAAGACCAGAAGCAAAGAACCAAATTTCATAACAAACTAGGGTTTCGACAAGTTAAGGTTTTATCAAACCTTCAATACCCTTATTGCTCCAAACATTAATTATGATAAAGTGATTAATAACAACAGTAATAAATCATGATAATCTATAAACAATTAATAATCAACCCTAAAAATCGATTATCTCCTGAAACCCTTTAGAAAAACGACTTACATCACCTATTTCTGTAGCAGACTTTGACGATCAATAACTTTCACATAAAAGCTCAAATCAACAATCCCTACGGTGGGAAGTTAGATGGGTATATAGAGAACGTCCACCCAAAATTTCGTCAAGATCCAACGGTTAACAAAAACATTATGATCGTTTCAAAACAGTGCTGTAATAACCTTACGAAACTTTTTCAGTTTCTGCAGCAGACTTCGACAGCTTATAACTTTTGATTGAGACCTCTAATTGACAATCCCTCCGGTGAAACGTTAGACGGATATATGGAGATGCACCAGAAAAAATTGTAGCTTGATCCAACGGTTCACTAAAAAGTTATGCCCTCTTGAAAACAATGCTGCAGAGAGGTTGCGAATTTTTGACAGCTTCGAATTTTTCTTTTTTTCTTCGAAAAACCTTGTAGATCCCTATATCAAGAGCTCCCCGCTCTGATACCAATTGTGAAGATCGTTTAAAAACTCGTCTAGGGATAACAATAACAATGATAAATAACATGAATGCACAACGGAATAATAAGAACATCAATGTTATTGCTAAAGGTTTCTCGACATCATCTCTAACTAAACACTCTAATACTAATCGACTACTAAATAATATTCGACTAAATACTATTCTAGTCGACTAAATACTAACTAACTATCCTAGGCGTTTATATTTTACGCCTAGGCTAAACACACACATCTTTGGTGTTCACATCTTGACACACTAAAACCTAATTCCCCGTATCTCTTTATATAATAGAGATACTAGGGTTACAAATACTACTAGGGACTATATAATAAATACTTCTTTAGCAAGTAGGTCCCTTGTCTTTCTTTGTCTTCATAAGTTCTTCATCTTTCATATTTTGTCATAATCAACTCAAATATAATTCCCAACAATAATGAATGGGACTATGTTTGATGAAATCAATCATGTCATGAAAGCCTTCAGAATGGTTGTTCTTGACTAGGTATGCGACTAAGTTGTGGGTTGTGGAATATTCAGTTGCTATTGTGAGTTGAAAGTGAATAAGATGTGGGATTGGTGAAAATAATAGTTGGGAGTGGTTAGGGTTTGTGAAGAGCGCCAATTGAGAGTGTTTAAAAGATCAATTAAATGATCGGCAGTGATTTGGGGATTAAATACGTTATCACCAGAATGTTTCAGAACAGCCCCTGTAGTTTCCACTTTTATCAAAACTGCACTAGCAGTGGATTGCCCACAACTAGCAGTGGGTAGATCAAGCCAGCAGTGGAAACTTCACTTACACTCCAATCTTTTGACCAAGACATCCGCTGCAAAATCTTTGTCAAACATAGCATGATCATGCATTGATTTGAAGAATCACATATATATATATATATATATATATATATATATATATATATATATATATATATATATATATATATATATATATATATATATATTAATCAGCTACTCCTAAAGCTCCAACAGATCCAAATGTACAAAGCTTCTTCAAACGTGCATGTCACAAACACAAACCAAACACTACAAGCTTTGTTAAGGTTAGCAGGACATAAATATGGACTAACAATGTTTACACAAGATGCACTAGCAGTGCTTTTACAAGTTTAAGCACTTAGTCAAAAAGTCAACTTCTAGTCATTTAAACGTCAACCTTAAGTCAAAGACTTCATTAACTCCTCAACAACTCACACCTTCCAAGCATTTCACCACTGATCTCCTCTTTAAGTTTATTTAAGAACATTTTACCCACATACCACACATATCTCTTAATTTTCCCAAAAATCTTTTCTCTCTCACAAAAACCAAACTCTCATCACCATGAGTAATAATCCAAGCAACCCCATTGAGATCTCCTCCTCTGAGTCTTCTAAGGATGGTTGGAACAACTATTTACCACCCAAAAAACACTACTTTATTAGTGAGAAACACCAACTCTGCTCCCACTCCAAGTGAACCTTCATCCTTGCAAGTACCACAAGAAGCCATTGTGGAAGGCTCCAGTTCTTTGCTCAGTTCCATGCCCAATTATGTGTCAGCATATGAGGACACAGATGATGAAACTGGTGGCCCTTCTAGAGTGTTGATTGTTGCTCCTCTTGCAGAGATTCCACCACCAGCACCACTTGCATCTCCTTCTATTCCATCACTTCCTTCAGCTCCATCCTCATCAGCTCCACCTAAGAGGTCTCAAGTGTTAGCACTCCCCAACTCAAGGGTTTGGGCTGTGGTTGGTGGAAGGGGAAAGCAGAGGATGCCAGACTTTGGAAGGGGAAAGAGGCCAAGGGTGTAGTTGTTGTTGGTGGATGTCTTTATGTTGTAGTCTTTTGATGGTAGTATTTTGTAGCCCTTGATGTAATGTGTTCTGTTGCTATGATGATGGTTGTATGGACAATGATGGTTGTACCCCTGCATCTCTAGATGCAGTTTATAATATGAATAAACTTTCCATCTTTCCTTTTGATTTCTACAAACTGTGTGTGATTATTCTTTGATTTGCAAAATTGTTAGTTGGAACAAAAATGACAAGCAGTGGATATAAGTAAACTAGCAGTACTAAGATCTACCAATAGCAGTACATTCCTGTTACAAACTTTTACAAAACAAATTTTGAGACTTAGAGATTTATCATACCTATACTAACTACAAGATACTAAAACCTCCCCACATCAAAAGCTTTAGTGAGTAGATCAGGAACATTGAAGTCAGTATGTATTTTAACCATTTGAATTAACCTTTTCTCATTACAATCTCTAATAAAGTGATGCCTTATCTCAATATGTTTAGTTCTAGAATGCAAAAATGGATTTTTAATGATGCATATTGTACTGTTATTGTCAATGTTAATCTTAGTATGCATGAAATTGTACCCAAAGTCCAACAATTGATTCTGAATTCAAAGCACTTGACCACAACAACTTGTAGTAGCCACATACTCAGCTTCAGTGGTGGAATTCGCCACAATAGTCTACTTCTTACACTGCCATGAGATTAGCCTGCTTCCCAAAAACTGACACCCTCCAGTAGTAGACTTTCTATCCAAACTAGCCCCATCATAATTACTGTCTGTATAGGCCACCAAATCAAAAGGTGAATCCTTAGAGTACCAAATGCCCAATTTAGGATGACCTTTAAGGTATCTAAAAATTCTCTTCACAACATTCATGTGTGATGTGTTAGGTGTTACTTGAAATCTTGCGCACAAACATACTGAGAACATTATATCTGGCCTAAAAGCAGTGAGATACATCAAAGATCGAATCATGGATCTATACAGCTTCACATCAACTCTGGGACTTTCATCATCAGGTAGCAGTGGTTTCTGAGTTTCCATAGGTGTACTAGCACTTTTGACATCCTGAAATCCAAACTTCTTCAAAACATCTGTCTTGGATCGTTGTAGCTCGAGGTTCTTTAGACCTCATATAATCTAGGACACACAATAACGAAAGCGATATATTCAATACAAGAATTAACGTTATTATGAACAAGGTTTTTCTTTATAATCACTCCAAGCCCCAAATATTATTTGATCAGAATAATACGGTTACACTAAATCTGTAACAGGAATCAAAGATTCTTGAGGCTAAACTAAACAAACTCGAAACCCTAGACGTTTATACCCTACGTCGAGGTAACACACACACACACCTTTAGACTACATTATGGAAGACTTAATTAATTAAAATCTACATCCCATGTCCTCTTTATATACTAGAGGATTAGGGTTTACAAATCTCTACGAAGGACTAAATAATAAATCTTCTTTTTCAAGCAAGTCCCTCCATCTTTTTGTAGATTTCCTTCTTGTCACTTTAAGTCCTTGATGTTTCATTCTTTATTGTTTTGTATCATCAAATCAATAAACCCAACAATCTTCCCCTATTTGATGATGACAAAACAAACACGGTTCTTGTACGAACTTCCCTAGACCAAGTAGCAGAAGTTGAGATAATTAAATCTCACCATGAATGAAACATTCTTTTCTTCCTTTGTCTTCCCCTTAATCCATGCCACGCCACTTCAACATCTCTTCCCCTTTTTGTTATCAACAAATAGAGAATATAAGCAGTAAAAACTTCCCCTTGAGTGGTGCATGAACATTAAATGATTCTTCAAATCTGTAAGCTCCTTGTAATGATCACTTGTGAAGAAAACCAAGTATAACGAATTTGATGAAGAAGTAAAATAACCCAAACTTGTATCTTATGTCTTATTTATCCATGTAACTCTGAACGTATACCAACCAATGTATAGGGAGACCGCAATCTCTTGACGATAATCACTGAGCACAATAACGTCACTCCTTTAAGTGTTATGTCAATTCTTCGTAACAATCATTGAAGCACGAACAAGTTACCTTAAAAGTAGTGAGAATCCTTTTAAGATATGATAAAACACGTATCCAAGTAATTCCACTTCACCTTCAAATAAGTGATAAATAATCCTCTTCGTAATCAATTCTTCAATAAAAACCAAATACGAGACTTTTAAAACTTTTAAGAACAAATACCAATCTTCTTGTGTGTGTGAACGAAAATCCCATGTGTGTGTATGCAATAAACTCCGTATCAAAAACTTGTACAACTTCCCCTTAACTCCAAATCTCCTCGAGAACCAAAAATCCTTCGTTGTCCGATATCGAATGATATAACCAGTGCTAATAAATATATCTCGGACAAGCTGAGCAGTACAAACTCCAAATATATACCGTGAGCAAATGTGCAGCAATAGGAACGAATTATGAGAGCAGCACAAAAGTGAAAGAGCAACAGTAGATAAAAACGAATATAAATATTTATTCACTAATCTTAACCCTCATAATATTCCCTTTATTCTCCATCACGTAACCCATTCTTGAAAATATAGCATGTCACCCATTCTCAATCTTGAACCAAAAGCAAACAATTTTCACCGACCAAAAATCAAATGATTTATCACTAAAAAACTAATCAATCGAATTCTTTAATCAAGAATGTGCATGATCCAAGTGAAAAGAAAACTACCAAATCCTATTGACCAATAAAACCACCTCTTCTCGCATGTCACAAACTCAACTCCACCGACTTTGTATGTGAAGTATGCAAATTAAAACTGACCGACCAATTACCTCGTTATTCCACGATTAAAAAAATTGTACGAGGTTAGCAAATTCACCATGTCATGCAAATTCTCTTCACCACCGATTCATACAAAAAGTATAGAAATCTTTAGCAGTGGTAATCAACTCATGAGCAGTGGAAACGTAAAGCTTGCAGTGGCAATGAGACTTGTAGCAGTGGTATCCAATCATACTAGCAGTGGTACGATATGCTAGCAGTGGAAACAAGCATAACTAGCAGTGGTTTACCTTTACTTGAACCCGTTAAGAATCGATCATGCATGACTCCAGTCATGACCTTGAACAAAGAAAGTGATATTCGCAGCAGTACCAAAAATTCCAATGAAACTTCCATCGTCCCATGTTAACTCGATCAGGATAGATAAAACTAATAGATAACTGTCCCAAGTGACACCCATCCAGGGCCGGTCCTGAGTGTTTTGCTGCCCTGGGCGAGACTCTCCAAATATGCCCCTGCTATATTGTTCACCAAAATGCACTATCATAAATATATATTTAGGACCTTATAACTATAATGTAATTATGCGACACAAAATATTTGTTAACTCGTGAACAACAGAAAAGAAAACATCTATATTCGATCTTGTGGTTGGTTTTTATATTTGTAACTCTTGAAAATTGGAAATAATTAAAATCGATCTCTTAATTCGTTCAACTAATTGAAAAGGTGTAAAAATTGGATAGACGTATTTTCTATAAGCTACCATAAAATCTAATGAAAAAGTTAATACAATCAAATATTTGAAATATATTATGTAAAATTAAACAATTGCATATACATAACTTATATATTCTTTTTAATTTTACTACTAATATAATATAAAAAGCTAGAAACTAAAACAGTGGTATGTAGATTATAAGTTTGAAGTAAAAATAAATAAATAAATAAATCCTAGTAAAATATCTTTAAAACAAGTAGTAAAAAATAATCAATAATAAAATATTTAAGTTTAGCTTTTATTCAAACGTACCCATGATTTGAATAGACCAATTAATCCAATCATTGTAACACATATATTCACCTTTTTCTTACTTTTAGTTGCCAAAATAATTCTTCACAGCAGCAGACTTCGACACCTTATATCTTTTTACTGGAAGATCAACTCGACGATCCCTTCGGTGAAAAGTTAGATTGATATATGGAGAACATCCACCAAAAATTTCGTCACGATCCAACGGTTAATAAAAAAGTTATCGCGTTTTTAAAACAGTGCTGCAGAAACCATACGAAATTTTTTCAGTTTCAATTTTTTTTTTATTCTTCGCCAAGAAAACCTTGTACGATCCTAGATATCACGAGAAACCTTGCTCTGATACCACTTGTTGGATCATTGTAGCTCGAGGTTGTTTAGACCTCATATTATCTAGGACACACAATAACGAAAGCGGAATACTCAATACAAGAATTAACGTTATTATGAATAAGGTTTTTCTATATAATCGCTCCAAGCCCCAAATATTATTTGATCAGAATAATACGGTTACACTAAATCTGCATGAACATCAAATGATTCTTCAAATCTGTTAGCTCCTTGTAATGATCACTTGTGAAGAAAACCAAGTATAACGAATTTGATGAAGAAGTAAAATAACCCAAACTTGTATCTTATGTCTTGTTTATCCATGTAACTCTGAACGTATACCAACCAATGTATAGGGAGACCGCAATCTCTTGACGATAATCACTGAGCACAATAACGTCACTCCTTTAAGTGTTATGTCAATTCTTCGTCACAATCATTGAAGCACGAACAAGTTACCTTAAAAGTAGTGAGAATCCTTTTAAGATATGATAAAACACGTATCCAAGTAATTCCACTTCACCTTCAAATAAGTGATAAATAATCCTCTTCGTAATCAATTCTTCAATAAAAACCAAATACGAGACTTTTAAAACTTTTAAGAACAAATACCAAACTTCTTGTGTGTGTGAACGAAAATCCCATGTGTGTGTATCCAATAAACTCCGTATCAAAAACTTGTACAAATTCCCCTTAACTCCAAATCTCCTCGAGAACCAAAAATCCTTCGTTGTCCGATATCGAATGATATAACCAGTGCTAATAAATATATCTCGGACAAGCTGAGCAGTACAAACTCCAAATATATACCGTGAGCAAATGTGCTGCAATAGGAACGAATTATGAGAGCAGCACAAAAGTGAAAGAGCAACAGTAGATAAAAACGAATATAAATCTTTATTCACTACTCTTAACCCTCGTAATATTCCCTTTATTCTCCATCACGTAACCCATTCATGAAAATATAGCATGTCACCCATTCTCGATCTTGAACCAAAAGCAAACAATTTTCACCGACCAAAAATCAAACGATTTAACACTAAAACTAATCAATCGAATTCTTTAATCAAGAATGTGCATGATCCATGTGAAAAGAAAACTACCAAATCCTATTGACCAATAAAACCACCTCTTCTCGCATGTCACAAACTCAACTCCACCGACTTTGTATGTGAAGTATGCAAATTAAAACTGACCGACCAATTACCTCGTTATTCCACGATTAAAAAAATTGTACGAGGTTAGCAAATTCACTATTTCATGCAAATTCTCTTCACCACCGATTCATACAAAAAGTATAGAAATCTTTAGCAGTGGTAATCAACTCGTGAGCAGTGGAAACAGATTTGAGATTTAAATCACGATCTCTCACCCGATAAAAGATTTCAAACCATTTGAGATTAGTGATCCCAAAAGATTTAAATAATTTAGAAAATTTTGGGGAAAGACGTGGTAAGATTTGATTTTGAAAAATGACAGATAAGGACCATATTTAGACATTAAAGATTGTTAGTGTCAGGTATGATTGTTTTAAGAGACCTTTAAGTAAAATAAAACAATTTCACAATCAAACAAGAACAGAAAAAATTTCATTTTGACAGATCTTTGAGTTTTAAAGAAAATCATACCATGACATAACATTAAATCTTTAGATCACCACATAATTTCGTACAAGCGGACTTCTGATGAAATATTGTTTGAAAATATTTTATTTTAAATCACTCTCCCCCTCAATCGATGACCGAAGTCGAAAATTGAGTGACTTAGGCTTTGATAAAAAGAAGTCCGGTGATTTTCAAAATTTTAGTCCAATTTATTTTCAAAACAATATTTTTCCATTTTCAAAAACAATATTATTCAAAGTTTTAGAAAAATGGTATCATCACTATTATCCCTGCACAAAGATACGTTAGGTGGATGAGAAGCTTCCGTTTTTGTTGCTGTAGGGTTTGGAAGAAAAACCATCTGCTGATGCAGTGAGACTTCTTTTTTCGTTGCATTTTGAATGCCAACTGAGGTCAAATTAAGCTCCGTTTCTTCAATCACTTAGAAGAAAACCATCTGCTGATGCAGTGAGACCTCTTACGTTGCATTTATGCCAACTCTCCATAAAAGTCTAATTAAGCTCCGTTTCTTCATTTGTCAACCCAAGATATAGTTACCCTTTCCTTTCGGCATCCAATCTTCTTCAATTTTGGGATCCGGATCGGGAACATTCTTAAATACCAATATACTTGCATACGTTAGTGAACACACATACAGATATATGGTGGTCGACATCACCTATAACAGCAATCGACTAATTAAAGTCAATTCAACATAACAATCAGATCATATAAGGCATGGGGTTTATGTGTTAATCAAACTCTAATCATCTAAACCTAACAATCATATCCTAAATTCCTAGTCCTTCGACACAGGCAAATATCATTTTTAGTTAAGCACGTAGGATAATTAAGAAAGCTCGTTAGATGATATAGATTTGAAAATATTCTCCCCCTCAATCAATGACTCATTTTTCTGAAAAGGTTAAAAGCGCTGAAGTCATTATTGAGTTTTCAATTTTATAAACATTCTGAAACTGATTATTTTTCAAGCAACTCATTTACCACCATTTTGTTAAAACAAATATTTTTCTGAAGAATTTTAGACGGAAAAATATTTGAGTTGGAACAGCAGTCCTTTGACATACTTTCCTCATTTTGTTTTTAGGATAAGTGCACGAAATATTTTGAAAATAGTTTAAGCGTAGCACTTTCCTTCTTTAAAAAACGGGTTGCTATCTGAAATAATAGCAAGCCATGGTTTAAGCACGGGTTACAGTCTGAAGTAACTGTAAGCCATATTTTGAAGCCCGAGTTACAGTCTGAAATAACTGTAAGCCATTTTTTGAGACATGTTAAGAAAGAAATATTTACACCTCCTGCTCGAACTTCATCTAAAGTCCCGTGCCATTATTGAATGACATTTCTAAGACCGTAGATATTATCGATACAAGAAGACATGTCTTTAGAAAACATATTTTTGGTATTTTTTGAAATTTTCTGATTTTTATGGGTTTTTGGTGGTTTTATATTTTTCTATTTTCTTTTTGTTGGTTTTATATTTTTCTATTTGGTTTTCTGAAAAGTATATACAAAGATAGAATAGATGATATAGTTAAAGAAGATGATGATACGAGTACCGAGATAAGGATATCGAACAGCCCCGTTGTAGAAGATAGAAGTCATCATCTCTTAAACATTCACCACCAAAGCTTCCAAGGCTCTTGAATCGAGAGAAATTGAACCGTCTGAAAGTGAGACTTTGGCAGCTTCCCCCCAAACCAAAAAACCTTTAGATGAGCAGATTCGAAGCTCTATTTCAAGCTTTCCTTAGCCAGGTGCACAGAGAAGCACACCATTATCATAAATCCCGCTGCTCTATTTAAGAACAATAATCGAGGTTCTCCGTTCGGGGTTATATCATCAACAAGAACAGCAACGTATCATCCCACTCTTTAAATTTCTTCTCATATTACATTACCACTGAAGTCTGAAGCAATCCATTCCAAAAAGTTGTCAAGAAACCACTTCCCCCAAGTAGTTGAAATGATGCAGCCCGTCTCTTAGAATAGAGCTCAAGAGCCCGAATACACAAATAGATTTCCAAAGAATAAATGATACAACCACCCAATGAACATTTATCTTTCCTGATGATTGTGTATGAAGCTCAAGAACCCGAAGTACTCAAATGCCTCCTCACTTGTGTGCCTCTTTTATCTTCAGAAACTTTCTATTACATCACTTCCCCCACGTCGTTGGAATAATAACACTAAAAGCCTTGATGAGTAAAACCTTGAGTTTCTCTGCGGTCATGACATTTGTTTTCCCGGGATATCTTCAATCACTTTGAAGTATTAAGTTCATCAAGTTTACTAGCCATGAGTCAAACCTTGAGTTTCTCTGCGGTAATAACATTTGTCTTCCCGGGATATCTTCAATCACTTAGAAGAATTAAGTTCATCAAGTTTACTCTCTTTGTGTTTAGATGCGTGTCTCCTTTCCCCCTTGCTAGTTTAGACACTTCAGAATCATCAACATTGTATAAGCCCAAATACTTGAAATCTTTATGAGAAGAACACTTGAACTCTTGTGAGAATCAACTTGCTGAAGACTCTCTCTGACTATTTTTATCAACCCTTATGTAGACAATTTGAAGTGACCACTGAAGAAGAAAAACCCGATATACCATACTTGAAACTGAAGTCAACTTCCCCACATTTGTATCTTAAGCTTGCACCTAATGATGGAAGAACGGTGTTGAGAATTTATGCTTCAAGCAAATCTCTAAGTACTCACTACCCAAACAAAGTATGAGACATTAACACCTCTTGAGATTATCCACACCGTCATATGCGTGTGACACTGAGTAAAACAAAGTAACTCCTAATAGTGATAGTTAACCAGGTCTTCAACCATCCACCTCGACTGCTGGTAACTAGATAAACCAAGTCTTCAACTCAAATTCTTAAGCCCGAGCAAGTTATCAAATAAGAACACGCCTTTGTGAAAGTCAACTTCAATCTCAAATAAGTCATAAATGATTAACTCCGAAGTAATCAACTTGAGTCAAATGTCCAACACGTGAATAAATGTACAACTGTATGTACATTGACCCTCTTAATGAACCGGAACAAATGATTCCTCAACATAAATTCCATCTTCCTAAAGATATACATATAGAGACTGATCTGGAAGATTCACCAATAATGTCTTCAAGCGGATGAGGTAGTCATTTTCCTTAATGTTCATGTGGTTGATTTACAGAGTGCACACTAATCCGTGAAGATTTGGTAAAGGAATACCAAAGAGCGGATTATTATTCAATAGTGCAGCTGTAATATTACAATAGTCAATAACAACGCCTCCCATAAACCGACAATCTGTTTGATAAATGCCCAGATTAAGAAGAAGTCTTTAGATAATCGAATGCAACTTGTCTTTAGTCTTCTAACATGTAGCAGAGAATGTAGAACTGACTGTAGACTCGACCTTCTTCAAGATTGTCCGAATGGGGAATAGAGTGTTAACATCTTCAACTCACACCAAAAAGCATCCCACCAAAAAGCATCCCAATTAACTTACATCTTGCAAATCCCCTTAACTAAAATCCCTCCCAAACAAACAAGAACAGAAAGATGTTCATCAAGGAAATCAGCAATCAGACCGCAACGAACACACAAGATGGTAACACCAAACTACCAATCACATCAAACAAGAACAGAGAGATTGTTCGGAATCATCATGTTGATGTATACTTGAAGCATTAACCGGAAGCACTTTGTCGATAAACTCCTCAATCCGAGTGAAGATGTCAACCAATGGCTCTTAGAAGAGAAAAACTCCATGTGAAGATGACCCGATAAGAAGAAGCTCGGTTCTTACATGAGTTTAGAGCCGTATGACCATTTATATTCTCAAATATCAATCAACAATGCAAAAAATTTAAACTTCTTCTCCCCCTCAAGAATTGCATACGGAGATGCCATTCTTGACTAAATAAGTGAAAATCATCTGAATGTTCTATTCACACTTCTCTCCCGCAAAATAAGCACATGATGTCGCCATCTTCATTATAATCGAGCAAGTGGAATGAGAAAACAATCAGTGGTAGCCCGGTTCACTTGATGACTGAAGCGCATGGAAAAAGTATGAAGCATGTTGATGAGAATGGTCATAATAGAGAAGATTTCTCTTCTTCAGAAGATAAAGGGCACTGACACGTACACTTTTCTTTTCTTTGGAGTACGAGGCATGAACTGTTGTGTTCATACGTCATTATGATGAAGTACGAGGCCTGAACTGATGTGAACAGACGTCATAAATCTCTCTCTTTTCATCATCTCTTTGGCAAAACATGTAATCACCCCATTATCATTCAGTAGGCCCTTTGTCGTGACAGCTGATGGAGAAAACCCAATATGATGAATTTGACCCTGAAGTAAACTAACCCGAACTCGTGACTTAAACTTGCACATATGTAACAAAGAGCGGTGTCGAGACTTCATGCCCATTTGAATCTCTAAGTACTCTATACTCTTCAACCAACCAACCATCGAGTATAAGACGTATATCACCTCTTGAAAATCCACAATTGAATGTGACACTGAGCACTACAACGTAACTCCTTAAAGTGATAGTTATTTTGTGGTGGTATGAGCCCAATTCCCCCAAGTGGTAAAAGAAAAGGTAAAAGACACCCAACAATAACTAGATTTCCAAGTCTTCGTTTTTGATAATAAGCTCGAACAAGGATCATGAAGAATCTTCATCCATCCATCCCCTGATATCTTCAGATACTAAGTACACTCGCCCGTGATAATTCACTTCAACCTCAAATAAATAATACTGAATTAACGCCGTTGTCACATCTTCTGGTTAATTGCTCAAATCTAGCCTTCTTTGACATTTAAATGAACTTTGATAATGGTTTCATCCCGACCATGGTTAAAAGCCCATAACCCCGTAAAACCATGTAATAACCAAACTGCCATGACGAATATCCAAACACACATCCAATATATGAAGTACACCCTTTTATCCTTTCTTCGAAACAGAACCCGTAACACCAGCATCAGAAGACCCCGAGATACGCTTTCCTTTCTCCAAGATGGTTCCATCATCACGGGATTTTCCAATTCTATAGTTTAAACCGAGAAATAGTATCTTTCGCGGGATTTTACAAAACCAAGAATAAACCGTATGATAGTTCCGGATATGCACTTTACAATTACCAGGATATTTCCATTGTTACGGGATTTTACAAGTCTATGATTTAAACCGAGAAATAGGTTCTTTCGCGGGATTTTACACAAATCAAGACAAAACCGTAAACAATGTCAGCTTGAATGTGTTATGACAACTTTGGTTTTGGTGAATATCTGTTTTAGGGGAACATGCAGCGGTTCATCAATGGTTCATCATCCAACATCATCAACATCATCAACCAACCAAACAACACTTTGGTAAACACATCATTCACGCAATCTGTCGGCTATTGCAGTGACTACATTGAGAAGTAAACTCGATATACCAAACTTGAACATGAAGTAAAATTCCCTAGATTTGTTACTTAAACTTGTACTAATCCTTGCGAAGAAGAAACGGTGTACACAATGTACAAAACCTCTTGACATATTCTCAACTGCGTGAGACACCGAAGTGATAGTTGAGTTGTGGGTAAATCGAGAAAGAATCACAACCGTAACTAAATAGTCAAGTCTTTATCACTCTCAATAAACGCCCAAACAAGTCATCTTCACGGAAGGGTAGAAAGAAAGAAGACGAAATAAGTAAACGCGCCCGAAAAACCTCACTTCAATTCCAGATATGATATATCGATCACAAACAACCCCGTAGTCAACCAAGTTCCAATAACAATTCAAGCCGTGACAGAATACCCTTCGAAAAAATGCATAAACCAAAATATCAAGCCTCATAGCACATCAAATCACATCATCTCTCCAAATCTTATCGACAAATCTCATTAACCAATCTCATCATTAAATCTCATAAATCTTATCTCATATTGAGAAGCCCATCTGACCGTCATTCAAATCCAAGCTTCATGGCCCAATGTTCAAGTGAACTTGTATGAATCACATATGCTCCTTCTTCAATAATTCTTTTCTCAAATATTAAGCTCAAGTCATGAATTAGTATGTATTCTTCGTGAAAGTCGTAATACGACCAAAATACCACTCGAACTCAATATTACAATCTTTGTATCCAAAAATTTTACACACATTTTGGTCTAAAGCTGTATATGCCAATACCATCAAGTTCACGTTTTCAATTTAGTAGACCAAAGATATTAGATAGAAGCTAAGGCCCAAACCCTCCAATAAATTCCCTTATCATGTTATATCATAGAAGCCCAAATCACACTTGGGAAGCTAAAGCCCACGATCCAACCACAAATGTAACTATTCGGTTACAAGATAAATGGCAGTTTAACCTAAACCTAAGTAACATATGTGCTAAAAGAGCGCCTACACCCATTTTCTTTTTCTTATCAAACTCAAACAAGTCCCTCAAACCCTAAAATATAAACACGAGTCCACCTCTCTCAAAATAGATCCTTTTCCCCAAAACATAGATCAATCTTTAAGCACGTATGAAAAAAAAGACTCCGAATCTCATCAAGAGATTGCCACAGGGTTGGCTAGGACCATTGAATCGGCTTCAAGGACAAAGAATAGCCACAGGGATGGCTCGAGGATGGAGTTGACATCAAGATCTAACGAAGGGTCTCGGGTAAGTTTGATTTCTCAAGATTGATTATGTTGTTGTTTAAACGAACCAAGATATAGGATATAACAAACTTGTTATCATCTTTATCTTTTAGTTTCGTATAAGTAATAGAGGTTTTGATGAATAACGAACTTTTAAAACCATAGATTGAGGTCGTGTAAACATTAATCGAACCAAAGAAAAAGAGATAACACATTTGTTGTCTCCTTTTTCTAATGTGTCGGATATATCTAACAAAGATCGGTGATGAAAAGCTCGTTAGAAAGACCTACAAGGTTCTTGATATGTATACTAACGAGTGAACCTGAGATCTTGATCATTACTTCATAGTAGACGTGATTCGAATGTTGGGTGTGTATACCTCAGATTCGGATATGAAGGATATACAATATAGATTTGAGTCATGATGTTGTATTTGGTTTGTGATCTTTGTTGAATGATGTTTTAATTACTGAAGTCATGAGTGATTGTATTTGGTTTTGTTGTGGTCAACAAGTCATGGTCTTTCATTCTTCATCTCTTCTTTTCTGTCAGTCTCTCCTGTAAGTCGCTACCAATTTTTTTAGTCAAGTAGCTAGCAAAATTTTCAAAGCAAGTCGCTATACAAAACTCATGTCGCTAGCATAACCTTTACAGTCTCATGTCGCTTACTTTTTCAGTTTGACTCAAAAGTCAAACAACCCAAGTCGCTATATGAAGCACAACTCGCTAGGACTTTTATTCTTTACAAACCGCTAACTTGTTAAATAACAAGTCGCTAGCCTAAATCGCTACCAAAAAAAATGACAAGTCGCTAGGTCTTCTTCTGTATCAAGTCGCTACTTAGCTGTATACATAACTCGCTATTGACTTTCAAGAAAGTCAACGAATAACCAAGTTGCTACATTTAACAACTCGCTATCACAACATGGTAAGTCGCTAGGAAGATACATTGCTTTTGGACACCTGCGACAACTCGCTAGCTTGAAATTATGACAATTTCCGATGATTTTTCCGACCAAGATTCCGACCAGATACATATAAACCCAGAAAACTTGTTTTGACCCTGTTTTGACTACAAGATAGTGACCACATCAAAAAAAAATTCAATCAACACATTCAAAAGCAGTATGACCTGTTGTTGTAAAAGCAGTTTTGACCATATTCATTATGTTCCGACAGATGTGTTTTTGACCAAATGGAGGATACCAAATGACATTGAGACCATATGTATACGGACTGATATGAAACAGAAAATACTACTTGTAAAACAGTTATGACAAGATAATACTACTTGGAAAACATAATTTTTGACCATCAAACAGTAACAAACCAGTTATGACAAGATACAAAACCACACAAAAAAAAATCAACCTAACACAATAACCATGGTACGAAACCACACAAATCAACACAACACAACAACCTTGGCTCTTGATACCAATTGTAGGATCGTTATTTTTATTTTGTTGATGATTCGGGTGGTCTTGGATGATCAAAATACATGTTTGCCATAGTTAGAGAGTTAGTAGAGAGAGAGAGGGTGTTCTTGCTAGAGGTTTACACAAAAGTATGGAATATTAGATTGAAAAGCACCAACCCTTCCATGGATGGAAGGGGTATTTATAGTTACAGAATACACGACCTCCTATCGGCCTGTGGATCAGGGATACAGTGGGTAAAGACCCGTCCTTCCTCCACGGTGATGCACTAAACTAAACTACGCTACAGACTAACTAATAAACTGCTAAACAACGTAAATAACTACAAGTCTACGACCTAACTTATGCTAGATAACATTTGGGGTGACCGACTCTTCACAATGGAATTTCCAATTCCTAACACTAGGAATCACACCATGTGACCCTACCAAACAATCTGTCCCTCCACCTAGTGCGGAAGAGCTAATAGACTTTCTAAATGATTTGGGTTATCAAGTTAACATAACAAGGGCTCTAGATATCATCATCGGACACATGTATCAACCTTGGAGAGCCATTACTATTATTCTCAACTTATGCTTATCTGGCAAAACCTCAGGGTTCGATAAAGTAAGGATACCTATTCTGCAAATCTTATAGGGTCTCATCAAAGGGGTGAACATTGATGTCTCAGAACGTATTTGGGAAGAATTCTCGTTGTCTATGCACACTTTCATCACCGACAGAACAAATGTTCAGAATCAAGCCCAGGGAAGGAAGAAAGTACACAAACTTGTAATTCCTAGCATAAGATTCTCGAAGCTTATCATTCAGTTCTTGCAACAAACTCATCATTTTAATCCAAGGAGTGAGTCAGTCCTCCATAATGCTAGGGATGAATTTGTACTCGGTAACCTCAAATATGTTGCCAGAGGTGTTAATAAAGAGATCTTTGGAATGTCAATTCCTGATGCACTTCTCACAGATGATATTAAGAAGACTGACTACTTCAGATTATACAAGAAAAGGGTATCCAGATCCACTGTTGATGACGCTCCCGATCCCTCACAGCCCAAGTCTACAAAGTCTACTTCCAGCACTAAATCGTCCTCTAAAACCTCATATGCCACCCTTCCCAAGAAGAGACATGATAGATCTCAATCTACCGAAACTTCATCACAGAAGCAGAAAAAGAGAAAGAATGATGTCAAAAAGGGGAATGTTGGAGGAACCGAGGCTCCAAAGGGTGACATGCGATTGATTGATGAAGACGATGCTGCTTTGCAACAAGGGATTAAACAAGGCGTGGAAAGCCTCAATATGAGACCACCAGTTGGAGGTGTTGTGATAAGAGAACCTGAGCCAATGCCACGTCAAACAACTTCAATCACACAAGACAATGGGAAAGGGATTGTTGGTGTAGAAGCTGAACAAGCCGCTCACATGCTTCTAACCATCTCTTCTTCACCGTCAAGAACTACCAACCAATTTGAGCTGAAGAAAAGAAGCATTGAGTCATCTTCAGCTCAAGAACAAACTGGAATGGAAAAGGAGGTATCTGAAACACAGGAAGAAACCCCTGTTTCCAGTGATACTCAATCAGAAAGCCAGGAGACATCACATTTTTTTGAAGAGGTTCCAGTACTTGAAACAGGTAATGAAGAAAATGAGCCAAGATCTGAAGAGCACAGGCTTCTTGATGAAACAAACATGTCTACGGGATCTCTATCCTCACTTAAGAATCTGGATGTCGATTTCTCATTTGGTGATCAGTTTTTGAATGACAAACCTTCAGACACCGAGACTCATAAGCAAGGTGATGTGAAAGAGGATGTTGAGTCTATGTACACGGTCATCATCCAGCAAGACACATCAACCATCCCTCCGATGTCTGCACCAGCTCTAACAACCGCACATCCACCACCAGAACCTGCTAAAGATCTATCACTTGAACCAGCTGTTACAATTAATGACACGGACTCTCCATTAGCCTCACCACCTCTAATCTTATCATTTGATCAATTGCTCGACAAGGCAGTGAAACGAATTGAAGCTCTTGAAAGGCAACTGCCTAAGTCTATCAACTCCCTCGAGCATCGTGTCTACAAGCTTGAGAACCTTAATTTTGATGAAGGGGTAGCAGACGCCATTGAAGGCGAAGTTAAAGATGCTGTAGAATGGGCAATGCAAGCTCCATTGCTTCAACGGTTTAAAGACCTACCCATTTCAGATATGAGAGTTGTCCTTTCAGAAAAAATGTATGAAGCTAAGAGCATAAGGATGAGGTCCATAAGAAGTTATTCGAGGCTCTCGAAGAATCGATTAAGCACGACAATCATCTACAGTTTATGGAGGACATTGGAGAAAGAGAGGCTAAGAAGAAAAGGAGGACTTTGGTGTTGGAGACGTTGCGTAAAGGTCCTAAATCTCCACCTCCTCCTCCTCCTCTTCCAACTGGTGGAGTTGGAACTTCTGGGGCTGGTGGATCTTCTGGCACAACCACTACACCTCCACCAAAACCACCAACATCTCCTCCAAAACCTTCAAATCAATCCAGTTCATCTGGTGATCAGGGTTCTCAGAAGAAGTCTACAGCATGGACCACGGTCGATTCAAGGTTTACACCCACATTCTCCACTATCCCGGAAGATCAGGTTCTACATGAAGAGTCATATGTCATGGCAGAATCTGAATCCGATGACGATGATGCATCCACAAAACATATTCCTAAACCGTTCGAAGATGAGGATTGGTTTGATGCATACGTTTCGGGTGAACGCTCTAAAACCACTAGAGTTGCACATTTAAAAGACCTAACTCAAAGCTGGCTCGCCGAAGAGAGACCTCAAACTCCTGAGCATTCATGGTCCATTCCAGAGTCTGACACGATGATCTCTGACAACAATTGGGAATCAACCATCACCACCAACTATGAAGCCCCAGCTGAAGACTTTCTTCTTCACATCACTGGAGATATGGGCAGTGTAACATATTGGATTTCACAAACACATCATAACATTATCACAAGTAGGCGTTTAATACAAGGTTTTAGAGAGAGAAAAAGTTAGAGGTTTGGGAACTTAGTGAGAGAAAATGAAAGTATTATTATGAGATCCAACTCTCTACCTTGGGAGGTAGAGAGTATTTATAGTCTTACATAAATCGCCACCTACGGGCTGTGGATCAGGCATACAGTGGGTAAAGACCCGCCCGTTCTCCACGGTGTTGCTAAACTATATACTACTAAAATATTAAATAATCTACGACTACGAGCTTTCTAACGATTACATATACTTGAGGTGACCGACTCTTTAATAACTGGATTTACTAAATCCTAACAATCTCCCCCTAAGGGAGGTCACCTCATAATTACATTGAATACAAACAGATATTACAATAACATTGTTCTTGGATTCTTATTAATGTTCTTTGCTCTGAAGCTCGTAGTCATTGATTCTTCATTTTTGCATGTTTGGTTAATCCAAGTGGTGGTCTTAAACTGATCCACATGATTGATGAAAATAGATTTGAAAAACAATCATGTATCGCTCAATAGAAATTGTTTTTGCAATACAGCGAAGGTTTTAATGAAAATCAATTATCAATCATAAACACCTTTTATTTTGAAATGTTAGTACACAGTCAATGTGCTAAAGAAAAGAGTTTTTAAGCACAAAGACCGGTTTTTCAAAGGTATTCGTCAATCCATAACCTGAACCAGGATTGATTCAAAAGATTGAATCAACCCATTGTTTCTGCTCAGTTGTCACATGGTTGATCTATTGGATAGATCTCACATGCCACCCACCAGGAGCTTATTTGATGTTGGCTCCAGAAGGCTTTCCATCTTCATTGTGAATATGTTTGCATATCACTCAGATGTTCTGGCAATACCACAAGGATAATGCATAGGACTCATAAGATATAATCTCTCTTTCCACATTGTGTGAAACAGAGAGTCTTCATTGACAGTGTCCTAATGAGATTTATTTGATGATCTCGTGGCTCTAGACTCAATTGTGCACATTTGGTTTCCTATGCCGGAGACTAGGGAGAGGGTCTCCTTCTTCAATATCAACAAACTCTAAGAGAAAGTCGATAGATAGTGTCAGTTCCCTGTGAGAATGAAACAAGCCCTTTTAAGAGGAACTTGAGTGGTTTGGGAAGTTGTAGTGCAGTGCGTCACTGGGTCCATGACATCTTGTCTTCAATACCGATGTTACTTTAGCAAACACCAGTAGCATATGTATTGAACCCTCTTACTGCCCTAAGGTTGAATTATTGGAGGGCTATTTCTTTTCACCCCTTTTCACATTCAATTCTTTTTCATTCTTCAACCTCTTCAGTGCTTTCCGAGACTTCATAACTAGAACCTTGTTGGATTTATTCCATTTCTAGCTCTCTATCAGTTCGCACTCTTCCCATATCTCACTTTTCTCCTTTTTTCATCATACCTAAGGACTCTACACTATCTAGTGGGTTGTCCCTGGGTAGATCCCTCCGGTTCTGGCGGATCGTGGGAATGAATACCTAACCTAACCATCCTTATATCACCATACATAAAGTAAATTTGGTCGGTCTATTTAGTATTGTTCATCTGCCGTTGGAACCAATTGAAAACCATTTGAAAATCAATCCAGATACTTGTGATATATTATCAAAGCATTTTGTACCTGAATTGTTTTTGACAATTTTAGAAAACGAGCTCCCCCTCAACATGTGCATCATGTATTTGGAATCGTTTTAGCACACGGAGGCAAGATGAAGAATTAACTTCTTTGATTACCATTTTCTAAAAGATATCAACATCACTTCCCTGATTAAATCAAGTAGATAAAGCATATTTGGGGAAGGATGAGGTTTTCAAAAGTTTGCTCCCCCTTAATATGTGCCTCGAGAGTTTTGCACATATTAGAAGGAACCTGCACTTACAGACAAATCAATCACGTTTCAATTCTTTGAGGTTTTAAAAGGATGCTCCCCCTCAACATGTGCATGGAAGATTTGTGATCTCTGTAGATTTAAATTGATTTTGAAAGCTTTTGAGGAGAATTGTGACTTGATTATGAAAACATTTTAACTGATAAGGATCGGATTATGAGACTTTAAATTCCATTGATTAAACATGCATGATTATCTTTATGAAAAACAATTGTATGACGAATAACCTTTTGATTTAATTGAAATCATTCTCCCCCTCAATCAATGACAGAAGTTGTTGATTGAGAGATAGATATTTTTGACAAACGTTAAGTCCAGATGATTTTCAAAAATAGAGTCCGAGTTATTTTTCAAAGCAATTAGTTTTCATTGGATAGTAAGTAATTGTTTAAAGAATCAGAGCATGAGATTTGAAAAACAAGAAAAAGCATTACTCTGTTCTTTCTTTGAAAAACGGGTTACTGCCTGAAATGATAATAAACCATATATTTCACTTTCTCCCAATATATATATATATATATATATATATATATATATATATATATATATTTATATATATATTTTAAACATTCGAACAACATCTAAAGTCCCGTGTCATTTTTTGAATGACAGCACAAAGACCGTAGATATTATCGAATCGAGAAAAACATGACAAAAAGACAGTATTTTTTAAATTTTTCAAGATTTTCAATTTTTTTTTTTTTTTTTTTTTTATGGATTTTTTGAAAGTTTTGTATTTTTCTATTTGCTTTTTGTAGATTTTGTAATTTTGTATTTTGCTTTTCAAAATAAGTATTTATAAGAGATGGATGAAGAAAGACCTTTACTCCTCGTCTTCCTCTTGAAGACGTTTGAGTGTTTCCGGTTGAAGACTCTTTAGACCAAGTCGTGGGAGGATAAACTCAAAACGTTCTCTAGGAAGAGCTTTGGTGAAGATGTCTACTTGCTCCCTGATGAAATGATGTCGAATGTCGATGTGCTTTGCTCTTGAGTGTTGAACGTTGTTGCATGAAAGAGCAATAGCACTTTTATTATCACAGTATAGAGGAATTTTGTTGAATTCAAAGCCATAGTCAGATAATTGGGATCTCATCCATAGGATTTGAGCACAACAAGATGACATGGCTATGTATTCAGCCTCTGTAGAGGAAATAGAAGTACTCATTTGTTTCTTTGAAGACTAGCTCACAAGCTTATCACCCAAAAACTGAGCACCTCCAGACGTACTTCGACGTGTATCTTGACATCCTGCATGATCAGCATCTGCATAGACTGTTAGTGACATACCGGTGTCCTTCGGGTACCAAAGGCCCATATTGATGGTTCCTTGGAGATACCGAAAGACCCGTTTAACCGCTTCAAGGTGGTTTTTGGTAGGCTTAGCCTGATATCTAGCACACATGCAAACAGCGAACAGAATGTCTGGTCTACTGGCTGTGAGGTACATCAGGGATCCAATCATACTACGATATTTTGTTTGGTCTACCATGATCCCTGAGTGGTCCTCATCCATTTTAGTACACTCTATCATGGGAGTGTCAACAGGGTCACAAGAATCAAATCCAAATTTCTTTAAAATCTCATTTGCATATTTAGATTGATTTATAAAAATGCCTCCGGGACTTTGTGAAATCTGTAATCCCAAGAAAAATGACATTTGTCCCATCATTGACACTTGAAATTTGGAACCCATTTCATTGGAAAAACGGTCACATTCATTGGGGTCAGTCGAGGCAAAAATAATATCATCAACATATATTTGAACGTGAATTAAATGTTTGCCTGACGTTCTGGTGAACAATGTCGGATCAACTGATCCTTTGCTAAATCCGGTAGATAGAAGAAACTTTGATAGCGTATCATACCAAGCCCTTGGAGCTTGCTTCAAACTGTAAAGAGCCTTCTTCAAACGATAGACGTGAGTAGGATGCTCTGGATTCACAAAGCCTTCAGGTTGGCTAACGTATACGACTTCTTTAAGATCTCCGTTAAGAAAAGCCGTCTTTACATCCATCTGATAGACTACCATGTTCTTACTTGCAGTATTAGCCAAGAAGATTCTGATTGCCTCGATACGAGCAACTGTAGCAAATGATTCTTCAAAGTCAATACCCTCCTCTTGACGGTATCCTTTTGCAACCAATCGAGCCTTGTTCTTTAAAACATCACCATGCTCATCAAGTTTTACTTTGAAGATCCACTTTAAAGCAATGATCATTGCACAATCTGGAGTAGGTACTAATTCCCATACATCTAGTCGATCAAACTCATGAATTTCTTCTTGCATGGCATTGAACCAGTTGTCTTCATTCATGGCAGTTTTCACGTCTTTTGGTTCGATCTTAGAGAGTACGGAGTTGAAGAAGCACCATAAGGCATCGGTTGCAAGTTGTTTCCGTGTGGATACTGGACGAGAAAGGTTTCCAATGATGTTGTCCAATGGATGATCATGTGTCCATTTTCTAAGGTGTTCGTGTGGTTGTTGTTGTTGAGGAACTGAAGTAGCAGAGTCGATATCTCCTGATGACGATGGTTCTGATGATGATTCAGGAGCAAATATGTTCTCAAAGGGTTCATCTTCTGGAGGAGCAAAAGGGGTTTTCATCATCTGTAACATCAGCAACATTTCCATTGTGTACACTCGATGATAGATGAATTTTTGATGAGACAGAGTGATCAGCAGCAGGCGCTTCTTGACTTGATGACATTGAAACTGAAGGGTTAACTTCATTGACAGGGATAGAGGCAACCTCTATTGATGGAACTGACATATCATTAGCACTTGGCTCATAGTGTTCATCAAACATTGGATCAAATAATTTTTTCAAATCATCTTCTGTAGGAGGTACATAAGGAGCTGCTGGTGAGGGATTAGAAACAAGGGTAGAACTGATAGGACTACTTGATGAAGGATGAAAAGCGGGTCCAGAACTGGATTGTCCTGGAGCCATTTGACCGGTCAGCTCATCGAACGTAACGTGAATTGTTTCCATGATATTTCGGGTTATCTTGTTGTAGATTCGGTATCCTTTTCTGTTTGGTGCATAACCTACAAATACTCCAATGTCCGCTTGTAGGATCGATAATATTATTGTGTTTGATGATTCGGGTGGTCTTGGATGATCAAAATACATGTTTGCCATATTTAGAGAGAGAAAGATAGAGAGGGTGTTCTTGGTAGAGACTTGGTTCTCAAATGTAAAATGTTACATTGAATGAAGCACCACCCCTTCCATGGATGGAAGGGGTATTTATAGTTACATGAAATACGACCTCCTATCGGCCTGTGGATCAGGTATACAGTGGGTAAAGACCTGTCCTTCCTCCACGGTGTTACACTACGCTAAACTACGCTACAAACTAATTAATTAACTACTAAATAACGTAAATAACTACAAGTCTACGAGCTAACTTATGATAGATAATAATTGGGGTGACCGACACTTTAACATGGAATTTCCAATTCCTAAAAATCTCCCCCTAAGGGAGGTCACCCCATGAAATACATTTTGCATCCTAGCATTCTTTCTTTGTCTTTGTTCTTGAGCTCGTAGACTACAATTCTTCAGTTCCGCAATCTTTGTGCTTTAGTAGCGATTCTTCAAAGTCCGCACTGATTTGTACTTTTAGTGGAGGCCTTTAACTGATCCACGTCTTTGATGATCTTCGAGCTTTCTTTGAGATCATCAGCCACAGTAAATCTCTAGATCACCATTTATTGTGTTGCCATTATGTGAAATTATGACTTACGGACCGACATGCTCACACTTTCTGGATCATGACATCTTTCCATCAGAGTAGCGGAAGCCTTACTGGTTCATGATATTTGCAGCAGCGAAGCAGAAGCATAGTATGAAATATCAGAGCCAGGTTATGTAGATATGCACCAGTCATGATTTCTTCAAATTAAGTGTGGATGCTGTGAGCATGCGGCTTTGGATTGACCGCTCAATTCTGATCAGCTGCAACCGTCCAAATGTACCTGCAAACAACAGTTAGCAATAAAACACACGAAAGTGTCTTTGATCACTTTCGTTGAATTGAGGTACACGGCCCACGGTTCCCCGTTGATCAGTACAAGTACTGCCTGTTATCAGGTAGGATTCCTAAGAATCTCCTTCACAGGGTTTCGCAGCTGTTCTAGCCGTTCTCAAACCGGAACGTCTCAAAGAAGACAACACAGAGTGAGTGAATCAGCGAATTGAGATTCACTGATTGATGAAAAATGATTTGAAAAACAATCGCGTATTGCTTGAAAGAAAGAGTTTTGCAATACGACGAAGGTTTTATGAGAAAGATCAATTTTCAATCATAAATACTTTTTATATTTGAAAGAGTACACATTCGACATGCTAGTGAGAAGAAGATTCGCTCATCGAACGGTTTTTCCAAAAGTACTTTTTCAATCAGAGATACTTTTTGCGTTTGAAATATGAATACACATTCGACATGCTAGAGAAAAGAAGGTTTGCACATCGAACGGTTTTTCTAAAAGTATTCGTCAATTCCATTCCTGACCAAGGTTGATTCACGAGTGAATCGCCCCATCGTTTTTATCCAGTTGTCACAAGCTTGATCTTATGCAAGATTTCACATGTCACCCACCAAGAGCTTGTTTGATGTTGGCTCTAGAAGGATTTCCATCTTCATCGTGAATATTTACATATCACTCGGATGTTCTGGCAATACCACAAGGATAATGCGTAGGACTCTAAATATATACTTACTTTCCACATTGTGTGAAACAGCAAGTCTTCATTAATTTTGTGTCCTAGACTCAATTGTGCACATTTGGTTCCTATGCCGGAGACTAGGGAGAGGGTCTCCTTCTTCAATATCAACAATCTCTAAGAGAAAGTCGATAGATTATGTAGGTTCCCCGTGAGAATGAAACAAGCCCTTTTAAGAGGAACTTGAGTAGCTTGGGAAGTTTAGTGCAGTGCGTCACTGGGTCCATGACGTCTTGTCTTCAATACCGGCGTTACCTTGGTAACCACAAGTAGCATATTTATTGAACCCGGTGTCTGCCCTAAGGTTGAATTATTGGAGGGCTATTTCTTTTCACCCTTTTTTCACATTCAATTCTTTTTCATTCTTCAACCCCTTCAGTGCTTACCGAGACTTCATAACTAGAACCTTGTTGGGTTTATTCCAGATCTAGCTCTGTCTCAGTCAGCACTCTTCCCATATCTCATTTTTTACCTTTTTTCATCATACCTAAAGACTCTACACTATCTAGTGGATTGTCCCTGGGTAGATCCCTCCGGTTCTGGCGGATCCTGGGAACTAATACCTAACCTCACTATCCTTATAACTCCATACATAAAGTAAAATGGTCGGTCTTTTGGTATTGTTCTTTCCTTCATAAAACCAATTGAAAAATCATTTGGAAAACTCAATCAAGGTACTTGTGATACGAGATCAAAGCGTTATGTACCTTAATAGTTTTGATCATTTAGAAAACCTCCCCCTCAACATGTGCATATGATTTAGAAATTGTTTAGCACATGGAGGCAAGAGTTCTTTGAAATAATTTCTTAGAAATAATTTCTTGATCTCAGTTTCCATGGAAAAAGCCATTTGATTTTCTTTGGTCATTCTCCCCCTCAATATGTGCGTAGGATATTTTAAATCATTTTATCACATAGAGGCAAGAGTTCTTTTGAAGCACTTTCACAATCATACAAGCCATTAAGAAACCATTTGCTCCCCCTCAACATGTGCATCGATAACCGAAAGAGTTTAGCACATATTAGAGAGAACTTGCACTTTGAATCAAATCGATCATCATTTATCAAATTTCATTATTAAATCACAAATTCTCCCCCGATCAAAAATATCAAACCCTTCGAGATTTTGGATCCCAAGTGATTTAATAAGGTTTATAAGTCATTGGAGAATATGTGGCCAAGTTTAAATACTCATCATGTTTTTGGATAAATCCTCCTCCTCAACATGTGCATCGTGTATCTGAAATTGTTTGGCACATGGAGGCAGGAGTGCCTTTAAAGGACTATAACCAATTCCATTTAAACAGATAAGAGATTTAAATCACTATCTCTCCCCCGATCAAAAATTTCAAACCAATTGAGATTTTGGATCCCGATTGATTTAAATCATTTAGAAAATTTTGGGGAAAGACGTGGCAAGATTTGATTTTGAAAAATGACAGATAAGGACCATTTTAAGACATTAAAGATTGTTAGTATAAGGTATGATTGTTTTAAGAGATCTTTAAGTAAAATAAAACAATTTCACAATCAAACAAGAACAGAAAAAATTTCATTTTGCAAGATCTTTGATTTTTAAAGAAAATCATACCCTGACATAACATTAAATCTTTAGATCACCACTTTTTATTGTACAAAACGGACTTTTATGAAGAAATATTGTATGAAAATAATTTATTTTAAATCACTCTCCCCCTCAATCGATGACCGTAGTCGTTGATTGGGTGACTTAGATTTTGATAAAAATGAAGTCCGGTGATTTTCAAAGTTTAGTCCAATTTATTTTCAAAACAATATTTTTCCATTTTCAAAACAATTTTATTCAAAGTTATTTCAAAATTGTTCAAAAATGGTATCATGCACGAAGATACGTTAGGTGGTTGAGAAGCTTCCGTTGTTGTTGTAGGGCTTGGAAGAAAAACCGTCTGCAGATGCAGTGAGACTTCTTCTTACGTTGCATTTTGAATGCCAACTGAGGTCAAATTAAGCTCCGTTTCTTCAATCACTTAGAAGAAAACCATCTGCTGATACAGTGAGACCTCTTACGTTGCATTTATGCCAACTCTACATAGAAGTCCAATTAAGCTCCGTTTCTTCATTTGTCAACCCAAGATATAGTTACCCTTTCCTTTCGGCAACCAATCATCTTCAATTGTGGGATCCGGATCAGGAACATTCTTATATACCAATATACCTGCATACGTTAGTGAACACAAACAGATATATGGTGGTCGACATCACCCAAACAACAATCGACTGATTCAAGTCAATTCAACATATCAATCAGTTCATATAAGGTATGGGAATTATGTGTTCATCAAACTCTAATCATCTAAACCTAACAATCACATCCTAGAAACCTAGTCCTTCAACACAGGCAATTGTATTTTACAGATAAGCACGTAGGATGATTAAGATAATCTCGTTAGATGATACAGATTTGAAAAAAATTCTCCCCCTCAATCAATGACTTAAATTTCTGAAAAGTTTAAAAGCGCTGAAGTCATTGATTGAGTTTTCAATTTTAACAAAAACTCTGAAACTGATTGATTTTCAAGCAACTCATTTACCACCAATTTGTTAAAACAAATATTTTTCTGAAGAATTTTGAAGGAAAAATATTTGTGTAGGAACAACAGTCCTTCGACATACTTTCCTCAAATTGTTTTAGGATAAGTGCACGAAATATTTGAAAATTGGTTTAGCGCAGCACTTTCCTTTCTTTAAAAGAGCGGGTTGTTATCTGAAATAATAGCAAGCCATGGTTTAAGCACGTGTTACAGTCTGAAATAATTGTAAGCCATAGTTTGTGACATGTTTTGAAAAGAAATATTTACACCTTCTCCTCGAACTTCATCTATGGTCCCGTGCCATTATTGAATGACATTTCTAAGACCGCAGATGTTATCGATACCAGAAGACATGTCTTTGAAAAACAATATTTTTGGTCTTTTTCAAATTTTCAGATTTTTATGGCTTTTTGAAGATTTTATATTTTTCTATTTTCTTTTGTTGGTTTTATATTTTTGTATTTTGTTTTCTGAAAAATATATACAAAGATAGAGTAGATGATATAGTAAAAGAAGATGATGATACGAGTACCGAGATAAGGATATCGAGCAGCCCCGTTGTAGAAGATAGAAGTAATCATCTCTTAAACATTCACCACCAAAGCTTCCGAGGCTCCAGAATAAAAGATAGAACATGAGCCTTTGAGAAAGAGAGACTTTGGCAGCTTCCCCCAAAACCAAAAATCCTTTAGCTGAGCAGATCCAAAGCTTTCTTTCAAGCTTCCATTAGCCAGGTGCTCAAAGACGCACACCATTATCATCGATCTTGCTGCTCTTTTTAAGAATAATCACCGTGATCTTCGTTCGAGGTTATATCATCCAATAGAAGAACAGCACCGTATCATCCCACACATAAAACAATCTTCTCAAATTTCTTTTCTACTGACGTCTGAAGCAATCCATTGCAAAAGGTGTCAAGAGACCACTTCCCCCGAGTAGTTGAATTGATGCAGTCAGTCTCTTAGACTAGAGCTCACGAACCCGAATACACATACCCGAAGACAAAGAAACTTATACCATCGAAGTAGTAGATTAAGTCCAATAGCCAAAGAATAACCCCGATGTATACTTTTCTCTCCCCCTGAAGAAAGTGTATGAAGCTCAAGAACCCGAAGTACCCGAATGCCCAAAGAGAGAATAACCGATAACATTTGAAGAAGCATGCCGACTCACTGATTATCTCTGCGGGTGACAATCTCTGCGGATGTCAACACCGGAATAAGTGATTATATCTCTGAATCACTGATTAAGACCTCAAGTAAAACAGCTGAGCATCCCCAATGTACACAATCTCTCTCCCCTGATGATTGTGATAACATCAAAATCATCACACACTTGTGTACCTCTGTCATCTTTAGAAACTAACTCTTCCATCTCTTCCCCCACATAGTTGGAATAAGAACACTAAACGCCTTGATGAGTAAAACCTTGAGTTTCTCTACGGTCATGACATTTGTTTTCCCGGGATATCTTCAACCACTTAGAAGAATTAAGTTCATCAAGTTTACTCGCCATGAGTCAAACCTTGAGTTTCTCTGCGGTAATAACATTTGTCTTCCCGGGATATCTTCAATCACTTAGAAGAATTAAGTTCATCAAGTTTACTCGCGTTTAGATGCTTGTCTCCTTCCCCCTTGCTGGTTTTGACACTTCAGAATCAGCAACATATTATAAGCCCAAATACTAGAAATCTGTTGAGAAGAACGCTTGAAGTCTTTGTGAGAATCAACTTGCTGAAGCAGAATGTGAGTAAGTCTAATTGGGGATTAACTTTGGCTTTTCACTCTCCCCCAATTAGTGCTCTCCCATAAACCGAAAATCTTTATGATGAATGCTTGAATAAGAAGAAGTCTTTAGATAATCAAATGCAACTCGTCTTTAGTCTTCTAACATGTATCAGAAAATGTAGAACCGACTGTAGACTCGACCTTCTTCAAGATTGTCCAGTTGGGGAATAGATAGTCAACATCTTCAACTCACCAAATGCATTCCTGTTAACTTATAAATAGCAAATCCCCTTAAATCAAATCCCTCCCAATCAAACAAGAACAGAAAGATGTTCATCAAGGAAATCAGCCCCGTCACTGGAAGCACTTTGTCATTAATCATATCAGCCCGTGTGAAGATGTCAACCAGCGGCTCATAGAAGAACACTCCATGTAACGATGACCCGATAAGAAGAAGATCGGTTCTTACATGAGTTAGGAGCCTTATGACCATATATTCTCATATGTCAATCAACCATGCAGAATTATCACACTTCTTCTCCCCCTCAAGAATTGCATACGGAGTTGCCATTCTTGATTAAACAAGTGATTATCATCCAAATGTGTTCTATTCACACTTCTTCCCCGCAAAATTAGCACAGGATGTCGCCATCGTCATTATAGTTGAGAAAGTGGAATCAGAAAACAATCAACAGTTGCCCGGTTCACTTGATGACTGAAGCGCATGGAAAAAGTATGAAGCATGTTGATGAGAATGGTCATTAATGAGAAGATTTCTCTTCTTCCAAAGATAATGCGCACTGAAGCGTATACATTCCTTTTCTTTGAGGAACGAGGCATGAACTGTTGTGTTCATACATCATAATCTCTCTCTTTTCATCATCTCTTGGCAAAACATGTAATCAACCCATTATCATTCAGTAGGCTCTTTGTTGTAACAGCTGATGGAGAAAACCCAATATGATGAATTTGACCCTGAAGTAAACTACCCCGAACTCGTGACTTAAACTTGCACATATGTAACAAAGAGCGGTGACGATTTCCATTAGCATCTCTAAGTACTCTCTAAGTACTCTATACTCTTCATCCAACCAACCATCAAGTAATAGACGTACTTTACCTCTTGGAAATCCACAATTGAATGTGACACTGAGCACTACAACGTAACTCCTTAAAGTGATAGTTATTTTGTGGTATTAAAAGCCCAATTCCCCCAAGTGGTAAAAGAAAAGGTAAAAGACACCCAACAATAACTAGATTTGCAAGTCTTCGTTTTTGATAATAAGTTCGAACAAGGATCTAGAAGAATCTTCATCCAACCATCCCCGATACTTTCAGATACTAAGTACACTCGCCCGTGATAATTCACTTCAATCTCAAATAGATAATACTGAATTAACGCCGTTGTCACATCTTCTGTACTGCTCAAATCTAGCCTTCTTTGACATTTAAATGAACTTTGATAATGGTTTCATCCCGACAATGGTTAAATGCACATAACCCCGCAAAACCTTGTAATAACCAGACTGCCATGACGAATATCCAAACACACATCCAATTCATGAAGTACACTCTTTTATCCCTTCTTCGAAACAGAAAACGTAGCACCATCATCAAATAAGATCCAGAATTACACTTTCTCTTCTCCAAGATGGTTCCATCAATACGGGATTTTACTACTCTATGGTTTAAACCAAGAAATTATTTCTTTCGCGGGATTTTACAAAACCAAGAATAAACCATAAGATAGATCCGGAAATGCACTTTACTAATACCAGGATGTTTCCATTATCACGGGATTTTACAAGTCTATGATTTAAACCGAGAAATAGGTTCTTTCGCGGGATTTTACAAAATCAAGACAAAACCGTAAACAATGTCAGCTTGAATGTGTAATGACAAATTAGGTGTCGGTGAATATCTGTTTTAGGGGAACATGCAGCAGTTCATCAATAAATCATTATTCAACATCATCAAAATCATCAACCATCCAATAAGCACTTTGGAAAACACATCATTCACGCATGTTGTGACCTCCTGGTGAAGTAAACCCGATATACCAAACTTGATCATGAAGTAAAATTCCCCAGAATTGTTTCTTAAACTTTTACTCATCCTTGTGAAGAAGAAACGGTGTACCCAATGTACAAAACCTCTTGACATTCTCAACTGAGTGAGACACCGAAGTGATAGCAACGTTGTGGGTCAAGCGAGAAAGAATCACAAACGTAACTAAATAGCCAAGTCTTTATCACACTCAATGAACGCCCAAACAAGTCATCTTCGCGGAAGAGTAGAAAGAAAGAAGATGAAATAAGCAAATGCGCCCGGAAAACCTTACGACAAATCCAAATAAGAGATACCGTTCAAACAACCCCGTAGTCAACATTTTCCAATGAATACTTATAAGCCATGACATAATAATCTCCGTGGAAGTGTATAAGCCAAAGTGTCAAACCTCATAAACCATCAAATCTCATCATCAAAACTCATTATCAAATCTCATGATCAATATATACCACGCACTACACAAATCACATCATAAATCAACGCACATAACATCCAGTTCTTGAGAAGCCCATTCGACCCAATCATGTGTATGGCCTAAACTTGGTTACTTGCAAAAATAAAGGCCTGGTTTATGAAAATCAATCCAATCATCCAAGTCCAATGATCAAATAAAACTGTTTGAACCGTCACATCATTTACTAAAGTAATATCGGTCAAGAAACTCGAAGTCATTTTTATCTAAAATTAGCTCAAGCCGTGAGTTTGAATCCCTCATTGAAATTATATACCATACCAAAAATACCACCTTTTTTCTAAAAGTTATATCAAAAAATTTACCACAATGTATGAAAGATACATTGGCAAATTCATTAATTTCAGCCCATTTAGATTTTTAATATAAGTTTCTGATATAGACATAAGTTCAGTGCAGCCCAAACCAATTGATAAATTCGTGCAGCCCAGGTAACATATTAGAAGACCCGATCCAATGAAGTGAAAAGCATCAGGCCTAGTCCATCTCGATCCAATAAGAAACCTGTTCCATTTTATGAAGTGATATAAAGTGGTACAACCCTAATCAGATACACAACCCTAAAAAAACTCACTTAACGATTACTTAGCCTCCCATTCCCAATCTGTAACCAGAGACGCTCCACACAAAAAATGACCAGATATCTCACCAATGTCATTCGTCCCCATCACTTCATTATGTCACAACAATCTCATCACAACAATCCAACAACACACTTTAAATCACTTCCCAAATCTGCTCTAAATAAACCTTACTTACACCAAATATCACACGAGATTCATCTACATCAGAACATACGGCAACGACAATTATTCACAAGATAAGCTCGCCACAGGGATGGCTTGAGATGATTAGGACATGGTCTCAGGTAAGCATCAAGTGATTAAAGGCATTTTCATTCAAGTTGAGACCCCTTTTATTTTTTAATTTTTTCTTTACACCGAACATGGAGGAGGGATGAAATCATTTATTGGTTTTGTTCTTCCTTCAAATATTCGGATATTGTTGGATCGATGATGGATTATCACGTGTGTACAATCTTCAATAGTCAAAAATTTATTGAGATGCACATGTTGAATCTGAGATTTTTAAGCATAGATAATAACCAAATTGTTATTCATCTATCTTTCATGTTTTGCAAACAAATATGAAGCAAGGCTTCAAAAGTTATAGATCAATGATGATGACTTCTTTGTGTGCTAAGAACTTTAACAGTCTTCGAATATCAAAGAAAGATCTGAGATTAATTATGTAAACATTTCTCATGGGCTGATGATGTGAGGTGCAAACTGAAGTCGGTTGTTTTGGTATATGATAAAGTTGTTGAGTCAAGGTCTATGGTCAAAGTCTTCTTCTTCTTCTTTTCTGTCATTCTTATCAGTTAAGTCGCTATATGAGTTTAGAGTCAAGTCGCTAGCCTAAGTCGCTACCCCTTTAAAAGCACAACTCGCTACGACTTGTAAATACAAGTCGCTAAGAAGATTCAATGAATATGGACATATTGTCAAGTCGCTAGCAGAAATAAAGGTTTGTGAACTCGCTAACAATTTTCAAAACAACTCGCTAACTTGTAAAGACAAGTAGCTAACATTTTTCAAAACAACTCGCTAACTTGTACAAGCAAGTCGCTATCAAGATTATTAGTTTTTCTGGCGAGTTATTCCGATCACTTTACCGACCAGCTTCAATAACCCAGAAAGACATGACAAAAACAACTGCTTCATTTATCCATTTGACCACAGGAAAGACCACATAAATGATGACCTCCAATAAAATGACCAGATGACCTATTTATTTGACTGCTATTTGACCACTTGAAATATCACTTTTGGTACAAAAATATCACAAGAAAGATGATGTACATAACTGTTTGGACAAAGATTTGACACAAAACATATGTATAACCTTGAATGAACATGTGACATTTGACCAAAAAAAATACAAAAACATGTAAAACACTGTATACCTATAATAATCGGAAAAAAATATATCCGACCAAGAGAAAGTACAAAAACAGTTTTAATCATGTATTAAAAACCACACAAATCGAAACAACACAACAACCTGGCCCTGGTACCAATTGTAGGATCGATAATATTATTGTGTTTGATGATTCGGGTGGTCTTGGATGATCAAAATACATGTTTGCCATATTTAGAGAGAGAAAGATAGAGAGGGTGTTCTTGGTAGAGACTTGGTTCTCAAATGTAAAATGTTAGATTGAATGAAGAACCACCCCTTCCATGGATGGAAGGGGTATTTATAGTTACATGAAATACGACCTCCTATCGGCCTGTGGATCAGGTATACAGTGGGTAAAGACCCGTCCTTCCTCCACGGTGTTACACTACGCTACAAACTAATTAATTAACTACTAAATAACGTAAATAACTACAAGTCTACGAGCTAACTTATGCTAGATAATAATTGGGGTGACCGACACTTTAACATGGAATTTCCAATTCCTAACACCGCTTTAGCTTTTAGTTTACCTAAATCTTGACCGTCATTAGTTGGGTAACATAAAGCACCAAACACACGAAGGTAGGATAGATCAGGTTTTCGTTTATGGACAAGTTCATATGGAGTTTTTCCATGAGAGGTGTGAATAAGGGAACGATTTTTGGTGTAGCAAGCAGTGGCAATGGCTTCAGCCCATAGAAACATTGGAACCTTTGAATAAATTAGCATTGTTCTTGCGGCTTCCACAAGAGTTCGATTTCGTCTTTCAACTACACCGTTCTGTTGAGGAGTTCGTGGAACACTTCCTTGATGACTGATTCCAACACTTTCATAAAACTTAATTAAGTATTTGTTAACAAAATCTGTGCCATTGTCTGTTCGAACAATTCTAACAATATTGTTGAGTCGAACCTGAAGCTGTTTGATAAGTTTGACGATGACATCTGGAGTTTCATCCTTTGTCCTCAAAAAATTTACCCAAGTAAATCGAGAGTAGTCATCAACAACTACTAGAATGTATTTCTTCCCATTTATCATTTGCACTCTCATTGGTCCACACAGATCCATATGTAGGGTATGAAGAACTTCCATTACTGAGTTTGTGGGTTTTGGTTTGTGGGCATATTTTGTGCTTTTTCCCAATTGGCAAGCTGAACAAAGATGATTTTTTTCATACTTTAATCTGGGTAATCCTCTTACTAAGTCCTTTCTGGAAAGATTGTTTATCGTACCAAATTTCAAGTGATTGAGACGGCAGTGCCATAGCCATGACTTAGTTTCGGAAGCCTTTGACAGCAAGCAGATGGGTGAAGATTTCATCATATCTTCGATAGAGGTGGTGTATAGGTTTAAACCACGAGTTCCTCTGAGAAGTTCCACACCATCAAGTTCTCTAACAAAGCAAGTATGTTTTCTGAAGGCCACTTCTAAATCCGAGTCACAAAATTGTCCGACAGAAAATAGATTATGTCCAAGACCTTCAACATAATATACCCTGGAAATCACACTATCTCCAACCACGTAATCTCCATAACCCATAATAGCACCAAAGTGATCGTTTCTGAATCTCACAGTTCTGATGAATTTACTCATGAAGTTCATGAGCCGTAACCGATCTCCAGTCATATGCTTGGAACAGCCTGAGTCCAGGTACCACAGAATGATTTGAACGATCTGCAGTTGAACACAGAAAAGAATGGATAACTGGATAATTGGGATCCCCATGCAAGAATGGGTTCCATTTAGTTAGTAACAGTGATTGGAACACCCACATCAGGAGTAGAAACAATGGACCCATCAGACATAGATGCAGTGCTAGTGTCCATATTTGACCTATTCAAAGTATGTTCACTTACCAGTAGGCATCCATTTTCTAGTGGGCATTGACTTACCAAATTTAGGGTACAACTCATTAATCTTACGGCTAGTAGGTATCCATTGATAACCTATATTACTAAATTTCCTTCCTGTGGGATTCCACTGTTTTCTAACTTTCTTTCGCCTTTGCCTTTTAGCCTTCTTCGCTTGTTTTTTAACATTAACAGTTTTAATTAGGAATTTGACAACATTAGACAAATAATTCACACCACATTCAAGATTAGTAACAGAAACCACGCAATCATCATTACATGTTTTGCCAAAAGTAGCAGAATTCGCATTAATTACAGTACGCTTAGAGCTAACACTAGAATCAACACGATTCGTTTTATTCAAATTCTCCCTAAGGTGATCTTCTACTCTCTTCCACTGAACATTCCTAGCATGCAAGGTCCTATCATTCTTTGTGTTTCCTTGAGGCTTTGACCCGCTTGCTTTGGTGTCACTTCTTACTCCTGTAGAGGGAATTGGAACATTAGTTGGTTTTGCTACTTTTTGCCTTTCAGAACTAGAAGTGCAGGGATCTGAACTACTTGAAGGCACATTAGTGTCCAGTTTCTTAAAACTGGGCATAGAATGGTTTGTATGCTTGGCACTAGGCATAGAACAAGGCATCATAGCTTTACCTTTCGCACCTAAGGATTTTGGACATGTTGCTATTAAACATTCTAGCAGCTCCTGAGATCGTTTGGCCTGAATGCAAGCAAACCTAATTTCTCTATCAAGAGGCTTATTTATGAAATCCTCTTCTACAATCTCACAGAGACATTCTAGACTATCCTTAAGGTGAGCAAAATAGTTATGAAACACAAGTTCATTATTTCTAAGATGAGGAGGAATGTATTTAACAGTCACATTATATTTGCAGTCTGAGGATGACTTTGATGCAACATTCTCATTAAAGACAAGTGGCAGTTTCCCTTTTTCCTGACTCCTTAGATTTCCAATTTCTTTTTGTAAAGACGTTATTTTTTCGTTGTTTTTGTCACGAGTGACTTTCATTGAGTCGTATAACTCTTTAAAGTGATGTTTAACTTTTTCATTTTCTTCTAGAAAACTCTCGTTTTCTTTTTGTAAAGCATTAACCAAGTTTTGAAGATGAAAAGTTTGAGAATACTGAGAATCTAAAGGAGGAGGCATTTGGGAGCCAGTCACATTGTTCTTTTCACCCTTTAATTGAGAACTTTGGGCTTTTAATTTTCTGATCGTGTTACAATGAGCTTGAATTTGTTCGTCACGTTTGTTTATCTGAAAAACTGCATCAAACTCTGGAACATCTGAGGATGTCTTGATATTTGAGGTTTTGACATTTTCTTTGAGATGTTGATATTTTAGTTGTAAATCAAAATGTTCAACTTCTAGTTTAGAAAGATGTTTTACCAAATTATCGTGATCATCCTGATCAATTTTCTCATTTAGTTCTGAGTTTTTGTTTTCAAGCTCAATGACACGATCATGGGAAACTTTCAATGCAATAGATAATTCATGAAATCGAGAAGCAGTAATAGAGTGCGTAGTAACATTATAAAACACATCTTTAGCAACACAACTCAAAATCAAATTCTCATTTAAGATATGCAAGTTCTTCCTTTCAACTTCATTATATTTGAGTTCCTGTTCATAATCATTGACCTCAACTATCATTGCATCAAATTCCTTTTCCATTTCTTTAATATCAGAATTTATCCCCTTTTGAAGACTCTTAAATTTACCTTTTAATTATTTAAAGAAAGGCATGACCTCAGTTAAATAACATTCTTTAGTTTGCTCAAAACCCCTTTCCCCCTCAGTTATCCCTGTAGGTGTGATTCTCTTCTTACACGTTTTCTCAAAATCAACAAACAGCTGATAAACAATATACAGGCTGATCAAGATCTTGCTATTAGTGGCAATAGATCTAGGAACTAAATGCATTGGTGTATTAGGAGGATACACTGTTGCTTGAGGCAAATTCCTACTAGGGGGATTCTTTTCAACAAGATTTTTAGCTTTTTGCATATCCATATCCTTTTTCCAGAACACTTGTTCAGGGGTTAATAGAGTGTGAGGCTTAAACTTGTTTAAGGATATCCAATTTTCCTTAGTGTAATTATGGGGTTTGATCGTTATGTTATTCTCTTTACACGCAAGATCGTTAAGCTTCATATCCATTTTCTCCCTAGATGCATCATCTAATTTTCTATCTTCCTCAGTGCACTTAATGCAACTAGGTTTTTGTCTAGGTTTAAGAATCTCATTGCCATCATAGATTACATTTTGAGCAGCTTTTGCTTTCTTACCATACTCAGGGTTGGATTCCTTTATAATGGGGATACTGTGCTTATCGCTTAAGACTCTATGCTTAGTGATCATGTGAGCAGTCTGAATGGTGTTCCCTTGTACGTACAACTTATTTTCAAGCTTGTTTTTCAAAGTTTTTAGATTTGAAAAGTCATTCAAAAGTTTTGATTCCTTAGCATTAAATTCTTGTTTAAGCACTTTAACATTATCTTGAAGCTCTTGCTTTTACTTAATAGTTTTAGAAAGCTTTTCTTGTAAGGAGTTTAACTCTTGTTTTAACAATTGTTCTCTAAAATTACTTTTTCTGATAATTGTACGCATTTGGTTATCCAACTCCTGCTCACGAGTAGTTAACTCAAACTTAGCACGTTGTTCATAAATGGTAACTTGTTCTTTATAGGCATTTAGTTCAGAAATAACAAAATCATCAGGGGCACATGCAGTGTATTCATAAAAAATATAGTCATCATTGACTGCAGAAGATGCATCACTTGGTACAGTCTCACTTTCACTTTGTTTCACATATTGATCATATGGGACAACATTGATATTACCCATATTTTCAATATCTGACCCAAAAGTTTCAGTTGATTGTACTTTGTCATGTATCTTTTGCTCATCAACATCATCGTATAGTTTTAATACCTTTGAGATGATTGATTCTTTGGATGGACCAGCTTGCTGTGATGATGAGACCTTTGGAGAGACCATTGGAGAAATGCTTGCCATGAAAATTCTCTGTGCAGTAGGTTCATCATCGACGTCAGAGTCGTATGTGTGGAAAACTAGAAGGGGGGGGGTTGAATAGTTTTGCCGATTTTAAGTTGATTTCAAATACTTTAGATTCGATATTATGTGAAATCGTATGGATGTTGAGAACGTATAGATCTAATGATAATGCAAGCAAATAAATAAAGTCAAGGGATATAAATGACACAACCGATTTATAGTGGTTCGGCTACAAGGACACCTTCCTTGCCCTACTCCACTCCCCGATTCACCTACTCGAGAGTTCAAGCACTATATCAACAAACTCCTTCACTTGGCGGAGAAGCCTTCACAACGTTGCTTACACTTTTTCCAGTACAAAGCTAGATACCGAGTCCGTAGCACGGTGGACCAAACCAACACAACTATTACACAACAAATATGTGAAATATCAAATACAAGATCTTCGCTACAGAAATCTTGTGGAGTGACAAATAAATCAAAGACCCCTTGCTTGGATGACTTGTAGAATGCTCGTGATCTCGCCTTACAGAAGGACCTATATGAGGATCACAAATAGAAAGAAAGAAGAACAACTCTCTAGATCAAGTGATCTATATGTTAGAAGAGAATGATTGTGTATGATAGATTTAGTAAGAAGAGGGGTGAGTTAGAATGAAGAAATGGCTCTCTATTTATAGGCAAAATTCTTCACTGTTCCCTGGATCCCACGGATCCCTTCCACTTGGGATATGTCTAGTGTAATCCTAGGGATCCGTGGAACGCTCCTCTTTGCCCATGGGTTTTTTTGTTATGGGTCATGGGTTATGGGTAGGTCCATGGGTTTTCTTTAGATTCAATGTATCTAAGTATACATTGTATCTAGTCTTCTTGGGTATGGGTTAAGATCCATGGGTTATGGTCCATGGGTTATGGTTTTTACCCATCCTAATAAACTATTACAACAAGTACTTAATTACTACATTTTTGTATTTAAATGGCTATATGTAAATGCTTTACAAAAACAACATGTATCCTTATAATTATACTTAAGACAACATTATATTTGTTATCAACAAAACACAAAGAGATCGCAAAATATTAATAAACGCTTTTACGGTTTATTTGTATTAACAATCTCCCCCTTTTTGTTGATGACAAAACATAATGTTATGATGAGTAAAACTTAAGAATAGATGTAAGTTTTGAAAAGCCCCTAAGTTTTACTTCTTCTCCCCCTTTTTGTCGAAACAAAAAGTTAACCCTTGGAGGAAAAAGTAGTCTACGTATTTCTTACTCCCCCTTGACGGTAGCTCCCCCTTGTTTGGGGCGTCAAGTGAAGAAAAATAAAAATCCTACAAAAAGAAAGGTTAGTAACATGCTTAAATAATCTTGTGGTTGCCGAGAATCAATATTGGGAGCCAAGGTATGTAAACAAGGCCTTGTAATAAAACAACAAATTGTAGTGGTATTTTATGCCACTTACAAGCATGTAAAAATAAGAACAAGACTTGTTCTTGGAAATGACTTCAAAAGAAAAATAATACTAAAAAGTGAAAAATAGTAGTAGTGATTCCTTCCATGCTTGCATAAGGTTATGGATGGAGGTTTTGATGAGTAATGGTATTGATGCGATCAAGGATGACGTTGAGTATGAAACGCATTTCTTCCCTAACTTCTATTGCAATTTCCCTAGTGGATTGACAATGTTCACAATGTAAATGATGTGGGTAATGAGTGCGGAAGTTTTCCGGGTTGTTTTGATTTGAGTTATGCGGAAGTTGTGGTGGAAAAATAGGAAAATATGGATCAATATCTGGAATGTTTGTAAATGGTGGTGGAAAAGAACCTAGATGTTCTTGTAATGTGATGGGAGCTAATGGTGGTGATGTTTCAAGATCTTGAAATATAGTATTTGGAGATGTGGGGGGTGTTAAAAAGACTAATTCTTTTTCTTTAGGTTGGTTAGATCTTGTTGGAGTCTTAAGGAGTTCCAAAAGAGTTATTTTAGGTGGTGATGAAGTTGGTGTACTTGTTGGTGATGAGGGGGGTGCTAAAATGGAAGCATCTTGTGGTGAGTTATTTGATGAGGATGAACCATTTGAGGTTGGTTTTGTTGAACAACAAGATCGTATGCTAATCCGTGCGGATATCCTAGAGTTTGATTGTGGTATTTTGGATGGTGGTAGTACAAAGGTTTGAGTATCATGAGAATGATTGTTTGTAATAGGTGATTCATCTAATGGGTTTTTGGATGACATGGTGTGATGTGAGGATGAGATGGATTATGCAAGCATTTTGGGAGTTCTATATATAGAGAAAAACAAAGCATTGTAATGAATGCTTGACCCAAAATGTGGATTAAAATCTAATGATTAGATATGTATTCAAGGCATGTGATCATGAGAACACAAGCATTAAAGAGCATACTCCCAAAAAATGAAACAAATGTGGATTTTTCATCCAAAGTGAAAAAATAGAAGGTAAAATCAGCTTCTGTTACACGGTTCCCACGGATCCTTCCCTTGAGGGATCCGTCCAGCATGAAGGCTGGGATTCGTGGGTCTGGTGATTCAGGCAGCACAAAATTTTCCTTTTGGAAACATTGTTGCCAATTGTGTGCCTATATGCAAACTATTTGGAGTTGCGGTTATCTCGACCCCTAAAAAGAAATAGAAAATAAACTAGAAGTATAAAAAAATCCTATTGAGATAACCCGAAAACAAATATTTAGTACATGAGTACGCAATTTTGTGTTATCAATGCTCCTAATTCATTGTTGCTTAAATGAATGTACCCGAAAAAACATATTAGTTATGTGTCCCCTTTAGCATTCAAAAGACATGAGATGCAATGAAAACGGGTTTTTACTTTGTATTAATAATGAAAAAGCAATTTGTCCTAGACGTGAGAAATTGCTTTTGTGAAATTGATACGGGAAGGTATCATCTTTTTAGAAAACATTGTGAAAGTAGGTTTTCTTTGAAAATGTGTAAAGAAAAATAAGAAAGCTATAAGTGGAAAACTCATATTGTGTTTTGAAAATTCCCGTATTGTTTGTGAGTTGTGCGTGAAATAGAAATCCTAGACTCAGAAAGAAGAAGGCTAGTGTTTACATACCTTGTAGAGTCAAATAAGTTACGACGTATGTTCCATTAGACCAAGACCAAGACGAAGTAGGTTGAATTGTTCCCGCTTCAACGATTTGGTGAGGACGTCGGCTATGTTATCTTCGGATGCTACCTTCTCAATAGAAATGTTCCCCTTTTGAACATTGTCTCTTAAGAAGTGGTGACGAATCTCTATATGCTTTGTGCAAGAATGCAATACCGGATTCTTGCTTAAATCGATGGCACCTTTGTTGTCACATATGATGGCTATGTCGCTTAGATGAATGTCGTAGTCTACTAACGCTTGTTTCATCCATAGTGCTTGTTAGCATGCTTTGCCGGCGGAGACGTACTCGGCTTCGGTTGTTGATATTTCTAGTGCCGTTTGTTTCTTAGAAAACCAAGACGTTAAACAACATCCCATGAAAGTACACACCCCACTTGTACTTTTTCTATCAACGTAATCACCTGCATGGTCAGAATCTGCATATACAATTGTTTCTACTCCCGTTCCCTTAGGATACCATAATCCTAATTGTGTTGTACCCTTAATGTATCTAAATATTCTTTTTACGGCTTCTAGGTGTGATGTTTTGCGGTCTTCTTGAAACCTAGCACATAAGCAAACACTAAACATGATATACGGCCTACTTGCCGTGAGGTAGAGAAGACTACCTATCATGCCACGATATTTAGTATTATCTACGGATTCGCCGTCTTCATCTTTTGTGAGTTTGGTGTCGGATGACATTGGTGTCCTAATTGGTTTCGACTCTTCTAGACCAAATTTTTTTAACATCTCCTTTATGTATTTAGATTGATTAAAGAAGATACCATCTTCTACTTGTTTAATTTGTAGACCAAGAAAGAAACTAAGCTCTCCCATCATACTCATTTCGAACTCGTCATGCATGATCTTAGATAAATCATCACACATGTCTTGACAAGTGGATCCGAATATAATATCATCTACATATATTTGCATTATGATTATATGTGACTCTCTTTTCTTAGTAAAAAGTGTTTTGTCAACTAACCCCATGGTATAGTTGTGTTTAATTAAAAAGGACTTGAGCCTATCATACCAAGCTTTTGTAGCTTGTTTAATACCATAAAGGGCTTTCTTTAATTTATAAACATGTTTGGGTTTTTCAAAATCGATGAAGCCCGGAGGTTGAGCTACATATACTTCTTCATTAATGAAACCATTTAGAAAAGCGCTTTTGACATCCATTTGATAGAGCTTTAGATCATTAGCACAAGCATACGCAAGAAGTATTCTTATAGACTCTAATCTAGCCACGGGGGCATAGGTCTCATCAAAGTCTATTCCTTCTTGTTGTTGGGCAACGAGTCTAGCCTTGTTCCTAGACACTACTCCGTTTGCATCTAATTTGTTTTTATAAACCCATTTTGTTCCTATTATGGTTTGATTACTAGGTGGAGGGACAAGTGTCCAAACATCATTAGAAACGAATTGATTTAGTTCTTCTTGCATAGCTATTACCCAACTTTCATCTTTTATGGCTTCTTGTGTGTTCTTAGGTTCTATGGTTGAAACGAAACAAGACAAGCTACTTTGGTTTTGAACTTGAGACCTTAATGTTCATTCGTTTAGCTTTCCTATGACCTTATCTACGGGGTGATCTTTGGACTCTTTAATGTTTATGATTTCACCATTTAGAGGTTCTTCTTCTTCATTTATCTTTTTCTTTATTACTATAGCTTCACTTTCTATGATCTCGTCATCGACAAGAGGTGGAGAGGGTTTGGGTGGACTTTCATCAAATTTTATGTTTAATGACTCTTCTACCTTCATTGTTTCTTTTTTTAATATGACGTAAGCTTTGCTATTTGGCGAGTAACCTAGAAAGATACCTTCGGTTGATTTAGGATCAAATTTTGTAAGGTAATCTTTAGTGTTAAGAATAAAACATTTGCTTCCAAAGACTTTAAAGTGATTTAACGTAGGCTTTTTGCCTCGGAGTAACTCATATGGAGTTTTACCTAAGATTGGTCTAATTAAGACTCGATTGAGTATGTACGTTGAAGTATCAACGGCATTACACCAAAATTTTTGAGGTATGGATTGTTCATTAAGCATGGTTCTACTCATTTCTTGAAGGGTTCTATTCTTTCTTTCTACTACCCCATTCGATTGTGGAGTGCGTGGAGCCGAGAAGTTGTGAGTAATACCATTAGCGTCACAAAAGGCTCCAAATTGCACTTCATTATCGAATTCCCTACCATGATCCGTCCTAATGGACACTATAGGATTTCCTAGTTGTCTTTGGATCTTTTTGCTTAATATTTCAAAATAATTAAAGGTTTCCGTTTTGTTCTTTAAAAATTTTGTCCATGTATACCTAGAGTAGTCATCCACTATTACCAAAGTGTAGTAGTTGCCTCCATAACTTTGGATAGCGGATGGACCAAATAAATCCATATGTAGTAATTCTAGACACTTAGTTGTAGACACCATGTTTTTAGCTTTATGACTCGAATGAGCTTGTTTTCCTACATTACACGCATCACAAAAATGATGTTCATATTTTAACTTAGGTAGATCTCTTATTAGATCTTTGGATGATAGCGATTGAAGAAGTCGCATGTTGGCGGGACCCAATCTTCGATGCCATAAGGTCGAAGTATCATCCAAAGAGGTAAGACATAGTTTGTCTTTAGGTTCATTACCGATTTTAATGACATAGACTCCATGTTTCCTAATTCCTCTTCCTATGGTTATGCCATTTTTAAGTATCTTACTACCGGTTTCGGTAAAAAGTACATTGCACTTTTTATCACATATTTGTCCTATACTTAAGAGGTTAAAGTTTAGGTTTTCTACGTGACACACATCGTTAATGGTTAGATATTTGTTAGAAATCGTACCTTTACCGATGATTCCACTTTTGCTATTTCCAAACACCACATTACCTCCATTTACGGATTCATATGTGGAGAATAGATCCCTATTTCCGGTCATGTGCCTCGTGCACCCGCTATCCTTGACCCACTCATCGGGGTCTAGGTCGACCTTTAAGCACACCTAAAACAATAATAAACTCAAAAGTTTGGTCCCCATTTGTTCATGGGTCCATTAGTGTTAAACATTCCATTCATGTTAGACATGTATGGATAAGATGAGTATGCATTCCAGGGAGCAAAGTTTTGAAAAGGAAGATCGTTTTGCATATTAGAGTTCCATCCCATTTGATGGTTACTTCTTGGATAAACGTTATTAGGTCTCCTAGATGCATTATGTTTTGAAAATGATGGTGCTTTATTTCTTGCAAAAGTAGGATTATATTTTGGAGGTGGTTGTCTAGTGGTGACATGAGTTGGTTTATTCCTATTAACGATAACGAACTCAGTTCTAGATGAAGAAGCTACGTTATTACCACTAGTTGTTGCAGCAGGTCCACGGATCCCTGTCTGTACACTAGCCGGTTCCCTTTTTAGGGGATCCGTGGGATCCGCCACAACAGTGGCTGGTTTTTCTAGTTCTTTAACAAATTTTGTTTCTTTACTTTCACTAGTTGATGGATCAAGTTGTTGAATACCTAGACCCTTTTGGTTGTTACCGGTTTTAACACCATCGAGTATTGTATCTAAGGTGTTCGTACTCATTCTAGCAATTTTAGAATCTAAATGATCAACTAGTGTTTGAAGTTGAACACAAAGTTCATATTCACCACTTGCTATTTTACCTTTTTCTAAACGCTTTAGTTTTGCTTTTATTTCTATGATTTCTTTATCTAAACGTTGATTTTGACTCTTTAAAAGCTTATTTTTGTTAATTAGTTTTAAGCTAATATTGCATAGTTTGTCATATTCATTATGCAATGAGTCGTCATCAAGTGATGAACTACTATAGTATTCGTGACATACCTCGTCATTTGCCATGAGACAAATTTCTTCGTCCTCCTCATCGCTCATTCCCCAGGTGCCGCTCACGAACGCCTTTTGATCATCCCGTTTGGGACACTTACTAATAAAGTGGTTTGGGTCCCCACATTTAAAGCAGGTACGATCATCTTTTGGCTTTTCTTCCTCTTTGCTTTTCCGAAAGCCTTTCTTATCGTCATACGGTTGTTTGACGTATCTTCCCTTTCTTCTAAAGAACTTTTTAAAGTCCCTTACCGCCATAGCGTACTCCTCGTCGTCACTACCCGAGGAGGAGTTCTCTTCATCGCTTGAAGCCTTTTTGGCTTTTAAGGCAAGAGATTTGTGTTTCTCTTTTACCTTTGAGGCTTCGGAGTCTTTAGCAAGAACAAGCTTGTAGACTTTTAGATTGCCTATGAGTTCATTGAGGGTGAGAGTTGTCAAATCTTTTGACTCTTCGATCGGCGTCACCTTAGATCTCCACTTCGATGGAAGTGCCCTTAGATATCTCCTAACATGGTTACGGCTAGAAAAAGTTTCATCAAGTGCTTGTAAAGATGTAATAATAGTATTAAAGTTAGCAAATGAATAATCTATAGTTTCCTCATCCGATATTGAAAATTGTTCATATTAATGAACAAATAAATCAATTTTATTATTTTTAACTTGTTCGTTGCCTTGATGAGTTACAACTAAAGAATTCCAAATTTCTTTAGAGGTTTTGAGTAAAGAAATTCTTTCAAATTCCTTTTTCGGTAAAGCATTATATAAAACCATTTTTGCTTCACTATTTTTAGAACGCTTTTTCTTCATTTCATCATTTAGTTTATCATGGGTTATGTTAACTAAATTTCCTTTATCATCATTTGAGGTAGCCTCAAAATCATCTTCAACAATAATGTACCAAAGATCAATATCTTTAGACTTCACATATGTTTCGAATCTATTTTCCAATATATAAAACCATTAGTTTCAAGTAGTGGTGGTCGTTTCATAGATTGCCCTTCCTTATAATTTTCAGAACCCATAGTGATCGAAAAGTTTTTAAAATACAATTTTACTTTAAAACTTTTATAAACTTAGCTCTTGATGCCAATTGTGGAAAACTAGAATGGGGGATTGAATAGTTTTGCCGATTTTAAGTTGATTTCAAAAACTTTAGATTCGATATTATGTGAAATCGTATGGATGTTGAGAACGTATAGACCTATGATAATGCAAGCAAATAAATAAAGTTAAGGGATAGAAATGACACAACCGATTTATAGTGGTTCGGCTACAAGAACACCTTCCTTGCCCTACTCCACTCCCCGAGTCACCTACTCGAGAGTTCAAGCACTATGTCAACAAACTCCTTCACTTGGCGGAGAAGCCTTCACAACGTTGCTTACACTTTTTCCGGTACAAAGCTAGATACCGAGTCCGTAGCACGGTGGACCAAACCAACACAACTATTACACAACAAATATGTGAAATATCAAATACAAGATCTTCGCTACAAAAATCTTGCGGAGTGACAAATCAATCAAGGACCCCTTGCTTGGATGACTTGTAGAATGCTCGTGATCTCGCCTTAGAGAAGGACCTATATGAGGATCACAAATAGAAAGAAAGAAGAACAACTCTCTAGATCAAGTGATCTATATGTTAGAAGAGAATGAGAGTGTATGAGAGATTTAGTAAGAAGAGGGGTGAGTTAGAATGAAGAAATGGCTCTCTATTTATAGGCAAAATTCTTCACTGTTCCCCGGATCCCACGGATCCCTTCCACTTGGGATCCGTCTAGTGTAATCCTAGGGATCCGTGGAACGCTCCTCTTTGCCCATGGGTTTTTTGGTTATGGGTCATGGGTTATGGGTTGGTCCATGGGTTTTCTTTAGATTCAATGTATCTAAGTATACTGTTAGGTCACTAGTTTTACAACACAAGCACAATAGAAAGAGATAGAGAGGAGATAGAGGTCGGTTGAACACGTTAAACACACACACACACGTAAAGAGTAAACCGGTTATGCGTAGAGTGAAAGAGAGTGAATAAAATGAACAACCAACCCTCAAGTGAGGGTTATTACAAGGTATTTATAGGAAAGGGAGCTAGGGAAACACTCCTACTCCCTTCCTTTCCTTAATGGACATGGGCCTAAGCTTATGGTCCTTCTACATAAGCTTAAGCTAAAACAAACATAAAGGTATTTTGTACCCACGAAGATCGATGTGCTTAGATTTCGAATGTTGAACTGAGTTGCACGAGATCGCAATAGCACTCCGATTGTCGCAGTACATCGGGATTCTATCAAATACGTAACCATAGTCTTTGAGTTGTGTTCTCATCCAGATGACTTGAGCACAACACGCCGACATGGCTACATATTCTGCTTCGGTTGATGACAGCGATGTACAATCCTGCTTTTTCGATTGCCAGGACACCAGTTTATCACCAAGAAATTGTAGTGCTACTGAAGTACTTTTCCGTGAATATAAACATCATGCATGATCAGCATCTGAAAAAGCGATTAGTTCAAAACCAGAATCCTTCGGATACCAGATCCCCAAGTTAATGGTTCCCTTGATGAATCGGAGGATTCTTTTAGCCTTAGAGAGGTGGGTTTCAGTTGGTCTTGACTGATAACGGGAGCAGAGATAAACGGCAAAGACAATATCAGGTCTGCTAGCCGTTAGATACATGAGAGACCCAATAATACTTTGGTATTTTGTAGGGTCCACCAATTTCCCATGTAAATCAGCATCTAGCTTCTTGGTATGAGCCATTGGTGTGGCATAAGTGTCACAGGTTTTCATTCCAAATTTGTTTAACAATTCAAGGGCATATTTGGACTGACTCAAGAAAATACCACGGGGTGATTGATGAACTTGCAGTCCTAGAAAGAACGTAAGTTCACCCATCATGGACATTTCAAAATTTTTCTTCATTAGTTTTGCAAAAGCGATTGAGTACTTTTTATGTGTAGACCCAAAAATGATGTCAACCACGTAAATTTGAACAATTAAGATATGTGCCCCGTGATATTGTATAAAAAAAGTAGGGTCGACCGAACCTTTGGTGAAATTATTGGCAATGAGGAAAGATGATAGCTTATCGTACCATGCCCGAGGAGCTTGTTTGAGACCATACAGAGCTTTGTTCAGTTTGTAGACATGGTTCGGTAATTCGGGATCAACGAATCCTTCTGGTTGGCTGACATAAACCGTTTCTTTAAGTTGTCCATTGAGAAACGCAGTTTTGACATCCATCTGAAAGACCGTCATATTCATATGAGCCGCGAACGTGAGAAATATCTAAACAGCCTCAAGTCGAGCAACCGGAGCAAATTATTCTTCAAAGTCAATAGCCTCCTCCTGTCGATAACCCTTAGCCACCAGACGTGACTTGTTTCTGATTACGTTTCCTTCAGCATCCAATTTGTTTTTCCAAATCCATTTTAGACCAATGATGTAAACCCCTGTTGGTCTTTCAACCAGTTCCCATACTTCAAGATGTTTGAATTGGTTGAGTTCTTCTTGCATGGATTCAATCCAGTTGTCTTTTGTCATTGCGTCTTTAATGTTTTTAGGCTCAGATTGGCAGACAGTGAGTGCATAAATGCAATGTTCACCATCTGTGTGAAGACGTTGTCTCGTAATGACTGGTTGATTCGGGTTGCCAATAATATTTTCCAGAGGATGGTCTTTTGTCCATCTATGTGTAGAGGGTTGATGTTGGTATACCTTGTGCAGATTTTGAGGATTCAAATGGCTTGTTGAAGATTCTGCGACATCTGGTGCAGCAGTCTCATTAGCAAATGGGTTAAAGAATGCATTTGGATCAAAATCTGCAGGTGGGGGTACTTCATTCAGAACATCATCAGCCGGTTCATCATTGTTGGAAGTGGTTTTTTCAACTGTTGTGGTGGAGTCAACTGGTGGTGCTTCTGCAACAGTAGTTGTTGTAGCAGGTGTATCAGGTATAAGAGTATTATCAGGTTGAGCAGCGGAAACATCGGATACACCTGGAGCACGTTCATCAATATCGTCACTGAACAGAGGAGCAAATAGTCTTTCCATTTGTTGACGAGTAAGCTGAGGGCTTTGTTCAGCTGATGATGGGGTTTGAGGGAAGTTTAAGCGGTTGTGACCGGGTTCCAAGCTGTTATACTCAGAAGCCATTTCTGTAAGTTCATCAAAATGAGCATGAATCGTTTCCATAACCTGCTTTGTACGATGATTCCAGATCCGGTAACCTTTAGAATTCTCACAATATCCAATAAAGACTCCAATGTCAGCTTTGGCTTTGAGCTTTCCAAAATCATCACGATCATTATTCAGATAGCAAAGGGATCCAAATACATGAAAGTGTTTAATATTCGGTTTATGGTTGTGGAGAAGCTCAAAAGGTGTTTTGTTGTGGCGTTTAGTAATCATAGAACGGTTTTGAGTATAGCATGCAGTAGATACAGCTTCTGCGCATAAGTAATCTGGAAGTTTAGCATTGATTAACATTGTTCTTGCAGCTTCCACTAACGTTCAGTTTCGTCTTTCAACAACTCCATTTTGTTCTGGTGTACATGCAATAGATTTCTGATGCTCAATTCCCACTTTCTCATAAAATTCTCGAAGAGTTTGGTTAACAAATTCAGTTCCTTTGTCTGTTCTTATTTGGCGGACGGTGTTTCGGAGCTGAACCTGTATTTTCGTGAGAAAGGTGATGATCATCTGTGGAGCTTGGTCTTTGCTTCGAAGAAAGTAGACCCAAGTCCAGCGTAAATAGTCATCAACAATTACTAAGATGTAGCGTTTGCCATTAATCGTTTGCACGCGCATCGGGCCACACAAATCCATGTGAAGAAGATGAAGCACATGCTGAGAGCTGTGTTCCACATTTGAAGGAAAATGAGCACGAGTGCTTTTCCCTTGTTCACAGGCTGAGAAAAGGTGATCTTTAGAATACCTGAATCGTGGGAGACCTTCAACTAGTTTGTGTCGAGCAAGATTGGTTATAGTTTGAAAGTTTAAATGTGAGAGACGACGGTGCCATAGCCAGGATTTTGTTGATGTTGCCTTTGAAAGTAAGCAGATGGGAGATGAAGCAACCATGTCTTGCAGAGAGATAGTGTAAAGACTTGAGTTACGTGAGCCAGACATAAGGTCGTTTCCTTGTAGATCACGAATGAAACAAGATTTCTCCCTGAAAGCAACCTCCAAATCTCTATCACGGAATTGACCTACTGAAAACAGATTGTGACCGAGGCCTTCCACATAATAAACCCTGCTAATTTCGATGTTCCCATTGATATAGTCTCCGTAGCCCATAATAGTTGCGAAGTGATCATTCCCGAATCTGACAGTGCCAATGAACTTTGCAATAAATTTTGATAGCAGTTTAAGGTTGCCTGTCATGTGTCGGGAACATCCGCTATCAACAATCCAGAGAATGATCTGTATCACCTGCATTACACACAGACCACACAGATGGAATAGAAGTAGATGTGGAACCCGAAATGTTAGAGGGTTCCGGAGCAGCTATAGTAGACATACACACAGCAATAACTTTAGGCATCCATTTAAATCCTAGTGTGTTATATATCCATTTCTTCCATCTCCAACTAGTATTTGCTTTAGTCTTAGTGAATGCACTAGGTGGTACTACATTCCTAGGAGGTGAAACTGGAGCTACAGGGACATCAATGCGGTTCTTAGAATCTAAAGAGGGCGGTCTACCAAGCACAAACTTAGAATGATTAGTGGGCCTAGAGGTATTCCGATTCTTAGGATTCCTTAAACGAGAGATGATAGCCTTAGCAACACATTTGTCATGACAATCAGAATTCATACTTTTACGACAAATAACACAAGGTGCATCAGACTGAATATCAAAAGTACTTAAAGGTTTAGCATTCGTTACATCACTATTTCAATTACATTTTCCAGACGCAATATCTATAGTGGAAGCAACGTGAGTCTTATTCATAGTCCTAGGGTGTTCTTCTACTTTAGCATTCCTTATTGATCTTTTCTTAGGTCGCAACTTCCTATTCTTGGATGTAGTGCTCCTAGGCTGTGAAGTGCGGACGTTTGGAAAAGATGCAACTATTCCTGTTTCAGTAGAAGGAAGCACGTTAGCAACTTGTGTTTTGGCAGTAGGCATTCTAGGTTCACGATTACTAAGTGTTACTTGTTCTATTCTCTTAATCACAGTAGGCGGAAGTTGTTCATACTTTCCTAACATTTCTCTTAACTTAAAGATAGTGTGAATCAAATCTTGATTTTCAGAACGAATATTACCAGCAAAATTCATTACTTCTCTAGTGTGTGCAAGATATTGATCAAGTTCGTTTGATGCTTCATGACGAGTCTTATTGAGTAAATCAAATATGACACCATATTCCTGTTTAACTTTACAAGTTCTTGTTCATATTTTGAGAGTTGACTTTTCAAAGACACGTTGTGATCATCCAGTTGCTCAAATTTTGGATTAAAATTGTTTGATTGCAACTGGTGGATTTTATTTTGCAAAGCAAGTTCACGATTTTGACAATCTTTTTGACACAATTGAAGACGACGTTTTGCATTTGAAAGCTCGTTTAAGAGACGTTCGTTTTCAACTGTTAAAGACTCGATCTGAAGCACATTATCAGTATTCTCAACAGTTACAAAATTATCAACAGTATCAGCAGAGATATAATCAGATGCATGTGGCAAAGAATTGAATAACACAACATTATGGATATCAGCACATATAACATCTTTCAAGAGTCGATCAACATCTTTTCTCAACATTTTCTTTTTACGTTTAGTATTAGAAATAGATGTTTCTGTTTTCTCGAAAACGACCTTCATCACTCCAAGTGCCTTATGAAAGTCCCGTTCCCAAGACAATGCACAATTTTTCAAATTTTTAACATTTGGTAAAATACTTTTCTGAAAAATGTCTCTTTGTTCTCGCGCCAGAGGCGATTGAAAATGTTGAACTTTGATTTCAGAATGATATTCTATCTCATGTTGTAAGGTTTTGAGGTCAGCCATGAAAAGGTCAAAATATCTAAGAATTTTGCGATTTTCAGGTTTTGAGTTTACTTCACTAATGGAAGGTAAAGGACCATAAATTTGTGCATAGTCTGGTTGGGGATTAACATTAGAAGACTCAGACGTTTTTATGATAATCCTTGGTGTGTTAGAAGAATCCGTTGGTGTGACGAAAGTGACCGGTTTTGAATAGTTAAAAGGTTTGTTGTAAACAACAGTTTCTAATTTTGATCGACTCTCGTCTTCTGCATCTAATTCCTCTTGACGATGATATTCAACAACACTCATAACAGAATTATCAATTTTATATTCTGCACTGGAAACTTCAGGATTTGGTTTGAATGCTTTGGTTGAAAGCTTAGGTTTGTAATCAGCAAGATTCGGTCCATATCCATTTGGATTGGGTTTTAAAGTAAACTTTTCAATAGCAGTTACTGACTCACCATGTTTGTAAACAACAGTTTTAAACTCTTTAAGTTTGTTTTGCAAGCCGATAATTTCTTCAAGATGATCATCTATTCATTTCGTTGAATGCTTTTTGTATGCAGAGAACTGTTTTTGACAAGTTAACAACTCAGCCTTAGCTTTTTGATTTTCCAAGGTGAGAGCGTTAATTTACTTTTTATGTTCATGTTTCAGTTGTTCTATTTCAGACAACAAAGCATTCTTCGAAGCGGCTAGATCACGCATCTGTCTCTCTAAATATTTTTCGTTTTGATGAGATTTAGAAAAGGCGGCTTCAAAACCTTTTTCACGTTTTTCTTGAGTTTTGAAAAACTTGAGTTGCTTTTGTAAACATTCAAAATCCTTGGTTAACAGTGCATTTTTACTTTTCAAGTCCTGATTAACTGCACGACATTCTTCCACTATGGATTGTTGGTTTTTAAGCCACAAATCAACATCTGGACGAGGCACAAGTTCGGCGTGTTCAACGTGAGTCTCCACATGATCATTATGTAGATCTTCAAGTATAATCACGGAGTCAATTTGATTATCAATGGAAACCATAAGGTCATCTTGATCGTCAAATGTAGCTACGGGGTCTATTTGAAAATCGTCGGAATGAGATGTGAATGACTCATTTTGAACATTCTGAGCCTTGCCGGATTCAGATGTTGGCGGAGATATTAGATCAGAGATAAATATGGTTTGTTCGGGTACCTGAGACAAGCCATCAGTGTCATACACTGGGCCTGTGTCACTCATGTGTAACTCATGCATATTAGCCATCAACATAACAGTTGCATTGGCCTGCAAGTCCTCCATATCATCATCTGAGTCTGCATCTGCCATAAAACTGTGTTCTTTGTCTGTGAGAGTTCCACCAGCTTCATCCTTAAGAACCAAAAGTAAAGCCTCCTTGTGATAAGCACTGCCCCTAGTCCTCGGCTTTGGGCATGCATTATCCAGGTGTCCCTTCTCATTGCAATTGTTGCATCGAAGACCATTCAACCCATTCTGAGCATTTCCCTATTCCACCACTTGAGCTCTGTTGTTATTCCTACCCATAGCATTAAACCCTTGACCACCGCCCATCTGACGACCATAACCACGATGCTGAACTTCAACTCGTCCATTGTTCACAACAGCCTGATTCCTGGTGTTTGATGAGGAACGAATGCGATTGTTGGATTTGTTTGTATAACGGCCAAAAGCATTAGCAATCATAACAAATCCTTGTTGCAATGCTTCAAATGGATCGGATTCCACATTAGCTTGACTATAATGTGCCTGATCATTGTTGTTGTTGTAAGGAACCAATTGAGTTTGTTGAGATTGCTGTGATTGATCATGTGGTGTGACTGTGGCAGTTGGTTGAGTTGCTTGTTGAGGAGGATAACTGTTTTGAGCATACAAGGCAAGTTGTTGATTTTCCGGATGTGAAGGTGAAGCAATTTGAGCACGGAGAATCCTTTCCTTATCAACTTCCTTTTGATAAGGCTTCAAGTAATCGTACAACAATCCGTATGTAGAGTGATGCATGTTCTTTGCTTGACGGAGAAAGATGACATACTTCTCCCATTCAGGACCAAGACTACTCAGGAACTTAGTATTAACTGCAATTCTTGGCATGATGATGTTGTGTTTATCCAAATCATTTATGATGTCTGAGAATCGATGATGATAAGACTCGAGTTTCTCTCCAGATTCAATCATGAAGTGTTCATAAGCCAAGTAAATTTTGGATTCCATATCCTCCTGATTGAGTGCAGATCCTTCCATAAGAAGATGAATATTTTCCCACATTGCCTTTGCAGTCTTTTGAGCATCAACACTTCGAATAATTGGGTTTGGTAATCCTAAAAGGATATAATGCATTGCAAGCTCATCAGCTTCATAGTGTAGAAGTTCTGCTGCGTTCAGGTCTGCAACAGTAGCAATGTTTGATTGTTCATCTCTTGGAGGATTAGCATTTGGATCTCCGGGTACGATGACAGTAGGCATCTGAAATGGACCTTCCAAGATAACCTTCTTTAAGAACTTCCATGTGGCTTCTTCAGATCACAAAACCTAAAGAACCTAATCACCCATTGATCGTAGTTTCCTGGAGTGAGCATTGGAGGTCTATCAAGTGATCCAGCCTCATGAATTGATTGTTGGCTGCTTAAAGCTTCACACATCTTTGCAAACCAAGTGGGTTCCTTCATAGTATTCCTTGATGGATGTTGATTGAAATCGTTTGTGTAGGGTTGAACTTGAAGACTTGGAGGTGGTTGAACCATTTGTGGTGGTGGAATTGCTCCCAGTTGTGGAGTATGTTGTTGATTAAATTGTTGTTGATAAATTGCTTGTTGTTGATTCCATTGTTGATATTGTGGACTTAATTGTTGTTGACGTCGAGTATAAGTGTAAGGGAAATAGTTAGAGTATGGTGGTTGTGACATGTTGAAAATCTTGTGTTATAAAATGGATCTTTGTAGTCGAATGACCCTTTGTTGATGAAGTATCCTTAGGCGTAGAAATCACAGTAAACCAAGTAGTACTTATGCGTAAAAACACCAAAGTTACGCGTAATAGCAAGAGTTACGCGTAGGTTTAGCTTACGCGTAAGCAGGGAAAAAGCACTAAAGTTTTGCGTAAACAGTAAGTTAGGCGTAGAAAACTTAGGCGTAGGATTACCTTATGCGTAAGACTAGGCTTAGGCGTAAGATGAATCTTATGCGTAGGATGTTCTACGCGTAAGCTTATGCTTAAGCGTAAGTTTAGGGTTTTTAGCCCAAGTGATCTTTTACACTATCACAGTGCAAAAGATATCCCAAGTCGACGTATTTTCAGGCTTATCCAAGCAAGAAAACACGGAGTAAACCACGAAACTGAAGATCAAACCAAGGAATAAGTTACGCGTAAGTTTAGGGTTTTGATACACGTAGACTTACTCGTAAAAATGACTTTTGCCCAAAGATGTTTCTAAACTAGATTTTTGTGATGAAAGAGCTTCAATATCACCAAAATAACACAAAAGTGTGAAATTTGATGATCCAAAGTGTCTAAAACGGTTACGCGTAGACAGAAACCCTCATACAAAACCAAGCTTAAAACGAAAGATTTACGCGTAAAGTTTGAAACTTTATGCCAAAAACAGTTATTTTAACACCTTAAAACGTTGAAAGTACAAGAATCTTGGATTAAAAAGTGTAAAAATTGAGTTTTTAAGCGGATCAAAGATCAAACCACGAACCGTATGTTCTACGCGTAGGACCAAAACCCACTTCAAGAACAATACGTTCACCCAACTATTTGGCGATTGATACCACTGTTAGGTCACTAGTTTTACAACACAAGCACAATAGAAAGAGATAGAGAGGAGATAGAGGTCGGTTGAACACGTTAAACATACACACACACGTAAAGAGTAAACCGGTTATGCGTAGAGTGAAAGAGAGTGAATAAAATGAACAACCAACCCTCAAGTGAGGGTTATTACAAGGTATTTATAGGAAGGGGAGCTAGGACAACACTCCTACTCCCTTCCTTTCCTTAATGGACATGGGCCTAAGCTTATGGGCCTTCTACATAAGCTTAAGCTAAAACAAACATAAAGGCCATAATAAAACTAACTATTACATATGAATCACTAACACTTGATTTAGGTTTAGGAGTGATTCCAACATATACATTGTATCTAGTCTTCTTGGGTATGGGTTAAGATCCATGGGTTATGGTCCATGGGTTATGGTTTTTACCCATCCTAATAAACTATTACAACAAGTGCTTAATTACTACATTTTTGTATTTAAATGGCTATATGTAAATGCTTTACAAAAACAACATGTATCCTTATAATTATACTTAAGAAAACATTATATTTGTTATCAACAAAACACAAAGAGATCTCAAAATATTAATAAATGTTTTTACGGTTTATTTGTATTAACAGTATGCATCACAGTCTGCAACGTGAAAGGCATCGTGATGATTATGACCTATCTCCTGAATTGGCTGCTCATCCACATCTGCATCATATGTCTTCGCATTGCCCTCAGCAAGAAACAACAGCTCCTCTTCATCCAACCCAGCTCCATTATCCGGAGCTTGCACAAGTAACATCTTGTCTCTGAAGTACTCTGTATTTTGTGGGCGTTTTGGAGATGTGCAGTTTCTAGCTATATGTCCATCACCACCACAGTTGTAGCACTTGACTGGCTTTGCTTGTCCTTGATTTGGATTCCTTCCACGATTCTGATTTGCCATATATCCTCTACCTACTCCACCTCTTCCCTGTTCATACTGCCTTTCTTGAACTGGTTGCACCATAACCTTCCCATCTCTGACAGTAGCTTGATTGTGTGGATTGGATGCTGTTCTGAGGTTATTGTTGGTGTGTGGTAGAGAGTTCATGTTTTGACTAACCTTGAGAGACAGTTGATTGATGAAGTTTTCCATGAATGTGTTTGGGTCAGGAGGCTTATATGCTGGATCAGGGATGAGCTTGTAATTACCATTACCCATGGGTATGACTTGAGAAGCTTTGGTGGTAATTCCAACATTGGTGTAAAAGGCTGTAGAGTCATTTGACGAACTTGTTTCTCCCTGGTTGGTTTTGAACTGTTCAAGAATCTTTTTTTCAAACATAGCATGTCTCTCATTCTGAAGAAGGAATGCATAAAGTTGCTCATAATTGGTATTCTTCAATCCTTTGGTTAGCTTCACAGAGGTGACAAACTTATGCCATTCGGGATTCATGTTGTTCACAAACTTTGAATTCAGCTGAATATTTGGCATGGTCATTTTGATATTCCTCATATCATTCACAAGCTTGTGGAATCTCACGTAATACTCATAGACACTTTCTTTTGGCTTCATCTTAAAGTGTTCAAATTCATCATACAGCTATGATTCTCTGTCTTCCTTAGTCAATTCAGAACCCGAGAGAAGCATCTTGACATTATCCCAAACAGCCTTAGCTTCAGTGTTGTGATTGATCAGCTTGTAAATTTCCTTAGGTAAACCCTGAAGTATGATGTTAGAAGCCCTGATGTCTGCATCGTATCTCTTTTTCTCCTTATCAGTCAATTCATCATACATTTTAGGTCTGTCCAGTCCTAATATCACTGAGCCATCTGCAGCAGTGTCAAGTATGTCTCTGGTTGTCTCAACCTGATACGGTCCTTCATCAATTGAGTTGAGAATGTTAACTCCATTTTTCTTACCAAGACAGTACAATCTGATTCGTTGAGCCCAAGAGTCATAGTCAGTTCTGTCAAGCATGGGTGGACGAGTATCTGAACCAGCTGCTTGAACGTCCTCAGCTACAGTAGAAATGATTGTAGGTACGTTGGTAGACATGTTTACAGATTTCACGGGATTTTATAACTCAATGATTAAACCGGGAAATAGATTCTTTCACGGGATTTTACTAAATCAAGAGAAAACCGTATTACAAACAAGAGATCAACCAAGTCGCTAAGAATCCTTGAACCAAGTCGCTAAGCACCAAGTCTCTAAGTATCCTTTAACCAAGTCGCTAAGTAGCAACTCGCTAGACTTCAAGTTGCTATGAATAGAGTCACTAAGCCCAAGTCGCTAAGACCCAAGTCGCCGGACGCAAGTCGCTATAATACCAAATCGCTAAACAGTCAAGTTGCTAAAGAACAACTCGCTGATTGGATCCAAACTGTCAAGTTTATCACACAAGTCAACCACTTGTGAATGGTCAACCGTAATAAAATTCAAACAGTCTAAAACCAATGCAATTTCCCTTGGAATATAGTGGATTCCCGGGTCGTTAAGTCCCACGGAGGATTAATGGTGCTTAAAAACGTTCAGATGTCAAATGATCACTAAGGATAATGATCAGTAAGGATTTTGATTGCTAACTACACTACTGATTGATTGGAATGGTATTTGAATACAGAACTATAAAGCACAACAATCAGATTAAACAAACTTAAACGAATACGTTTATTAAATTCTATGTAAACGTACAAAATAAAACGTGAGTTTTAAGAAATAAAAGACCTACAAATATGAAAATGATATTTTTACAATCCTAATAATAAAAGAAAATTTTTGGAAAATTAAAATTATTTTTAAAACTATTTATTTAATTATAATTATTTAAAAGCTATTTTTAACTATTTAAAAATACTCTAAAATATAAGAAAATGTGAAAGAAAGCTAGAAAAATGAAATTATGATTTAGAAAAATCTAAAATATTATAAAACTAATTTTAAAACTGAAAAGATATTTTTTATGTTTTTTATTTATTTATTATTAATTATTTAATACTTTTAACTATTTTAAATTCTAATAAATACTAAACAAGCTAAGAAAATTCTGAAACTTTTTCTAAAAATATCCTATGATGACAGAAAACTAAGAAAATTATAAAAACAGAATTTGCTTATTAATAAGCTGAAAAGAAAAATTAAAAAGCTAATTTCTATTAAATAAATGCTATCACTATTTTTAAAATGATGTTTTTGTGATTTTTCTTTTTGAAAACTATTATACTACTTAAAATAAGTAACTTTAATGAAAACAAAAATTTTACAAATTAAAAATAAGCTGTTTATGAGCTTATGAGTTTAACAGTTAAGCTTATGAGCTTATTTTGATGATTTAAGCTCAAACAAGCTTACAAGCTAGAACCAAAGTTAGAATAAGATGCAACAAGCTACAAGATACTTATATGAAGCTAAAAGGCACAAAGATACATACTGATAAGCTATTAATAAGCTAATAAGCAATTTAACTATCCTATTTACCAAACAGTCCTACAAGGATTTTGTAGGCTAATTTAAGCTATGGGCAAAAGCTCCAAAGCCAAAAATAAGCCTTGAGGCAACAAGCTGGGTTGGTGGGCTTTCCAAAAAAACCAAGCTCACACTGTGGGGTTGACTAATGGGCTTATGACAAGCTTTTGAAAAAGCTTGTAAACCACTGAGTAGTTATGTAACACAGAAATGGGACAAAGAAAAAGTCACTTGCAGCCCTAACAAATAAGCTGCAAAGTAAAATATTAAGCTTGGATCTTTAAGACAGCTAGGTTAGCTTTCCAAAGAACCAAATTTCACAAGCTATGGTTTACTATTAAGCTTTTTATGAGCTTGTGAAATAGGTAGGCTCAACTGTGCACAGGGCACTATTTTGAAAAAGTACTTGAAATAAGCTAAGAATTAAGCAGTGTAATAAGCTAGCTAGAAAATATAAAAAATATTATGATAGAGATAAGCAGTTGAATATTAATATACCAAAAGCTCAAATTTTGAAGCTTAATATTAAGTCCTATAGAAAATAATCTAGTTTATTCAAAAACTGCAAAACTGAAAATTTTGACTTTTTAAGATGAACTAAAAGTTTACTATTATGAACTTTAAATCAAATCTACTCACTGATTATGTTATGATAACCTAAAATAAGATGGAATTAAGCTAAGTTACCAAGTTCTAAGCTACTATTATGAGTTTTACTCTTTAAAACCTAACAGTTAACAATTTAAGTGAGATTAAAAGTAACTTTGACTTTTGAACAAACAAGCACTGGTTTTTCTTGTATGTTTGAGTTATTTAGACCAAGTGTGACATGTATCAAACAAGAACACTGTCTTGAATACCCTTTAACACAGTTAACAAATCAAAACCAAACACCCTTTTACTTAACTGTTTTGAAGATTTTCAAGCAAATGAGTGATTTAAACCATGAAACTGATTCATACAATCATCTAATGATATAATAAGCTGAATTAAACACATAAACACTAACAATTACAACTAAAGCCTATAAATTACTATTATACAGTTTTACTTAGTGAAAAATAGAAAACAAAGCAACTACAATAACTGATGAACAAGCAGGCTATATTAAGCAATAATATCACTAACACACACCAAATAAGCACAAAGAACACAGAGATAAGCAATGATAAGCAGTTCTACAGTGAATTGCCAAAATCAAGAATTAAGCTTACAAGTGGCTTCCGAGCTCAAAACTGAGATCCAAGGACTGAAAACATAACCTGCAGCTTCCCAAGAAGCTCTAAACCCAAGGCAATCCACAATTCACCTTGCTCCAGCTTTCTTTCTTCTTCATTCTTGATTTTTTATTTTTAACTAATTTTTTGGCATTTTTGGTATTTTTGCTTTTTTACTTCTAAACTGATTTTAAAGGTTACTAAAAGCTTTAATAAGCTTTCTGAGGAGCTTATATGGGCTTATGAGTCCAAATTAACAGCTACAAACATCTTTAAGACATATTGAGAATTTTAAGCTTGAAAATGCATAACTTGAAAATGATACTGAAACCTTGAAATTGATTATTGATAAAGATGTACAATACACTGAAATACTTAAACAAAGTCTTTAAAAGCTTAACCTTACACTGGAAATTGAAATTTAATTAAAACGACATAACTTAAACTAATTTACACTAGATAGTCTTCACATTGCTCCTCTTCTTCTTTATATAGATCTTTTAGGCTCTTGTCGACATCTCTGAATCTTTCCCACCTATTTCCAGCCATTGGATCCATCAAACTCATCATATTCGTCCAAGTGGAAATTTGGCGCCAAAAGTCTATTTGAGCAGGTTTTTGCATTTAAAGAAGTTTGGGAGGATGTGGAGGTGGAGGTGGAGGGGAGTGGTTAAACAGCTGGATAACAAGTGGAAAGGTGGAAAAACCACTCTGGTTTTGGTTTTGAGGAGGTGTCTGGTTTGGCGGGATTTGTGTGAGAGGGATGTACAGTGACTGGGTTTGACTTTTGTTGACCGCTGGTATTAATATGAAGGGGGTTCAAAATGGGGGGTCACAGGATAATGACAGGGGGTCTTTTGGGTTTGGCTGGGGTTCAAAATACACAAAGGGTCCGTTTGGTAGCTTAATAACACAAGGACCTTTTATGTAATTTTCTGTTTTATGAGGGACCAAAACTGCCAACATTCCAAAGTTATCACAAGGACCTAATCTGCCATTTATGAATAGTACAAGGATAATATTTGATAATTTTCCATTTTTAAATATCCAAGGACCAATTTTGACACTTTTGAAACTTTAGGGACCTAAGTTGCCATTTTGCAATTTTAAACTTCAAGGACCAAGTTTGACAACTTATGAATCCCTAGGGACTTTAAATAACATTTTTCTTTATTTTGATTTACCAGGGACTAGATTTGACAACTTTTGAAACTTGGGGGACTAAAACTGCCAATTATGCAAACTTGATACGTTTTTCATCTGATTTTGGTATTTTTGCATTTGAAACACATAAAACACTTATTTGTGATATTTTTATCATTTTGATGCATTTCTGAGTGTTTTCAGATGTTTTTGCAGTTTAAATGGTACAAAAATGATGAGTATTTGCACACTCATCAATCCCCCACACTAAGATATTGCTAGTCCCTAGCAATGTTTTGAGAAAAATTTAATGGATTTCATCTCTTTACCAAAAGCCATTACTTCTGGAGTAGCCAATTGTTTCAGTTCAAGTAAGAACCTTGGTACAATGATAACCAAATGATTTTGAGCAAATCACCAGCTGTAAACGGTTTTGATTTGTCTTTACCAGAAGCCGTTTTCTTCTGGACTAGCCAACTCTTAGATAAATTATCAATATTATCTTTGGTGAGCTGAATACCAATTATGGCTTTCCAACTGCCTTTACCACAAGCCATAAACTTGCGGGCTAGCCAACTTTTCACTAATTAAAGATATGGTGAGCTGAACACCATACAATTTTGGGCAAATTGCCAGCCGTAAACGGATTTGAGATATCTTTACCAAGATCCGTTTGCTCCTGGATTAGCCAATCCTTTTGTGGGTTAGACATGGCGGACTGATTACCATTTGCTGAGTAAGTGAAAAACACTTACTCCAAAAAAAATTGGGCCAAATATGGGGGAATTGGGTGGTATAATTACATGATAAAATTCGTGAGAATTCCCCCCCACACTAGAAATGAATATTGCCCTCAATATTCAAAGTACCGGCGGTTATGCCGAAACATAGAACGTAAAAGGGAAATATTACGGCCATTATTTTATTTTTGATATATACACATTTTTTTTTTTTTTTTTTTTTAGGGAGAACTTATATACAACAGCGGGGGGCAACTCCCCCACACTAGGGTGATACTCACGGGTGAAAACCCATGTGGTGTGCTATTGTTTTTGATTACGAGTCACTAGCTTGACTCGATCCCCGCATTCATTGGTTCATGGGGAATGTTTGTAGATCCGGGACAACCATGGGTGGAATGTCCTCTCCATAATAGTGTTTCAATCGATGACCATTCACTTTAAAATTTGGACCATCAGGTTGAGATAACTCAATGGTTCCATAAGGAAATACTTTAGTGATGGTGAATGCTCCAGACCAGCGGGATTTTAGTTTTCCAGAGAAAATCTTTAATCTTGAATTGAAAAGAAGGACTCGATCACCGACGTTGAAAACACGGTTCTTGATTTTGGAGTCATGAATCTTCTATGTCTTTTGTTTGTAGATCAAAGAGTTCTCGTATGCTTGATCACGGAGTTCATTTAATTCATTCATTTGAACTTTTCTGTGATCACCAGCTGTCTGAATATCGAAGTTTGCATGTTTCAAGGCCCAGTATGCTTTGTGCTCGAGCTCAATCGGAAGATGACATGCCTTTCCGTACACTAGCTTGTATGGAGTACACCCGATGGGTGTTTTATAAGCTGTACGGAAGGCCCAGAGTGCGTCATCTAGTTTATCCGACCAGGATGCACGGTTTTCGCCTACTGTCCTTTCAAGAATTCTTTTTATACCACGGTTGGAAACTTCAACTTGCCCACTTGTTTGGGGGTGGTATGCAGTAGAGAGACGGTGGGTTACACCATACTTTTGCATGACACGATCAAATTGATCATTGCAGAAATGTGTACCACGATCACTGATTATAGCTCGTGGAGTTCCAAACCTAGCAAAAAGAGATTTTAAGAATTTCACAACAACTCGGGCATCATTGGTAGGTAAAGCTTTCGCTTCAACCCATTTTGACAAATAGTCAACAGCCACAAGTATATATTTGTTTCCTCGAGATGATGGAAATGGCCCCATAAAGTCAATGCCCCAGATGTCAAAGATCTCACACACTTGAATGGCGTTTTGCGGCTTTTCATTTCTTTGAGAGATATTTCCGTGACGTTGACAAGCGTCACAGGCTTTGACAAATTCGTGGGCATCCTTGTAAATCGTGGGCCAATAAAACCCGGAATCAAACACCTTCTTGGCGGTGTAGTTTGGACTATGATGGCCCCCGGTGGGTCCAGCATGGCAAGCTTTGAGAATGTCCATAGCTTCCTGTCCATAAACACACCGTCGGATGACTTGATCCGCACAGATTTTGAATAAGTAGGGGTCGTCCCAGAAGTAATGTTTAACATCTTTGAAGAATTTTTTCTTCTGTTGGGTCGACATTCCTTTCACTATGAAGTTACCCGCATGGTAATTTGCGAAGTCAGCAAACCATGGGGTAGAAGAGTTTCCACGAAAAGAAACCGCATTGAGTGTCTCGAGAGGAAATGTTTCATTTATTTCCTTTTTCTCGAAAACATCTTGGTGAGGGTTTTCTAGACGGGACAGATGATCAGCAGCCAGGTTCTCAGCTCCTTTTTTATCACGTATAATGATATCAAATTCTTGCAGGAGAAGAACCCAACGAAGCAATCTCGGCTTTGCATCTTGTTTTGCAAAGAGATATTTGAGAGCCGAGTGATCCGTATACACCACGCATTTGGTCAAGATTAAGTACGGCCGAAACTTCTCAAACGCATACACCACGGCTAGTAGCTCTTTTTCTATGGTGGTATAATGGGTTTGAGCTTCAGTCATAGTCTTACTTGCGTAGTGGATAGGCTGAAAATGCTTGGATCTACGTTGCCCTAGGACTGCACCGATAGCAAAATCACTTGCATCGCTCATGAGCTCAAAAGGCAAGTCCCAGTCGGGAGCAACGAGAATGGGTGCTTCCGTAAGCTTTTTCTTTAATGTTTCCAAAGCTTCGATGCACTCAGGTGAGAAGATAAAAGGAGCATCTTTTTCAAGAAGATGGGTCATAGGCCGGGCGATTTTAGAAAAATCTTGTATGAATCTGCGATAAAAACCGGCATGACCTAAAAAAACTCCTAATACCTTTGACGGTATTAGGATGAGGCAATTTAGCAATAACATCGACTTTTGCTCTATCTACCTCAATCCCGTTTTTTGAAATCTTATGGCCAAGGACTATGCCTTCTTTGACCATAAAGTGGCTCTTCTCCCAGTTTAGACAAAGATTGGTGTCTTCACACCGTTTTAGCATTTTATCTAAATGGGAGAGACATGTTTGAAATGAGTCCCCAATGACCGAGAAGTCATCCATAAACACCTCCATTGTTTCCCCGATCATGTCGTGGAAAATTGCCATCATACATCGTTGGAACGTGCCAGGAGCATTACATAGGCCAAAAAGCATACGTCTGTAGGCAAAAGTTCCGTATGGGCAGGTGAATGTGGTTTTTTCTTGATCCTGTGGATCAATGGGGATCTGAAAATAACCTGAGAAACCATCAAGGAAACAATAGTATTCGTTTCCTGCTAATCTCTCAAGCATTTGGTCCATGAAGGGTAGAGGAAAATGGTCTTTTCGGGTGGCGTCATTCAACTTACGATAGTCAATGCAAACACGCCATCCCGTAACCAACCGAGTTGGAATTAACTCGTTATCTTCATTTGTGACAACAGTTATGCCACCCTTTTTAGGAACACAGTGAATTGGGCTAACCCAAGGACTATCAGAGATCGGGTAGATTAATCCTGCATCAAGAAGTTTGATAACATCATGGATTTTTGGATTCACCCTTCTCTGATGTTGGACTGCTGGTTTGAAGTCATCCTCCATCAAGATTTTGTGAGTACAAAACTCAGGGTTGATACCCTTAATGTCGGAGAGTTTCCAAGCAATTGCTTGCTTGTGTGACTTCAAGACCTTTATGAGAGCAGTCTTTTCATCTTTACTCAAATCTCGAGCAATAATGACTGGTAATTTATCATCACACTCAAGAAATGCATACTCGAGATGAGGTGGTAAGTCCTTAAGTTCGACTTCAGGAAATTCTTCAGTTTTCTCAACTGACTTGACTTCCTTGTTATGAAGCTTGACGGGAGGGAGTGATGAAGGATCATCATTGAGCATCTTCTCGATGAGAAGAATATCTCCCTCGATGTCGATGGGAGCGTGATCAATTTCCCATGGAACAGAATCACTAGACAAGTATGCTTCAATCTCTTCCAAGATGAAGTTACTTTCCTCAAATGGAGTGAGAGAAGGAGTAGAATTGGCAATGATGGGTTGAGATGAATGAGTGAGATTATCACTTGAAGAATTATGATCATAACCAAGAACTTCTTGAGAGTACTCTTCAGAAGCAACATCAATGATATCTATTCGGTTAACCGACTCAGAATCATAGTTTGCGGAGTACCTCGAAGTTTGATCAAGGTTAAAGGTGACAACTTCATTACCAACACGTAATGTGATTTCTTGCTCAAATACATCAATGAGAGCACGGCCCGTTCTCAGGAATCCTCGTCCAACAATGAGAGGAACCCGTTGATCAGCATCGAAATCAACAACTACAAAGTCAGCTGGAAAATGGAACTTTCCTACTTTCACAAATATGTCCTCGGCAATGCCAAGCGGACGGGATATTGTACGATCTGCAAGCTCGAGAGTCATGCATGTAGGAGTAAGGTCCGGAAGAGAAAGTTTCTTCCATACTGAATAAGGCATCAGATTGATGCTTGCACCAAGATCGGCTAAGGCAAAGCATTCAACCATTCCTGGAAATACACAAGGTAAGAGAAATTTTCCAGGATCTCCAAGCTTCTCGGGAAGCTTCTTCAAGATAACTGCTGAGCATTTCTCGTTCAGAGGAGTTTTTGCCATCTCAAACAGTTTTTCCTTGTTGCTTAACATGTGTTTGAGAGTTGATGCAAACTTGGGCATCAGCATGATAGCATCCGCAAAGCTTATGTCAAAATGTAGTTCTTGGAAAATTTGAAAAAATTTGTCCATTTGATGACTGGCTTTTTCGCGGAGCTTTTGCTCATTCAAACGTGATGGTTAAGGAATAGAAGATTTGGATTTGGGATTTTCAACAGGAGCTACAGGAGGTTCAAAAACAACTCCTGGATTGGATTTGGGTTTCGGGACAACTTGAGGATGGACATCGTTGGCACCTCCGTTATTAGTAGGAAGTTCCTTGTCCTTTGTTGCCTCAGGTTCACTTTCCACTACCTTCGGGAGAGAAGAAGAAGAGGTAGTAGGAATAGCGGGTTCATTGTATGAAACACCACTTCTGGTTGTGATCGCCTTTGCATCGCCCCTCGGGTTAGCGATCGTGTTGCTCGGAAGTTTTCCTAAGCCCGAGGGTTGATCATTTAAAGACTTCTTTAGATCAGCGATCTGACTGACCAACAACCTGTTCATTTCATCTTGGGATTTCATGAATTGCTTCAATAACTCATCAGATGATGGTACTGGAGGAGGTGGAGGGAAATTTTGAGGTCGTATGTTTTGATTATGACCTTGTTGTTGAAAATTCCCTTGGTTAGGATTCACATTTCCCTGAAATTGATTCCCTCGATTGAAATTGTTTTGATTAAGGTTTCCTTGATGTTGGAAACCTTGATTGGGTCCGGGATAGAAATTACCTTGGTTTTGATAACCTTGGTTAATTCTAGGTTGGTTCTGATTCCGGTTTTGTATGTTAGGATTATGGTTAAAACCGGGTGGTCCCTGATAAGTATTAGCACGGTAGTTTGGTTCATTTTGAGGACGGTATTGATTACCTCCCTGATGTGAAGTACCGGCTATAGCATTGGCTTCAAATGGACTACCATCGGTGGCAGTACAGTTGTAGTATGCATGAGGGCCACCACAAGTAACACAGACCTCGACTTTCTGCACTTCATCATGTGATGGTGTTTGTGTGAAAGTGACTTTCTTTTGGTTAGCAAGAACCAAAGCCTGAACAATATCTGTGAGTTTGTCAATCTTAGCATCGGTGCTAGATGTACTCACGTGAGATGAAGTAGAAGGTCCTGCATTAGACTGAGACTGATATGTCTTTGTTCGGAAAGGGCAGACCTGAGACTTGTTTTCTATGATTTGCAAGGCTTCCTTTGTGGTCTTGCTCAAGAAATTACCTCCCGCGGAGGCATTTAAAGAGTCTTGGTTAGTTTGGTTCAAACCATTGTAGAAAGTATCCATTTGCATTAACTCGGTAAAACCATGATGCGGACACTTGCGGAGCAACTCTTTGTAACGATCCCATGCCTCACCGAATGATTCATCAAATCTTTGAGAGAATTTCATTATCTCATTCTTAAGACTTGTAGTTCGGGATGGAGGATAGAATTCGTTAACAAACTTAGTGACTAGATCCTCCCATGTCTCAATGGAACGAGGGGATTGTTTCTCAAGCCAATTCCGGGCTTGTCCCTCTAGAGAGAATGGGAACAGAAGAAGCTTAATTGCTTCATGTGGGACATTCTTGTATTTTATGGTCGATGCAATCTTGTTGAACCATCGAATATGTGCATGAGGATCATCCCGCTCAAAACCATAAAATTGGCTTTGGGTTACAAGATTAAGCAACCCGGTTTTGAGCTCAAAGGTATCAGCCACAATGGCTGGGACAATAATGGCATCTCCGTAACCCTCGATGGGTGCTTGGAGAAGCTCATTCATAGGTTTATCTTCTGCCATTACGACAGGGGGTGGTTGTGCTAGACGTTCCTCAGTCACGGCTGAAGGAGCTGAACGTCCTCTACGTCTACGTGGAATATTTGCAAGCTCTGAAAGTGGACTTGTAGAGCTGGAAGAACGAGTGCGCATGCACTAAGTATAAAAATCAGTTTTCAAAACAAATGCGAGGCAAAACGACAAGTGAACTTAAACCAATAATCACAAATGAAATGGCTTCTTTGAAAAAGGTACACCAAATCACAAGGACACAAAGGCAAGTTTTGATCTTTAAGATTGGGAACTTATTAATGTTCACACCCCCAGTAGGTAGGTGTTCTGCCTTGATTTGCGGTGGTTGATTTTTATGTATTTATTAAGTACCACTAAAAAGACGTAGGTATGGATTTCTGCTAAGGGTTTAAATACTTTTGGACAATATTTTTGGTATCGTCTCGTTTAACCAAATCGTACCTCTTTAAGAATCACCTTAAAGAAAATACAGGATAGAAAACGTTACGATTGTTTTGTTGTTTTATATTTTTTTGGTGTTGTTAACACTTTAGGAAAAGTGTTAATGAACTTTTTGATTTTGATAACTTTACAAAAAAACTGTTTACAAAAGGTGGTATATGTGCAAGTATGGATCTGAAAATGCTTATAACACGCTTACAGCCTCCCCGGCAGCGGCGCCAAAATTTGATTGGATCCAAACTGTCAAGTTTATCACACAAGTCAACCACTTGTGAATGGTCAACCGTAATAAAATTCAAACAGTCTAAAACCAATGCAATTTCCCTTGGAATATAGTGGATTCCCGGGTCGTTAAGTCCCACGGAGGATTAATGGTGCTTAAAAACGTTCAGATGTCGAATGATCACTAAAGATAATGATCAGTAAGGATTTTGATTGATAACTACACTACTGATTGATTGGAATGGTATTTGAATACAGAACTATAAAGCACAACAATCAGATTAAACAAACTTAAACGAATACGTTTATTAAATTCTACGTAAACGTACAAAATAAAACGTGAGTTTTAAGAAATAAAAGACCTACAAATATGAAAATGATATTTTTACAATCCTAATAATAAAAGAAAATTTTTGGAAAATTAAAATTATTTTTAAAACTATTTATTTAATTATAATTATTTAAAAGCTATTTTTAACTATTTAAAAATACTCTAAAATATAAGAAAATGTGAAATAAAGCTAGAAAAATGAAATTATGATTTAGAAAAATCTAAAATATTATAAAACTAATTTTAAAACTGAAAAGATATTTTTTATGTTTTTTATTTATTTATTATTAATTATTTAATACTTTTAACTATTTTAAATTCTAATAAATACTAAACAAGCTAAGAAAGTTCTGAAACTTTTTCTAAAAATATCCTATGATGACAGAAAACTAAGAAAATTATAAAAACAGAATTTGCTTAATAATAAGCTGTAAAGAAAAATTAAAAAGCTAATTTCTATTAAATAAATGCTATCACTATTTTTAAAATGATGTTTTTGTGATTTTTCTTTTTGAAAACTATTATACTACTTAAAATAAGTAACTTTAATGAAAAAAAAAATTTTACAAATTAAAAATAAGCTGTTTATGAGATTATGAGTTTAACAGTTAAGCTTATGAGCTTATTTTGATGATTTAAGCTCAAACAAGCTTACAAGCTAGAACCAAAGTTAGAATAAGATGCAACAAGCTACAAGATACTTATATGAAGCTAAAAAGCACAAAGATACATACTGATAAGCTATTAATAAGCTAATAAGCAATTTAACTATCCTATTTACCAAACAGTCCTGCAAGGATTTTGTAGGCTAATTTAAGCTATGGGCAAAAGCTCCAAAGCCAAAAATAAGCCTTGAGGCAACAAGCTGGGTTGGTGGGCTTTCCAAAAAAACCAAGCTCACACTGTGGGGTTGACTAATGGGCTTATGACAAGCTTTTGAAAAAGCTTGTAAACCACTGAGTAGTTATGTAACACAGAAATGGGACAAAGAAAAAGTCACTTGCAGCCCTAACAAATAAGCTGCAAAGTAAAATATTAAGCTTGGATCTTTAAGACAGCTAGGTTAGCTTTCCAAAGAACCAAATTTCACAAACTATGGTTTACTATTAAGCTTTTTATGAGCTTGTGAAATAGGTAGGCTCAACTGTGCACAGGGCACTATTTTGAAAAAGTACTTGAAATAAGCTAAGAATTAAGCAGTGTAATAAGCTAGCTAAAAAATATAAAAAATACTATGATAGAGATAAGCAGTTGAATATTAATATACCAAAAGCTCAAATCTTGAAGCTTAATATTAAGTCCTATAGAAAATAATCTAGTTTATTCAAAAACTGCAAAACTGAAAATTTTGACTTTTTAAGATGAACTAAAAGTTGACTATTATGAACTTTAAATCAAATCTACTCACTGATTATGTTATGATAACCTAAAATAAGATGGAATTAAGCTAACTTACCAAGTTCTAAGATACTATTATGAGTTTTACTCTTTAAAACCTAACAGTTAACAATTTAAGTGAGATTAAAAGTAACTTTGACTTTTGAACAAACAAGCACTGGTTTTTCTTGTATGTTTGAGTTATTTAGACCAAGTGTGACATGTATCAAACAAGAACACTGTCTTGAATACCCTTTAACACAGTTAACAAATCAAAACCAAACACCCTTTTACTTAATTGTTTTGAAGATTTTCAAAGCAAATGAGTGATTTAAACCATGAAACTGATTCATACAATCATCTAATGATATAATAAGCTGAATTAAACACATAAACACTAACAATTACAACTAAAGCCTATAAATTACTATTATGCAGTTTTACTTAGTGAAAAATAGAAAACAAAGCAACTACAATAACTGATGAACAAGCAGGCTATATTAAGCAATAATATCACTAACACACACCAAATAAGCACAAAGAACACAGAGATAAGCAATGATAAGCAGTTCTACAGTGAATTGCCAAAATCAAGAATTAAGCTTACAAGTGGCTTCCAAGCTCAAAACTGAGATCCAAGGACTGAAAACATAACCTACAGCTTCCCAAGAAGCTCTAAACCCAAGGCAATCCACAATTCACCTTGCTCCAACTTTCTTTCTTCTTCATTCTTGATTTTTTATTTTTAACTAATTTTTTGGCATTTTTTGGTATTTTTGCTTTTTTACTTCTAAACTGATTTTAAAGGTTACTAAAAGCTTTAATAAGCTTTCTGAGGAGCTTATATGGGCTTATGTCACACCCCCAAATTACCTGTTTTGCAGCGGAATGGAATTCCTGGGGATTGACTGTCATAGCATCACAATCACAGTTATATTGAACGACCTAAAGTGTCGTTTGGAAAATACATCGTTTGATTTAATAAAACAATCAGAGTTTACAAAGTAGGTCCCAAAGGAAAATCAACTTGTGCGGAAATAAGTTTGTTACAATTCAAACGATGTTTTAAAGTACATAAAACCCAAGTGAGACGCGTCGTCATCGCGACTCCATGATGTGTCCAAATGCATGCCATGAAGTGAATGCCTTAGATACCTGAGATAAAACATGCTAAAAGTGTCAACACAAAGGTTGAGTGAGTTCATAGAGTTTGTTTTGAAATGCAAAGCCTTCCAAAATCGTTCATGTAGCAAAGGCATTGTAAATCCACCCAGTTCCAAGTTCCGCCCATACAAAACTTGCAACCTGTGTATTCACAACCCACTGCCAAAGTGTGTACGGTTTATGTTCAAACATATGATTTCAAATGAATTCACAATAGTACCTAACTTGACGTAGAACAATAGCACTTAATCAATAGGACTAGACTCAATGTATCAGTAGTCAACTGATTTAGAACGTTATACGACGTAGAACCATAGCACATAATCAATAGCACCTAACTCAATGTATCAGTAGTCAACTGATTTAGAACGTTATACGACGTAGTACCGTAGCACGCAAACAAGAACAATTATATAGTATAACCTTTGATTTAGAAACAATGGTAATCATGGTAGCATTTAGCCTTAAAAATCTAAAGTACTTATGAAAAATAGTTAAGCATGTATCTCCCCCAAAATAGTACAAACA
>BPTQ01000005.1:156585409-156745283 GCA_019973895.1 Chrysanthemum seticuspe | reverse complement strand
AAAATCAAACAAGCCCAGTTTTTGCTCGGAATTCGAAGTGTTTAATAAAGCTGAACAGTTTTTATATAATCAAATGAAGCTATGCTTCGATTCCTGCATAATATGCATCTTTTGCCTAAACTTTGCTGTTTCTATACGTGCAAAAGTATTTGAACGGCATTGATAATAAAAGACTTTTAGATATAATAAAAATGCTATGTTCACAATGTAATCGACATTGCTGGTACAAACGCCGTCAAAAATTGATCCAACACTTTGAAAAATCTTGCTTTACAGAAGATCATTTTAGTTCAAGTGGCCGGTATAAAAAGTTCTAAAAAGTTTCACAACCTAGTTAAAAACTGCCGCAAACATGGTCGTTACAGCTAATGTAACACTTGTATCGTAAAAATAATATAGATTTTAGAAAATAATAGTTACGGCAAGTTTATGAAAACGTGCATATCTTTGTCGTTTCAAATCCGTTTTCTACGTATAATACGTCCTTAGCTTCGTATCGAAGTAAACTAATATATTTTTGACAAGTCGAAATAATTTGTGAAGCTTAAGGCTCGTTTTTGACCCGAACAAACTAAAAACAGCAAGCTGAATTTTTCTGAAAAATATACGTTTCGTCGTCAAACTTTAAAAATCCATAACTTCTTCGTTATAGGTCCGTTTTATTCCGTTCAAGCGGCCACGGATTCGTTTTAAAGTATATTTTCTAAATATCAAGGCCAAAGTTTCGTACCAACAGTAGGTTTTTCCAGAAAATCGAAATAAGGACAGAACATAAATTATAGTTATCGAAAATAGTTTTTCTCGGACAAAACCTATTCTAATCCCTTCAAATCAACTCCAAAGCTAATCTAATCCTACCATACACCTTCTTAGGGTGTCATGGGTTCCTAATCACCATCAAGACCAAAGAATACCATGGGAATATTTATAGGATGACCAATATGTATATATATAACTCAATAAATCATGAAAAATTGGTATAAATCACATATCATGCATACTATCTCCAAAAATGAAAAGATGAATATGAAATGAAAAAGGAAACATGAAAATGAAAGAAACAAGCTTACAAATGAATATGATGAGGTGCTAGTAACAAGGTAAAACTTAAATACCCTTGGTTTTTATTTCAAAACCATATAAAGAGTATATACTAGATTGATTTAACACTTGTGCTTGAGAACAAAAATATGATGATCCCTTTGTAGCTCTTGTAGAACCGGTTAGGAAGAGAAACCAAGAAGAGAGAAAATGAAAAACTTTGCTAACACTTGAATGGATGAATGAGTAAGAATTATTGAAGTAAGACTTTAAGTATTGTGTAGAAACATGTATAAGCAAGACCATGCCATCAATTAATGTCACCCCTCCCCAAGGGCCGGTTTTAGGGGGTGTTGTCTCTTCCAAGATTTTTTTTTTTTTTTCAAATGTATAATGTAACATTTACTTGTATATAATTTGTGAGAAAGTGTAGTAAATGTGTAAGAAAATGTACAAGTATAGGTAAATGGAAAGTTTTGGTACATGTAAGTTTTTAATAATTCAAAATAGGATGTAATGAGATAATAAAAATTGCAAAAATACATTCCTTGTGAAATTTTAGTGATAAAATAATTATCGTATAATTTTTAAGAAAACGTCGTAATAATTTAACTTTAACGATTTATGTACCAAATAAATTTAAAACATTAGGAAAACTAAAAATATAGTTTTTATAAACTAAATGTAAGTTTAAAAATACATCGGGATCATTTTTGAAAGTAACGGTTTAAATATACAAAATAATAACTCACGCGATAACGTTTATTAAATATAAAAATTACGCGTTAAATGTGAAATGAAATGTTATGAATGAACTAATGTGATGCAAATGATGTCAATGAAATGTAGACTAATCTTAGTCCATATGAAATGTTCGTGATGTTATGATCATGAATTCGCCGCTAAACCTTAAAGGTTACGCGAATTTGAAACAAGTAAACCAAGTTTACGATAAATGTTGAAATAGTGAGGCATAAATTGTGTCAAGAAATGACCTGAAAGTACGGGTTGTCACATTCGCCCATCCAAAAAGGAATTCAGTCCCTGAATTCAATTCGTGTTAGTCTATCGGGTTTAGGGTTTAATGTGGCAAACTTTCCCATTCCCGAGCAAAACCCTCAAAAGACTTTTTACCAACCAATTTTCACTTAATCTCACAACTCATCAAACAAGAACTGTCATGAGATTAGGCTAAATTGGTTTGAAGGAGGACTTTTGAAAATTTGGCTCGATTACGGAATTGCTTACACATATAAGCCTACTACTCCCTTCATCGCATGATTCTTCCTGAATTAGACATAGGTGATCAGGCTATGTATAATTTAGGAGTAACTATGCAATGCTTGGACTAATCGACTCATATGTTTGTTTGGTGTTGAGTCAACTGATGTTAAAATTGTGATGAACATCGAGGAGAGAAGACATGGAGAAGTGTCGTTAAAATGATAGTTAAAGTAAAAAGAATTAAAATCCTCGTAAATGATAACAAATCGGAAAGAAAATAAAGTACGATAGATGAGAATATTTTACAACGGGTAGTTTAGCAAAAGTAGTACATCTTAGGTTATAAAGATTCTGCTACGATGGAAAACATAAACTTAGTACGACATAGCACATAAGAAGAAATAAGACTGTTAGTTCCCGAACTTCTTCAGTCTTCCGCGTCGTTGATACCTTGACGAGCTCCTCCTCCTCCTTCTAACATATATACATTCCCATGAGCACCTTCGACTTGTTGACCTTGGTTTTGAGGACATTGGTTCCGATAGTGTCCTTGTTCCCCACATCCGAAGCACGTAACTACGGCTTTGCCCTTACAGTCCTTAGCAAGGTGTCCTACTTTGTGACAGCTAAAGCATATACCACATGGACCATTATGATGTAGCGTGCATTGGTGGCATCGCGGTAAGTTTCCTGCATAAGCTCTTCCCCTTGTTGGTGCAGCAACATAGACCCTGGCGACTTCTTGTCTTCTATTCTGTTGTTGATGATGGTTAGTGTTACGGTTTTGGTTGTTGTTGTTATAACCTCCTTGGTCGTCTTCCCACTTTCTTTTGTTGTTGTTGGTTTGGTTATCGTTGTTGTTGTTGTTTTGGTTATTGTTGTAGTTGGTGCAGTTGTTGGGGTTGTTGTTGTTTTGGTTGGTGTTGGTGTACTTGCCTCTCTTCACTACCTGGGCCATGAGCTTTTGAGTCAATCGAATAGCTTCCTCAATCGTTTGCGGGTCAGAAGAAGTCACATCTCCTTGAATAACTTCGGGAAGTCCTTCAATGAAAGCCTCCAGTAGCTTCTCATTATCCGCAACCATAGATGGGCATAACACGGCCAATTCTTGAAATCTTCGAATGTAAGTATCAATGTCGTACCCAATAGTTTCCAACTCATAGAATTCGGTCTCCAACTTCTTCACCTCCGTACGCGGACAAAACTTCTTAGTCACCAAACCCTTAAATTCCTCCCAAGTAAGCTTGAAAGCATTCTCCATTCCCATTGGTTGGGCATATGAGTTCCACCAAGACAATGCTCCATCGAGTAATGTGCTCGTAGCAAACTTAAACTTACTGTCATCCGGACAGTTACAAAGCAAAAACACCGATTCCAATTTTTCAAACCATCGAACCATGGCTGTAGCTCCCTCGGTACCTCGAAACTTAGTGGGATCTCCACTCTTGAAATCCTTGTAAGAACAGCTCTTAACTCCGGATCCTCCTGCATTTCCAGCAGTAGCAGCAAGCCTAGCGGCTTCAGCAGCAGCCGCGGCCTCAGCAGCAGCAGCCACTGTTTCCCTTTCAATCCTTAATGCCTCTGCTACACTATCCCTTACCAACTTTTGAATAGCCGCTTGTGTCATTATAGGTGTGGCTTTCTTCGGTGCCATATCTTCTTCAAAACAAGAGGAAAGGGTGAGACGTAACAAAGTCCTATGTTAATAATAAGTGCTCTAAAGAGATGTGATAAGAAATGATAAGTTTGAGGCTATTATTCAAAATGATCGACGGTTTCCTAAGAAATGGGTTATGAGGTGTCGTAAGTACTTCAAATGTATGATGGTTTAGTGACTTAATGTGTGAATAAAGTGTAACTCGACATGTTAGTGGTGAAACAAAGGAGTGAGAGCGACTTCGCCCTATTTAAAAGTTTATCTCGGCATTCGTCGTTATCGATGATGAATCAGCTGATATAAAAATTGTGATAGGGAATGACAAGGAATTCTCCACGTTAGAGTATGGGGAAAAGATAATGGGATGGGCATTTAAGGGCATCCATGTGACAATCGTTGTGAAATGAAAGTAAATAACTCGAAAAATGTACGTATAAACCGCATGTAAAGTGAACATGCACATATGATGAAATGATGAGATGCTATGATAATGTAGTTATAGTCTAGGGTCAATGATGCAACCTAGTTCTCTATAACCGAAGCTCTGATGCCAATCTGTCACACCCCCAAATTACCTGTTTTGCAGCGGAATGGAATTCCTGGGGATTGACTGTCATAGCATCACAATCACAGTTATATTGAACGACCTAAAGTGTCGTTTGGAAAATACATCGTTTGATTTAATAAAACAATCAGAGTTTACAAAGTAGGTCCCAAATGAAAATCAACTTGTGCGGAAATAAGTTTGTTACAATTCAAACGATGTTTTAAAGTACATAAAACCCAAGTGAGACGCGTCGTCATCGCGACTTCATGATGTGTCCAAATGCATGCCATGAAGTGAATGCCTTAGATACCTGAGATAAAACATGCTAAAAGTGTCAACACAAAGGTTGAGTGAGTTCATAGAGTTTGTTTTGAAATGCAAAGCCTTCCAAAATCGTTCATGTAGCAAAGGCATTGTAAATCCACCCAGTTCCAAGTTCCGCCCATACAAAACTTGCAACCTGTGTATTCACAACCCACTGCCAAAGTGTGTACGGTTTATGTTCAAACATATGATTTCAAATGAATTCACAATAGTACCTAACTTGACGTAGAACAATAGCACTTAATCAATAGGACTAGACTCAATGTATCAGTAGTCAACTGATTTAGAATGTTATACGACGTAGAACCATAGCACATAATCAATAGCACCTAACTCAATGTATCAGTAGTCAACTGATTTAGAACGTTATACGACATAGTACCGTAGCACGCAAACAAGAACAATTATATAGTATAACCTTTGATTTAGAAACAATGGTAATCATGGTAGCATTTAGCCTTAAAAATCTAAAGTACTTATGAAAAATAGTTAAGCATGTATCTCCCCCAAAATAGTACAAACAATTGAAAATGGGGCTATGAAAACTCACGGTAATCCGTAATAGTTTAAAGTACTTGTGAAAAATAGTTAAGCATGTATCTCCCCCAAAATAGTTAGGAAAACAAGTAAAAGCAGGGGCTATGAAAACTCACAGTAATCCTTAAATGTTTATAGTACTTGTGAAAGTAAAAGAAAACAGTTTGAGCATGTATCTCCCCCAAAAGTAATTCAAAACGTATAAAGGTAGGGGCTATGGAACTCACTTGGATAACTGGAATAATGACAAGAGTGAGTACACTGAGGTATAATGTGATGCGTCAACCGGGACCTATTACGAATGATATGATATGTCATGAGTTGCAATGTAATGTTATGCATGCATTTCGTATGTTATTTATACCATTTGCGGGTTTTGAAAATATTACTCGTCGTCGAAAAATACTCTTTTGACGTCTTGACCAATCAAAAATCACTTTTCAAGTTTTTACGTCAAAATGTCATCCTACAATGGTTTTATAATGATTTTTGGTGAAATTATCACTTTTCGACGCAAAACAATGTCGTCGGAATTTTCATGAAATTAACAAAAATGGCTTTGGAAATCTAGTCGTAAAATGGTGTACGTCGATCGTTAGAGAACGAACTCGACGGTTTTGGAAAGTTTGTATCGATATCTAGAAGTTTCAGTTCAGGAGTTTTCGTCCAAAAGGTCTCGATCATAAGATATTAAGGGTTAAAGATAGTGATTTTTGCTAATTGTGTGCAGAAAAATGAGTTTCGGCCAAGTTTGAACATCCGTAAATAATTTACTATAACTCCGCTTTACAAACAGCTTGTTGTTTTGAAAAATATGGCCGGTGAACTTGATTTTACTAGAAGACATTTCGTTCTAAAAAGTTTCACAACCTAGTTAAAAACTGCCGCAAACATGGTCGTTACAGCTAATGTAACACTTGTATCGTAAAAATAATATAGATTTTCAGAAAATAATAGTTACGGCAAGTTTATGAAAACGTGCATATCTTTGTCGTTTCAAATCCGTTTTCTACGTATAATACGTCCTTAGCTTCGTATCGAAGTAAACTAATATATTTTTGACAAGTCGAAATAATTTGTGAAGCTTAAGGCTCGTTTTTGACCCGAACAAACTAAAAAAAGCAAGCTGAATTTTTCTGAAAAATATACGTTTCGTCGTCAAACTTTAAAAATCCATAACTTCTTCGTTATAGGTCCGTTTTATTCCGTTCAAGCGGCCACGGATTCGTTTTAAAGTATATTTTCTAAATATCAAGGCCAAAGTTTCGTACCAACAGTAGGTTTTTCCAGAAAATAGAAATAAGGACAGAACATAAATTATAGTTATCGAAAATAGTTTTTCTCGGACAAAACCTATTCTAATCCCTTCAAATCAACTCCAAAGCTAATCTAATCCTACCATACACCTTCTTAGGGTGTCATGGGTTCCTAATCACCATCAAGACCAAAGAATACCATGGGAATATTTATAGGATGACCAATATGTATATATATAACTCAATAAATCATGAAAAATTGGTATAAATCACATATCATGCATACTATCTCCAAAAATGAAAAGATGAATATGAAATGAAAAAGGAAACATGAAAATGAAAGAAACAAGCTTACAAATGAATATGATGAGGTGCTAGTAACAAGGTAAAACTTAAATACCCTTGGTTTTTATTTCAAAACCATATAAAGAGTATATACTAGATTGATTTAACACTTGTGCTTGAGAACAAAAATATGATGATCCCTTTGTAGCTCTTGTAGAACCGGTTAGGAAGAGAAACCAAGAAGAGAGAAAATGAAAAACTTTGCTAACACTTGAATGGATGAATGAGTAAGAATTATTGAAGTAAGACTTTAAGTATTGTGTAGAAACATGTATAAGCAAGACCATGCCATCAATTAATGTCACCCCTCCCCAAGGGCCGGTTTTAGGGGGTGTTGTCTCTTCCAAGATATTTTTTTTTTTCAAATGTATAATGTAACATTTACTTGTATATAATTTGTGAGAAAGTGTAGTAAATGTGTAAGAAAATGTACAAGTATAGGTAAATGGAAAGTTTTGGTACATGTAAGTTTTTAATAATTCAAAATAGGATGTAATGAGATAATAAAAATTGCAAAAATACATTCCTTGTGAAATTTTAGTGATAAAATAATTATCGTATAATTTTTAAGAAAACGTCGTAATAATTTAACTTTAACGATTTATGTACCAAATAAATTTAAAACATTAGGAAAACTAAAAATATAGTTTTTATAAACTAAATGTAAGTTTAAAAATACATCGGGATCATTTTTGAAAGTAACGGTTTAAATATACAAAATAATAACTCACGCGATAACGTTTATTAAATATAAAAATTACGCGTTAAATGTGAAATGAAATGTTATGAATGAACTAATGTGATGCAAATGATGTCAATGAAATGTAGACTAATCTTAGTCCATATGAAATGTTCGTGATGTTATGATCATGAATTCGCCGCTAAACCTTAAAGGTTACGCGAATTTGAAACAAGTAAACCAAGTTTACGATAAATGTTGAAATAGTGAGGCATAAATTGTGTCAAGAAATGACCTGAAAGTACGGGTTGTCACATTATGAGTCCAAATTAACAGCTACAAACATCTTTAAGACATATTGAGAATTTTAAGCTTGAAAATGCATAACTTGAAAATGATACTGAAACCTTGAAATTGATTATTGATAAAGATGTACAATACACTGAAATACTTAAACAAAGTCTTTAAAAGCTTAACCTTACACTGGAAATTGAAATTTAATTAAAATGACATAACTTAAACTAATTTACACTAGATAGTCTTCACATTGCTCCTCTTCTTCTTTATATAGATCTTTTAGGCTCTTGTCGACATCTCTGAATCTTTCCCACCTATTTCCAGCCATTGGATCCATCAAACTCATCATATTCGTCCAAGTGGAAATTTGGCGCCAAAAGTCTATTTGAGCAGGTTTTTGCATTTAAAGAAGTTTGGGAGGATGTGGAGGTGGAGGGGAGTGGTTAAACAGCTGGATAACAAGTGGAAAGGTGGAAAAACCACTCTGGTTTTGGTTTTGAGGAGGTTTCTGGTTTGGCGGGATTTGTGTGAGAGGGATGTACAGTGACTGGGTTTGACTTTTGTTGACCGCTGGTATTAATATGAAGGGGGTTCAAAATGGGGGGTCACAGGATAATGACAGGGGGTCTTTTGGGTTTGGCTGGGGTTCAAAATACACAAAGGGTCCGTTTGGTAGCTTAATAACACAAGGACCTTTTATGTAATTTTCTGTTTTATGAGGGACCAAAACTGCCAACATTCCAAAGTTATCACAAGGACCTAATCTGCCATTTATGAATAGTACAAGGATAATATTTGATAATTTTCCATTTTTAAATATCCAAGGACCAATTTTGATGCTTTTGAAACTTTAGGGACCTAAGTTGCCATTTTGCAATTTTAAACTTCAAGGACCAAGTTTGACAACTTATGAATCCCTAGGGACTTTAAATAACATTTTTCTTTATTTTGATTTACCAGGGACTAGATTTGACAACTTTTGAAACTTGGGGGACTAAAACTGCCAATTATGCAAACTTGATACGTTTTTCATCTGATTTTGGTATTTTTGCATGTGAAACACATAAAACACTTATTTGTGATATTTTTATCATTTTGATGCATTTCTGAGTGTTTTCAGATGTTTTTGCAGTTTAAATGGTACAAAAATGATGAGTATTTGCACACTCATCACTCGCTAAGATCCAAGTCGCTAGTATCAAGTCGCTAACAATTTACACTACAACTCGCTAACAGTTTCTAAAGCAAGTCGCTAACCTCACCAAGTCGCTAGCCGTAGTGGAGAATCCACTAACTTGTACTATTTGTCGGCTTGTCTCAATAGACAAGTCGCTAGGATCAAGTCGCTAACAACTAACACTGTAACTCGCTAACTTTTACTGAAGCAAGTCGCTACGATGAAAAACACTACGAGAGCCAAGTCGCTAGCAAGAAAAACTTCAAAAACACACTTTTCAATCCAAAACAAGCTCAACCACAGTGATTCAAGCTTACCAAATCAAAACCCAAGCACTTACAACGATTCTTAACACAAAAGTACACCCAAAATTCAAACTTTAACACTAGAAATGATCCAAATGATGCAAAAACCACTAAAATTTTTCAAACTCAAAAACCATCTAAAACCACTAGAAATCCAAGGATATGTGAGAGAGATGATCAAACCATGGCTCTTGATACCATTTGTAACATATTAGATTTCACAAACACATCATAACATGATCACAAGTAGGCGTTTAATACAAGGTTTTAGAGAGAGAAAGAGTTAGAGGTTTGGGAATTTAGTGAGAGAAAATGAAAGTATTATTATGAGCTCCAACTCTCTACCTTGGGAGGTAGAGAGTATTTATAGTCTTACACAAATCGCCACCTACGGGCTGTGGATCAGGCATACAGTGGGTAAAGACCCGTCCGTCCTCCACGGTGTTGCTAAACTAAATACTACTAAAATATTAAATAATCTACGACTACGAGCTTTCTAACGATTACATATACTTGAGGTGACCGACTCTTTAATAACTGGATTTACTAAATCCTAACAGGCAGCTTTATGAAGTGGTTTTGTGAAAAGAAGGGAATCTCGTCCATCACTCCGAAGGATCTTGAAGGAACAGCATTTGAAATCGTCAAAGTCTTTCACTCAGATTCCAATCAGCTTCAATACCAGATGGAAGAATGTCATAAGATGCTGAGTGATCAAGTCAGTGACCAGCTTTATCAATTTCTAAAATGAAAGCTGCAACCTACTTAGATCAGGGTCTTGAGCAGATGGTACCTGATCAATTCTGGGCAGACAAAGAACAATCGTATGATATTGCTTCCTCATATGGCATTTCTCATTGGTGGTTCAAGAAGAAGAAATTCTACATTGACAGACATGGTGCTGAAAAGTGACGCAAAGCTGTTCAATCCAAGCTGCGTGTTCTAAGTGTGATCAGTGTGGAGATCTTCTCAATCTACGGATATGACTATCTGAAGAAGATTGTTCTTCGAAGAGCAGACTTGAAAGATTATGTGATAGAAGAGAACGACTTCAAACACTTGATGCCAAATGACTTTGAAGATCTCTATCTTCTGAACCTCCAAGGACATCTTGACCACTTACCTGTTCGTGAGAAGAAGGCTCTCTCTGCTGCTGTCAACCTCTGGATCAGAGGCTTGGTCATTCGACAAAGAGTTGGGGATTTTCAGCTAGGCATGGAAAGCTACAAGACTCGGGTCAACCTAACAAGACCGCAATGGGAAGCCTCAGGACATGAATATCGTCACGACTATATAGTGATTGACACCCCTAGAGCTGTCATATTTACCGACAGATACGGGTCTCGTATGCTAATGAGATTGTGGGAGCTTTTCAAGTTCAGTGATGGTACACTTAAAATGGTTGAAGAAGAATTGAACTCGAGAGTGTACGAAATCAAACTTGACCTGAAGCCGTGGAACAAGACAAGATTCTGGTCAGAATAGGATTTGAAGAGGTGCGAAGAGTTCATTGCTGCGATCAGACGAAAACTAAAGACTAGAATGATTTATCGCAGCCTTGATAGTTTTGTGGGTGGTAGACTTCGGGAAGGTCATTAAAAACTGCTTCAAAGAACTGAATGAAGACATATTCCTTGAGTAATTTTTGTTATGTATTAAGATATATGTGTAATGTGGTGATTGTATTATGAACAACTATAACTATGATGTATATTGTAGTGATAGGTTATGGGTTAGAGTTCCCTTTTTATCCTAAGAGGGAACTTAGGAGTGTTCCATTTTAGATTAAATAAAACCAGACACATTTTTCTCCAACAAATTTTTCTTACATATTTAAATCACTTGAGATCCAAAATCTCAAAAGATTTGAAATTTTTGATCGGGGGAGAAAATGTGATATAAACATGCAATCTGATAAAAGGTGACCAATTTGTCTCAAAGTGCATACTGCTCTCTAATATGTGCTAAACTCTTTTCGAATCTCGAAGCATATATTAAGGGGAAGCATTTCATAACAAATATAAACCTTCAAGGTAGAAAGATTTATATGTTTTAACATAATGTACCTTGATTGAATGTTAAATGGTTTCTAAATGTTTTGTAATCGTGGATGTACTTCAAAAGAACTTTTACCTCTATGTGATAAAATGATTTCAAATATCCTATGCACATATTGAGGGGGAGAATTTACCAAATAAAATCAAATGGTTTTTTCCATGGAAATTGTGATCAAGAATATGTTTCAAAGAACTCTTGCCTCCATGTGCTAAACAATTTAATGATCATATGCACATGTTCAGGGGGAGCATTTCTAAATGATCAAAACTATTAAGGTACAAAATGCTTTGATTTTATATCACAAGTACCTTGATTGATTTTCCAAATGATTTTTCAATTGGTTTCAAGGAAGATTGAACAATACCAAAACACCGACCAATTTACTTTATGCATGGAGTTATAAGGATGGTTAGGTTAGGTATTCGTTCCCACGATCCCGCCAGAGCCGGAGGGATCTACCCAGGGACAATCCACTAGATAGTGTAGAAGTCCTTAGGTATGATGAAAAAAAGGAGAAAAGTGAGAAATGGGAATAGTGCGGACTGAGATAGAGCTAGAACTGGAATAAACCCAACAAGGTTTTAGTTATGAAGTCTCGGTAAGCACTGAAGGGGTTGAAGAATGAAAAAGAATTAAATGTGAAAAGGGTGAAAAGAAATAGCCCTCCAATAATTCAACCTTAGTGCAGAAACCGGGTTCAATTCATATGCTACTGGTGGTTACCAAGGTAACATCGGTATTGAAGACAAGACGTCATGGACCCAGTGACGCACTGCACTACAACTTCCCAAACCACTCAAGTTCCTCTTAACAGGACTTGTTTCATTCTCACGGGGAACCGACATTATCTATCAACTTTCTCTTAGAGATTGTTGATATTGAAGAAGGAGACCCTGTCCCTAGTCTCCGGCATAGGAACCAAATGTGCACAATTGAGTCTAGAGCCACGAGATCATCAATAAATCTCTTTAGGACACAATCAATGAAGACTCTCTGTTACACACAATGTGGAAAGAGAGATTATATTTTAAGAGTCCTACGCATTATCCTTGTGGTTTTGCCAGAACATCTGAGTGATATGAAAACATATTCACAATGACGATGGAAAACCTTCTAGAGCCAACATCAAACAAGGTCTTGGTAGGTGGCATGTGAGATCTATCTAATAGATCAACCATGTGACAACTGAACAGAAACAATAGGGCGATTCAAAATTATGAATCAATCCTGGTTCAGGTTATGGATTGACGGATACCTTTGAAAAACCGGTCGGTGTGCTTTAAATTCTTTTCTCTAGCACATCAACTGTGTATTAATATTTCAAATATAAAAGGTGTTTATGATTGATAATTGATTTTCCTTAAAACCTTCGTTGTATTGCAAAAACAATTTATTAAGCAAGACTCGACTGTTTTTCAAATCTCTTTTCATCAATCAGTGAATCTCAAATTCGCTGGTTCACTCACTCCGTGTTGTCTTCTTTGAGACGTTCCGGTTTGAGAACAGCTTGATCAGCTGCGAAACCCTGTCAAGGAGGTTCTTCGGAATTATACCTGATCACAGGCAGTACTTGTACTGATCAACGGGGAACCGTGGGCCGTGTATCTCAATTCAACGAAAGTGATCAAAGACACTTTCGTGCGCTTTATTGCAGGTACGCCCGACGTTTGCAGCTGATCAGAATGGCGTGGTCAATTCATAGCCGCATGCTCACACAACACATTCATTTCTAAAGAAATCATGATAAGTGCATCAACAACTCTGATATTTTTACTCCATGCTTCTGCTACGCTGCTGCAAATATCATGAATCAACTATAGCTTCCGCTACTATGATGAGAAGTTATCATGATCCAGAATGTGAGCATGTCGGTCCAAATGTCACAACATCATATGCGGGCAACACAACAATGGGTGATGCTGAGATTAACTATGGCTGATGATCTCAAATAATGCTCAAAGGTCATTATAATGTGGATCAGCTTCATAACCTCCACTTAATGTACATTATAGTTGGATTATCATAAAATCACCATGAAAGCACAAAGTTTGAATATTTTGATGATGAGAAGTCTACGAGCTCAAGACCGAAGATTAATTAGAATGTTATGGTGCTATAATGTAAATCATGGGGTGACCTCCCTTAGGGGGAGATTGTTAGGAATTGGAAATTCTATAGTGAAGCATCAGTCACCCCAAATATATTCTAGCTTAAGTTAGCTCGTAGACATATCGTTTATTATGTTATTTGTTAGTTAGTTATTAACATAGTTTAGTCTAGTGCAACACCGTGGAGGAAGGACATGTCTTTACCCATTGTATGCCTGATCCACAGCCCAAAGGAGGGCGTGCTTCTTTGTATAAATAGCCCTCTCCCCACAAGGGAGAGGGTTGGATGTTCATTTGGAATCTAACCTTTCATGAGTTTCTCTTACTAGAATATCCCACTTTCTCTCTCTAAAAACCATATATTCATACGCCCATATTTGTGATTGATTGTGTGTTTGTGAAATCCAATATGTTACAAACCACCTTACTATAAGCCTCGAACAATTTCCACAAATCACCGGAACCGAAATTATGAAGGAAATTGGTAACATAAATCGATTTAGATAATCGAATAACCTGATCATACAAGGAGCAAAAAGGACCCATCACAAATTGGATTGAAGGAAGATCTAAGGGAGGATAGAGATTAAAGAAGAATTGAGAAAAACCAAAGGGGATCTGAGGAAGTGACAACCCTAAGATGAGATTGAATCACAATCGAAAACGAGATCGGATCAATCGAAGCAAGGAGATTGAAAAAAATCGCCATTAGGATCGCCCATAGTTTTTTTTTTTTTTTTTTTTTTTTTTTTTTTTTTTTTTTTATGAGTTGATATTAGTTCACATTATGATTGTATAATACAAGCCTTCAAAACTTGCAGACATCATATATGCATATTTGCCCAAAAGATACTTAAATATTATTTTATATTATATTATGCATTGAAAACTTATATATCTTGAAAAAATATATAAATATTAAATTTTTAGCATATACCAGATCTATAACAACCTAAAGCGACGGTGTATAAGGGCAAATAATTATACTTGTGAAATCATGGTTCTGGTTCGAACTTTGATGCAAAGCGTGTGTTTTTTGAAATACAAAACATGTGTTTTTTATAATTAATACAATCTGTAATTTTTAAAAATTGTCAAGTTTAAAATTGATCAAGTTTAAGGTGTATTAAACGATACTTTAAAGTAATTTAAGTAAACTATGTACATTAATTTAAATTTTCAGATTTAACTTTTCATGATTAAAAATTTTGAAATTTAAAAATGAGCATTAATTATATTTATATGTAGTATAAACTAGTTATAATACCCGTGTAACTTTTTTCTAAAAAATGATGTTTTTTTATATATTAAAAAGTAAAAACTTTTTTGTTATTGTTTTAAGTACGGTTCTTAATTTTGGTTTTTTAATTATGTTTGACGCACGTGGTAAAGATTCATATATAGTTTTTGCATAGACATGATCATTTTTATGTACAAAATTTAGTTACCACATGTTTTTGTGTATAATAATTTAAATCAATCGTACTATAATCTTATGCTGAAATATTAATAATTGGGTTACCATCTCACTGTTGTAAGTTCAATTATTATAACATTTTAAAGAATATTTTAGACAATAATGAACACTAATCTAAAATGTTTATATATTTATCATTTTATGAAATTTAAATGCAAATTCACAACTACGAATTGTCTTATAATAGTTTATTTTATAAAAATTTCGCATGTTTGACTAACCAAATTACTTCACGTCAATTTGAAAAAAATAAGGAAAAAGAAATACTTCTAAAAGTAAAAACATGACACTTATTTTGAGACGGAAAAAAGTATTATTTGTACCTAGTTTAGTTATACAACATCAACTTGAATTTAATCATGTGAATATGCAATAAATTATGGATACAATAAGCCAATAAGGGAGTAAATCTAAATGCATAACATGTTGATCTAATTACCAGGTCATAAAACTAAGCAATTATAAAGAAATAATCAATTTGGGTTATTTATCTGTGACCTTATTCTACAAAACCTGTAAACAGCTGATAATCTTTTACAACATCACACAACAAAAGTATCCAAACACTACTGTTTAATTAACCTGTAAACAACCGGTAAAATCCTTTTTAGACGTAGAGCATTGATGGTATTCTGGCTTTCCATGAAGTGGTCAACAAAAGGACCACAAGGCTGCTATATCACTTTACTTCATGTTTTCCGCTTAAGTTAATTCCCGTCGTCTAATTAAACAAAAGAAAACAAAAGGACCCCAAGGCTGCTATATGCATCTGTTGCATATGCTTTATTAAAAAAAAATAATAATAAAAAAAAAAATGTTTTGGACTCTCCAAATTAGGTACTTATGTTGTGACTTACGATTCAAGCTAGTTTTGAGAGCGTAAGTCGCCTCTTTTGCATGATTCGTCAAATGAGCCAAGCCTGGCAATTTATTGTAAGAAATTAAGCAATTTCTTCTAACAAATTAAAATTGAAAAAGTGGTTATTGAAAAAAGGACAAACATAAGCACACACTTGAAATAACCTATAGCAGTCTTTGAGTGCAAAACACAATATATTTTGCTTTTCATGCCTCGAAGAAGACATTGATCATATGAATACTGGTGAGAGGAATTTCAATGACTCGCCCTCCCTGAGGCTTTATTCAATCTGTGGTTAGGTCTACACACCAACCATCTTAACCATCCATTTGTTGTATATATAATAATATCAAAGAAGATAAACCTAAACATCCATTTTGTTGTATACATAATAATCTCAAAGAAGATAAAAGTTAAGAAATCTATACGTACTCGAGGTCAAAAGGAATAAAGCTCTTATAATACTTCTCATTGTAATGTGCTTCATTCATGACGTCTGATTCGCTCCGAATGGTCTATCTTTTATTAGTCAACCACTTGTGAATGGTCAACCATAAAAGTCAAACAGCTCAGAACAAAATGCAATTAAGTCCAGAGGAGTTTAGTGTTTCCCCGGGTCGTTAAGTCCCAACGAGCTGTGCGATTGAATAGCTAAACGCGTAGTGATCGGGTGACATTGAACAGGAAAGGGGTTATGATTGATTACACTAAGGAAATTAAGTCTAATAAAGACTTTGAAGTCCTTTTAATTCTATATTTAAAATCGTTTAACGATTAAAACCTAAAACGCGTACGTTTACAGAATTTTACATTTAGTTTTAAACTAAAAATGATATTTGAAAACTATTTAAGAATTAAAACTAATTTTTATGATTTTTCTTGAATTTATTTGAATTAAAAACTAATTTCTAATTTTTAAAATAAAACTAAATTACCAAAAATTATGAAAATAAGTGGGAAAATTATGAAACTATTTTTAGAAATTCTAGAATAACTAAAAAGATTTTTCAAAATTTAATTTGTATTTTTCTGAACTTTTTTCTATTTTCTACGAATTTAGAACTATTTAAAACTAATTAAATTACTAAAAATTACTATTTTAACTAAGAAAATCATGGAAAAATATTTTTTTGGCTTTTTATATTTTTCTTAATCTGAGAAAAATGAAAAATTATTTTTTGGAAGCTTTTCTGATTAATTTGTATTTAAAAGTGATTAAAAAGTATTAAAAACTAAGATTAAATGAGAAAAATAATAAACAGAACCAAAAAATTATGAAAAATTCAGGAAAATTTTAAAATAATATTCTAAATCTAGAAAAAATACTAAAACGTATACTAGTGTGCAAGAAAAGTTGGCTGTAGTGAAAAGTGCTTATAAATAAGCACTTAAAATAAGCAAATAAGCACTAAATGGAAGCAGAATCTAAAGTATGCTAAAATAACCTGAAAGCAACTAATTACAACTAGTCTTAACCTCTAAAGAGCGGATTACACTAATTTGGCTTATGAAATCCAAACAGCCAAACACCCTTACTTGTAGCTTAAAAATAAGCTAACCTAGTGCACTAAACTTAAAACCAGAAATGAGAACCTCAAGATTACCAACCACTCTACAACTAAACCAAATTTTAGATATTAATAATCAAAATCAAGGCCTGTGCAAGATCTGCAAATGGCCTGTTTCACACTCAGTTTATGATGAGTGTGAACAGGGCAAAAAGAGCTTAAATGAGAGCTTATTTAGAGCTTATAGAAGCTTCTAAAAATTCCACAAAAATCACTTTTAAACACTTGACCAACTGAAGTTAATTTTCCCAGAATTTCAACTAATTTGAATCAAAAATGAACCTGTGAAAAATCAACAAAGTTTTGCAAAAACTGTAATTTTCACTTTTGACTTTTTGAGACGGTTTTGAGATTTTGACCAAATTGAGTTTTGATTCAATCCTACTGATTATCACAGATATTTTAGGATGAAATGAGACTGATATAAGCTATATTAACCAAATATAATCCTAAATGCTAACTTATATAACTAAAACCTAACTGATATGGAATTTAGAGGCAGTTTAAAGTGAATTTTGACTTTTAATCAAATGAGGCTTGGTTTTTATGACTAAATTAACCTATTTAAACCTAAAGTGACATGTACGAACTAAAAATATCAACAAAAACATCCTCTGAGTCCACAAACTCAGCAAATCCAAACAACCCCATATAAGACTGATTTTTGGTTTTTTATGGCAAATGAGTACCAAGGCTTTTGAAACTGCTTTTTTCAACTTGTTATGAGTTAATAAGCTTAAATGAACACAGAAACACTAGTTTAAACTACAATAACCCTGGATTCTATTTTATGCTATTATGACAGTCAATACAAAATTTTTAAGAAAAATGAGAACTAATTAACAAGTCTACAATATTAAGCTTCAATACAACCAAGATATACCTAATAAGCTAGAAGAACTAAAAATAAGCAGAGAACAAGCAGTTGAACAGTAAAATCACAAAAATAAGAAAAATTCTTACAAAATGCCATCCAAGCTGAAAACCATGAACTAGAGACCAAGGACCATCCTACTACCTCCCATGAGGTTCTAAACCAGCTTCCATCCAATATTCAACACTGCTACAGCTTTCTTGTTTCTTTTTCCTTGATTTTTGATTTTTCAACTATTTATCCTATTTTTTTGTATTTTTGAGTTTCTTAAATTAAATTGCTTCAAATGACTTGAAAGCTTGAGAAAGCTTATGAATGAGCTTGAATGAGCTTAAACAAACACTGAACAATAACTTTTAACAACTATAATTGGATTTGAGATTTTCAAGTAAAAATACATAAACTGAATTAAGCAAATGGAACTTTGATTAACTGGTTGAAAATGGTTTCTAGTACACTGAAAATGCTAAGGATACAACTTAGAAGCTTAAAAATACATTGGAAATTTGGAAATTAACTAATTCGATATTGAAAATAACTAAAAATCTACACACCCTCACAGCTTCTTCTTCCTTGATATATATTGACTCTGAGGCTTCCCCACTTGATTCTGAACATATCCCACTTGCAATCTTGGCCATTGGATGAGTCAAAACAATCTCATCCTTCAAATCCACTTTTGGCGCCAAAAGTGGTTTATGTAACTTGTGGCCGAAATTTTACAATTAATGCACTTTGGTATGTTGTGGAGGTGTAAGGGATGAGGTGAGGGGTTGTGAGCTGGAGTTATGGTGATGGAGTGGTTTTGCAGAGTTGGTGGGAGTGGTATTGGAGGGAAAAGGGTGGGGGTTGACTGGGGAGTTGACCCCGGTTTTATTAATAAGGGATTGGGTTGGGTTTATATACGGGTGTTGGGCTTTGGTTAGGGTCCGGTTTGGTTTGTAGAAATTTAAGCCCAAGGACCAAAATTGTATTTTCTGAATTCTTGAAGGGTTAAAACTGTAATTTCCCAAAAGTTATCAAAAGGGTTTAAATTGTAACATGTGAATAGTACAAGGGTATAATTTGATAAGTTTCCATTTTTAAATACCCAAGGACTATTTTTGCCAATTTTGAAACTTGAAGGACCAAACTTGTAAATTCTCCAAACTTTTTACCCAAGGATCATTTTTGATAAATTTTGATTTTAAAAGGACTTGGGTTGACTTTTATTCCTAAACAAATGCTCAGGGACTGATTTTGTCAAGATTTGAAAGTTGAGGGACTGAAACTGCCAATTATGCAAACTTAGCTCGTTTTTCATCTGTTTTTAAACATTTTGCATCTGAAACATATAAAATACAATCCTTGGATATATTTTGTATTTTGCTGCATATTTGAGTGTTTTTAAGTGTTTTGGCAGCTTCAGATAAGACAAAAATGATGAGTATTTACACACTCATCAATGCCCCACACTAAACTATTGCTAGTCCCTAGCAATCTTTTTATAAAATTTAATGGATTTAAGTCTCTTTACCAAAAGCCATTACTTCTGGAGTAGCCAATTGTTTCAGTTCAAGTAAGAACCTTGGTACAATGATAACCAAATGATTTTGAGCAAATCACCAGCTTTCAACGGTTTTGATTTGTCTTTACCAGAAGCCGTTTGCTTCTGGACTAGCCAACTCTTAGATAAAATATCTTTGGTGAGTCGATTACCAATTATGATTTTCCAACTGCCTTTACCACAAGCCATAAACTTGCGGGCTAGCCAACTCTTTACTTTTTAGGATATGGTGAGCTGAACACCATACAATTTTGGGCAAATTGAAAGCCGTCAACGGATTTGAGATATCTTTACCAAGAGCCGTTTGCTTCTGGATTAGCCAATCCTTTTGTTTATTAGACATGGCGGACTGATAACCGTAAGCTGAGTAAGTGCAAAACACTTACTCCAAAAAAAAATTTGGCCAAAAATGGGGGAATTGGGTGGTATAATAACATGATAAAATTCGTGAGAATTCCCCCCCCCCACACTAGAAATGAATATTGCCCTCAATATTCAAAGTACCGGCGGTTATGCCGAAACATAGAACGTAAAAGGGAAATACTACGGCCATTATTTTTGGAATTTGATTTTTTTTTTTTTTTTTTTTTTGATGAAAACTTATATACAACAGCGGGGGGCAACTCCCCTACACTAGGGTGGTAGAAAGTAGAAAGAAGTCAGAAATATGGGTGAAAACCCATATGGTTTGCTACTGTTTTTGATTCCCGAGTCGCTAGCTTGACTCGTTCCCCGCATTCATTGGTTCATGGGGAAAGTTTGTAGATCCGGGACAACCACAGGTGGAATGTTCTCTCCAAAATAGTGCTTCAATCGATGACCATTCACTTTAAAATTTGGACCATCGGACTGAGATAACTCAATGGTTCCATAAGGAAATACTTTAGTGATGGTGAATGGTCCAGACCAGCGGGATTTTAGTTTTCCTGAGAAAATCTTCAATCTTGAATTGAAATGAAGGACTCGATCACCAACGTTGAAAACGCGGTTCTTGATTTTGGATTCATGAATCTTCTTTGTCTTTTCTTTGTAGATCAAAGAGTTCTCGTATGCTTGATCACGGAGTTCATTTAATTCATTCATTTGAACTTTCCGGTGATCACCAGTTGTCTGAATATCGAAGTTGGCATGTTTCAAGGCCCAGTATGCTTTGTGCTCAAGCTCAATCGGCAGATGACACGCCTTTCCGTACACTTGTATGGAGTACACCCGATGGGTGTTTTATAAGCTGTACGGAAGGCCCAGAGTGCGTCATCTAACTTATCCGACCAAGAGGCACGGTTTTCGCCTACTATCCTCTCCAGAATTCTTTTAATCCCTCGGTTGGAAACTTCCACTTGCCCACTTGTTTGGGGGTGGTACGCAGTAGAGAGACGGTGAGTTACACCGTACTTTTGCATGACTCTATCAAACTGGTCATTGCAGAAATGCGTACCACGATCACTGATTATAGCTCGTGGAGTTCCAAACCTAGCAAAAAGAGATTTTAAGAATTTCACAACAACTCGGGCATCGTTGGTAGGCAAAGCTTTCGCTTCAACCCATTTTGACAAATAGTCAACGGCCACGAGTATGTATTTATTTCCTCGAGATGAAGGAAATGGCCCCATAAAGTCAATGCCCCAGATGTCAAAAATCTCACACACTTGAATGGCGTTTTGCGGCATTTCATTTCTTTGTGAGATATTTTCGTGACGTTGACAAGCGTCACAGGTTTTGACAAATTCGTGGGCATCTTTGTAAATCGTTGGCCAATAAAATCCGGAATCAAACACCTTCTTGGCAGTGTAGTTGGGGCTATGATGTCCCCCAGTAGGTCCAGAATGGCAAGCCTTGAGAATGTCATTAGCTTCCTGACCATACACACATCGCCTGATGACTTGATCCGCGCAAATTTTGAATAAGTAGGGGTCGTCCCAGAAGTAATGTTTTACATCTTTAAAGAATTTGTTTTTCTGTTGGGACGACATCCCTTTCACCACAAAGTTACCCGCATGGTAATTTGCAAAGTCAGCAAACCATGGGGTAGAAGAGTCTCCACGAAAAGAAACCACATTGAGTGTTTCGAGAGGAAATGTTTCGTTTATTTCCTTTTTCTCGAACACATCCTGGTGAGGGTTTTCTAGACGGGACAGATGATCAGCCGCCAGGTTCTCAGCTCCTTTTTTATCACGTATAATGATATCAAATTCTTGCAGGAGGAGAACCCAACAGAGCAATCTCGGCTTTGCATCTTGTTTTGCAAAGAGATATTTGAGAGCCGAGTGATCCGTATACACCACGCATTTGGTCAAGATTAGGTATGGCCAAAACTTCTCAAACGCATACACCACGGCTAGTAGCTCTTTTTCTGTAGTGGTGTAATGGGTTTGAGCTTCAGTCATAGTCTTACTCGCGTAGTGGATAGGCTGAAAATGCTTGATTTTACGTTGCCCCAGGACTGCACCGATAGCAAAATCACTTGCATCGCACATGAGTTCAAAGGGTAAATCCCAATCGGGGGCAAAGAGAATGGGTGCTTCCGTAAGCTTTTTCTTTAATGTTTCAAAAGCTTCGATGCACTCAGGTGAGAAGATAAAAGGAGCATCCTTCTCAAGGAGATGAGTCATAGGCCGAGCGATTTTAGAAAAATCTTGTATGAATCTGCGATAAAAACCGGCATGACCTAAAAAACTCCTAATACCTTTGACGGTAGTAGGATGAGGCAATTTGGCAATGACATCCACTTTCGCTTTGTCAACCTCAATCCCGTTTTTTGAAATCTTATGGCCTAGGACAATTCCTTCCTTGACCATAAAATGGCTCTTTTCCCAGTTTAGACAAAGATTGGTGTCTTCACACCGTTTGAGCATTTTTTCTAAATGAGAGAGACATGTTTGAAATGAGTCCCCAATGACCGAGAAGTCATCCATAAACACCTCCATTGTTTCCCCGATCATGTCGTGGAAAATTGACACCATACATCGTTGGAACGTGCCAGGAGCGTTACATAGGCCAAAAGGCATACGTCTGTAGGCAAAAGTTCCGTATGGGCAGGTGAATGTGGTCTTTTCTTGATCCTGTGGATCAATGGGGATCTGAAAATACCCCGAGAAACCATCTAGGAAACAATAGTATTCGTTCCCTGCTAATCTCTCAAGCATTTGGTCCATGAAGGGTAGAGGAAAATGGTCTTTACGGGTGGCTTCGTTTAACTTGCGATAGTCAATACACACACGCCATCCCGTAACCAATCGAGTTGGAATTAACTCGTTTTCTTCATTTGTGACAACAGTTATGCCACCCTTTTTTGGAACACAGTAGATGGGACTGACCCAAGGACTATCAGAGATCGGGTAAATTAAACCGGCATCAAGAAGTTTGAGAACATCCTGTTTGATAACCTCATGAATCTTAGGATTCACCCTTCTCTGATGTTGGACTGCTGGTTTGAAATCATCCTCCAATAAAATCTTGTGCGTACAAAATTCAGGGTTAATACCCTTGATGTCGGAGAGTCTCCAAGCGATTGCTTGCTTGTGCAACTTCAAAACCTTTATGAGAGCAGTCTTCTCCTCCTCCGTTAAGTCCTTAGCAATTATGACGGGTAATTTATCATCACCCTCCAAGAATGCATACTCGAGATGAGGAGGTAGGTCCTTAAGTTCAACCTCGGGAAATTCTTCAGTAGATGTTTGTACGGATTTGATTTCTTCAATCGTGATCTCTTTCGGAGGGAGTGACGGTAATGGATCTTCGTTTAACAATTGCTCAAGATAAAGGATATCTCCCTCCGAATCATAAACACCATCATCAATTCCCGGTGGAATCGATTCATCATTAGCAAGAAACTCATCGATCTCTTCTAAAAAGAAGTCACCTCCCTCAAACGGAGTAAGAGAGGGGGAAGAATCGGCAATAATTGGTTGAGAAGATGTGGTGGGATCCCCACTCACAGAATTATGAAAATAACCAAGAAACTCTTGAGAGTACTCCTCTGAAGCAATATCAATTACATCGATTCGATTAACCGATTCAGCATCATAGTTTGAGGAGTACCTCGAAGTTTGATCAAGGTTAAAGGTGACAGCTTCATTACCCACATGTAATGTGATTTCTTGCTCAAATACATCAATGAGAGCACGGCCCGTTCTCAGGAATCCTAGTCCAACAATGAGGGGAACCCGATGATCGGCATCGAAGTCAACAACCACAAAGTCAGCTGGAAAATGGAACTTTCCTACTTTCACAAATACATCCTCGGCGATGCCAAGAGGACGCGATATTGAACGATCTGCAAGCTCAAGAGTCATGCAGGTAGGAATAAGTTCTGGAAGAGAAAGTTTCTTCCATACTGAATAAGGCATCAGATTGATGCTTGCACCAAGATCGGCGAGGGCAAAGCATTCAATCGTTCCTGGAAAAACACAAGGTAGAAGAAATTTTCCAGGATCTCCAAGCTTCTCGGGAAGCTTCTTTAACAGAACTGCTGAGCAGTTCTCGTTCAGAGGAGTTTTAGCCATTTCAAACAGTTTTTCCTTGTTGCTTAACATGTGTTTGAGAGTTGATGCAAACTTGGGCATCAGCATGATAGCATCCGCAAAGCTTATGTCAAAATGTAGGTCTTGGAAAATTTGAAAAAATTTGTCCATTTGATGACTGGCTTTTTCGCCGAGCTTTTGCTCATTTAAACGTGATGGGTAAGGAATAGAAGTTTTGGATTTGGGGTTTTCAACTGGAGCTACAGGAGGTTCAAAAACAACTCCTGGTTTGGATTTGGGTTTCGGGACACCTTGAGGATGGACATGTGCTGTGCTCTGTGAGCTAGTGGGTTGCACTTGGTCCTTTGTCGCCTCAGGTTCACTTTCCACTACCTTCGGGAGAGAAGAAGAAAAGGCAGTAGGAATAGCGGGTCCATCATATGAAGCACCACTTCTGGTTGTGATCGCCTTTGCATCGCCCCTCGGATTAGCGATCGTGTTGCTAGGTAAAGTACCTGAGCCCGAGGGTCGATCATTTAAAGACTTCTTAATGTCAGAAATTTGGCTAACCAACAACCTATTCATTTCCTCTTGGGATTTCATGAATTGCTTCAACAACTCATCAGATGATGGTCCAGTTGGAACAATGGCTTGATTTTGTGTAGGAAAATTCTGGCCTCTATTGTTTGGATTAGGGCCTTGATTTTGGAAATTTCCTTGATTATTGCCATGAAAATACCCTGGGTTGAAATTTCCCTGACCTTGGTTTCTATTAAAATTTCCTTGGTTTTGGAAATTTTGACTTTGATTTTGAAAACCGTTATTCTGACTAAAATTACCTTGGTTTTGAAAACCTTGGTTCGTTCTATTCTGATTTTGATTACGGTTTTGGTTTTGGTTGAAACCGGGTGGTCCAGGGTAGTGGTTAGGACGGTGGTTCGGGTCCATAGGAGCACGGTATTGGTTGCCTCCTGAATTGGAAATCCCGCCCACAGCGTTTGCTTCAAAAGGGTTACCATCGGTGGCCATACAGTTGTAATAGGCATGGGGGCCACCGCAAGTAACACATACTTCAACTTTCTTAACTTCAGCAGGAGGTGAAGTTTGTGGAAAAGAAACTTTCTTTTGGTTGGAGAGAACCAAAGCTTGAATTGCTTCCGTGATTTTGTCAATCTTAGCATCGGTGCTAGATTGACTCACGGGCGATGAAGCAGAAGGACCAACACTGACTTGGGAAACAACCGGTTTGCTTCGTGCAGTGTGGACTTTAGACTTGTTTTCAATTATCGCTAAAGCTTCTTTTACAGTTTTGCTCAAGAAATTTCCTCCAGCGGAGGAATTGAGAGAATCTTGATCAGATTGACTCACTCCATTATAGAAAGTATCGAGTTGCATCAACTCGGAGAAACCATGGTGAGGACATTTGCGGAGCAACTCCTTAAAACGATCCCACGATTCACTGAAGGATTCATCAAACTTTTGTGTGAACTTGATGATTTCATTTTTAAGACTCGTGGTTTTAGAAGGTGGATAGAACTCATTCACAAATTTCTTCACCAGGTCTTCCCATGTTTCGATCGATCGAGGGGGTTGTTTTTCAAGCCAAATCCGGGCTTGTCCCTCGAGGGAAAATGGGAACAGAAGAAGTTTGACAACATCGGTAGGGACATTCTTGTATTTGATGGTAGATGCAATCTTGTTAAACCATCGAATATGAGCATGAGGATCATCCCTCTCAAAACCATAGAATTGACTTAAGGTTACAAGATTTAGTAACCCGGTTTTGAGTTCAAAATTTTCAGCCACAATGGCTGGAATAACAATAGCATCTCCATACCCATTGATGGGTGCTTGGAGAAGCTCGCACATAGGACGTTCATCCGCCATGATAACGGAAGTAGTGCGAGCAGTCCGGATCTCAGATCCGACTGATGGGGCAGAACGTCTACGGATACGCCTTCTTGGAATCCTGACAAGCTCACGAAATGGGCTCACAGACCTAGAAGAGCGAGTGCGCATACACTAGAGTTAACTCTAAGAAATCTCAGAGTCAAGGGAATTATGAAAATAGGGAAAGAAGAATCTTTTTGGGTTTTATGGTTTTTTATAAGAAAATATAAATATATATAGATGGTATGAACAAGGAGTGAATATTCAAATCACTAATCTGCTAAACGTAAGACTATTAGCACAGCTCCCCGGCAGCGGCGCCAAAATTTGATTCGCTCCGAATGGTCTATCTTTTATTAGTCAACCACTTGTGAATGGTCAACCATAAAAGTCAAACAGCTCAGAACAAAATGCAATTAAGTCCAGAGGAGTTTAGTGTTTCCCCGGGTCGTTAAGTCCCAACGAGCTGTGCGATTGAATAGCTAAACGCGTAGTGATCGGGTGACATTGAACAGGAAAGGGGTTATGATTGATTACACTAAGGAAATTAAATCTAATAAAGACTTTGAAGTCCTTTTAATTCTATATTTAAAATCGTTTAACGATTAAAACCGAAAACGCGTACGTTTACAGAATTTTACATTTATTTTTAAACTAAAAATGATATTTGAAAACTATTTAAGAATTAAAACTAATTTTTTTGATTTTTCTTGAATTTATTTGAATTAAAAACTAATTTCTAATTTTTAAAATAAAACTAAATTACCAAAAATTATGAAAATAAGTGGGAAAATTATGAAACTATTTTTATAAATTCTAGAATAACTAAAAATATTTTTCAAAATTTAATTTGTATTCTTTTGAACTTTTTTCTATTTTCTACGAATTTAGAACTATTTAAAACTAATTAAATTGCTAAAAATTACTATTTTAACTAAGAAAATTATGGAAAAATATTTTTTTGGCTTTTTATATTTTTCTTAATCTGAGAAAAATGAAAAATTATTTTTTTGAAGCTTTTCTGATTAATTTGTATTTAAAAGTGATTAAAAAGTATTAAAAACTAAGATTAAATGAGAAAAATAATAAACAGAACCAGAAAATTATGAAAAATTCAAGAAAATTTTAAAATAATATTCTAAATCTAGGAAAAATACTAAAACGTATGCTAGTGTGCAAGAAAAGTGGGCTGTAGTGAAAAGTGCTTATAAATAAGCACTTAAAATAAGCAAATAAGCACTAATGATCACTAAATGGAAGCAGAAGCTAAAGTATGCTAAAATAACCTGAAAGCAACTAATTACAACTAGTCTTAACCTCTAAAGAGCGGATTACACTAATTTGGCTTATGAAATCCAAACAGCCAAACACCCTTACTTGTAGCTTAAAAATAAGCTAACTAATGCACTAAACTTAAAACCAGAAATGAGAACCTCAAGATTACCAACCACTCTACAACTAAACCAAATTTTAGATATAAATTTTGATTTTAAAAGGATTTGGGTTGACTTTTATTCCAAAACAAATGCTCAGGGACTGATTTTGTCAAGATTTGAAAGTTGAGGGACTGAAACTGCCAATTATACAAACTTAGCTCGTTTTTCATCTGTTTTTAAACATTTTGCATCTGAAACATATAAAATACAATCCTTGGATATATTTTGTATTTTGCTGCATATTTGAGTGTTTTTAAGTGTTTTGGCAGCTTCAGATAAGACAAAAATGATGAGTATTTACACACTCATCAACGTCATAGGGATAACGGTCCTTGTAACGGGTCAATCAATTAAGTCAGTCGCAAATAACTCAATAATCAAAAAGTTATATAGAACCTATATAACTCAATTCATGTAAACAACCAACCCTCCGCCATATTAATGCAAATCCTAAATTTTGATGGCCAATCAAGTTCCAACTGTCCCTCCTTAGGCCTTTCAATCCTTATAATATCAAATAATCAATTATAATAATAAGTATATGCCTAAAACTATGGATTCATATTTGTAGTTAGAGATCACTTATTCCCTTAAGTGCCAATGACCGGAGGTGGCAAGTTCACACATTGTGTATACGTAATTGTTAAATTCGATAAATTGGATTCAAAGGTAAATAAATCAAATGGGTTAAAATTCTCCCAAATCAATTAAACTGAAGCAATAGCAATGTCATTATCTTGTAAGTCTCGAAGAGCTCAAAGTTTGAAGAAACAACTTTCATGTGTTTTGACCACATATTAATAGTACCTGACACCTATATGTTAATGTTGTAGTAACTATTTCCCAATCAAAATATACTTAAATCACAATTAAGATTATTCATAATTAAAAGAATTCAAATAACATCGCAAAAACTAACCTGATTTAAGAACCATCTTAAGTCTCTAGAACAAAACTCGCAAATCATCAATTCTTTTTATCGAGTACATGGAGTTAAATCCAGTTGCAACTTTTTCCAATTAAATATCTAAAACAAACATTAAAAAAAGAACTCTCAAACTCAAATCAAAACCTCAAAACAAAGAAATCGAACAAGAAAATACAAAGATTTTGAAGAAGACCCTCTGTATAGGAGACGATGTTTGCGTCTGTTATAAGAGAGAAACAACCAACGATACTTGCAAGCATATCTAGTGTGCAACCATAGCTATAGGACCTTTTATTCAAACCAACCCACATCAACCCTGTCAGGAGGTCTGACAGCAGTAACTTTTAGCGTTCACCCCTAGACCCAATAACCTAACCTATAATAGATGTTGCAATGGTAAAAGCCATGGTGGGCTTTTGGCCTTAAAACTGACTTTCTAATCTTACCTATAACAGGAGCACATGCATGAATTCAATTTGATCAAAATCATATATATTATCATCATTATCTCTTTATGAAAATACGACATAAATAAAAAAATGCAAAAAACCCAAATTCAAACTCTATAACTCATTCTAGTCATTTAATTAGAGGTAATCTATTTATCCTATTAATACAAACAATCATGTATTCAAATTAGCCCTTATTATGCCCAAAGCAATAAAACACATAACTTTACCATAATCTACAATCAATTTTGACTAATTTCCTAACTTTATGTAACAAAGAACATAAAAAACACATTAAAAATAAATACTTAAACCTAATCTCACTAATTCTACATTTTAAATCTAATAACCCGATTATATATATGAACAACAACAAACATACTCACATATCAAAATCAACACAAACTGAAACCATCTTCATCATCGCATGTTTTGTAAACAGAGTATGTCTATTACCATGTCTCAATCCAGCAATCGCATGTACCTTAATAGACCATAAATATTTTCTTGGCGTTGATTTGGGTTGTTTATGTTTTATCGATAATATCCAATTCTGATACATAATAGTTTGATTGTAGCTATAGTGTGTGGTTTGTTGATTTAGGGTTGTGAGAAGGAAGCAATGAGTTAATTTAAAGTTTTTTGTTTTTTTTTTTTTTAACAATTTGGTCCGTAACTATGAGATTAGAACCTGTTGGTACATGTGTATTTTTTTTTCTTAGTCCGGGTAAAAAAAAAACGAATTTATTAATTTGTGGCCAAATCTGAAAATATTGAAGGTTTTTTAGTTCAGAATTTTATTTAAAAATAATAATAGTAATTCAATTATTACTTAATAAGAAATAAATTAACTATTTTAAAATACAAAAATCCTCGCTTGCAATTTTGTTTTATCATTATAAGATATGCAATTCCTCGTATAACCGCATGTATATATTCGCACACCTAATAAATGACACATGTTTGTCCAAAATTTGAATATACATGACTTACTCGCATATCGTTGAAAAGTACCCTTTGATATCACCACATATATTTATATACTAGAAAGGTACCCGCGCAATGCGGCGGCGGGTACCCGATGACTATAATATGATTGGAATAAATGAAATAAAGGTTAAAGTTGTAAAAATTTGAATTAAAATAAAATAAACCCATTAAAAATATAAAAATTAAAAACTCATAAAAATATATTAAAATGGATGTTGAATTAAAGAGCATAAAATTTTAGAAAATATGGTGAAATTAGATTATAAAAAAAATAAGTAGATAAAAAGATATTTTAATTTGAAAATAAATATGAATTTTTAGTTGAGAAGTGACACATGTCATTTTATAATTTGAGCTCCTTATCTTAATTTTTGGTGGTTAGGAGTTAGGCTTGGAGTTTGTTAGAAGTTAGGCTTGGAGTTTGTTAAGAAGTGACACATGTCATCTCATGATTGGAGCTCCTTATCTTAATTTTAAGCCTTCTAAAATTAGAAGGCTTAATTTTTAAGCCTTCTAATTTTAGAAGGCTTAAATGCATTATAAAGTAGTATAGTATAGATAGACCACCATCCCAAAAATTTTAATACAAGCCAAATTACATAACCAAATTAACATGGAAAAGGGTCAAGTTGTGGTGGTGGTTGTACCTTTTGTAGCACAAGGACATCTCGACCAGCTCCTCCACCTCTCGAGACTCCTTTCGGCCTATAATCTACCGGTCCATATTGTTGGAACCACCACACACAACCGCCAAGCAAAGCTTCGTGTCCATGGTTGGAAGCACACCACAAACGTCTATTTCCATGAATTCGAAACACCCAAATTTGAATCACCTCCTCCTAACCCTAATGCTTCTTCTAAATTCCCCTCACACCTTGTCCCATCATTCAAAGCATCATCTCACATTAGAGAACCCTTTGCAAAACTATTGAGTGATATTTCTCAAACAGCCAGACGTGTCGTTGTTGTACATGACTATCTAATGAGCACAGTCGTCCAAGATGTAGTTTTGTATGCAAACGTTGAAGCCTACGCATTTCAATGTGCATCAGCTTTTACAACATTTTCATATGTTTGGGAAGAGAAAGGAAGGCCATGTTTGGATGACGAGGAATCGTATATGCATCTTTCAAATTCCCTATTTTTGGAGATGTTATACCATTAGATTTTATTGAGTTTCTTATATCTCAGATTGATTGCAAGAAGTTTAACTCGGGCAACCTTCACGATACATGCAAAGTTATTGAGGGTACATTTATTGACTTTCTTACAAAAGAAGGAATACGTGGAAGTACAAATCAATGGGCAATGGGTCCTTTCAATCCAGTGTCAATAAGCAATAGCGAAGACCCTACCAAGCGTCATAGGTCACTCCAATGGCTTGATAAACATGATCAAGACTCGGTGATATATGTTTCGTTTGGGACAACGACTTCATTATCCAATGAACAAATCCAAGAACTTGCTATTGGCTTAGAGAAAAGTGGACAAAAGTTTATTTGGGTGCTACGAGATGCCGATAAAGGTGATATCTTTGAAGGCAAAGCAATAAGAGTTGAACTGCCAAAAGGGTTTGAAGAAAGACTAGAGGAAAAAGGTTTGATAGTGAGAGAATGGGCACCAGAATTAGAGATATTGGCTCACCCTGCAACAGGCGGATTTATGAGTCATTGTGGTTGGAATTCGAGTATGGAAAGCATCACAATGGGAGTTCCAATAGCTGCATGGCCCATGCATTCCGATCAACCACGAAATGCTATATTACTAATCGATGTACTAAAGATTGGTTTAAGAGTATGGGATTGGGGTGATCGTGGAAAGCTAGTAACGTCTTCAATTATCGACACAACTATTAGAAATTTGATGGCTCCTGGCGAGGGTAACGAGATAAGGAAGAGATCTGCTAAACTTGGTGTCGATGTCAGACGATCTGTTGAAGAAGGTGGTATCACACGCATGGAGATAGACTCATTTGTTAGTCACATAACAAGATAGTCATATTTCTCATAGGCAAATACTTAAAGCTTGTAACGCTTTTCACCCACAGAAACGAGTTGATGTCTTTCATTTATGAATTTAGAGTCTTCTTAGCAAAATATCCTTATAAAATAATGTAAAACTGAATTAATATCTTAGCCACTGAGTATATACTTGGGTTCAATGTTGAATATTACAACTCCGTTTTTTATAACATACTATTTAACATATAAGTTATGCAGTCGCGTTGCGGCAGGTCTTAAGAAAATATATATCTTTTGATATGAAGTAAAATTATATATTCTTAGAAAATCAAAGAATTCATAGGAATGGTATTATTTAAAAAGGTTTTTCTAACTTGTACCTTAGGGGTACAAGTTAAGCACACTATAAGTATACCGGTCTTCACGAAAAAATACATAAGGATCCACATAAAAATACAGACAAATGTATTTTTATAAGTATACCGGTATTCACGAAAAAGTACATAAGGATCTACATAAAAATACAAACAAGTGTATTTTTATATGAGTCCCCAAAATACAAACAAGTGTATTTTTATATGAGTCCCCATATACTTTTTATGTACTTCTATTGTGCTTAACTTGTGCCTATTAGAAAAACCTCATTTAAAATTTAAATAGAATAAACCATATAATAGTAATAGTTTTGACAATAATGATCGTGTAAATTTTACGTATTATTATTATTATTATTATTATTATTATTATTATTATTATTATTATTATTATTATTATTATTATTATTATTTTATTATTATTATTATTATTATTATTATTATTATTATTATTATTATTATTATTATTATTTATTTTTTTATTATTATAAAACATCACTTCATTAGAAAACCAAAAGGAATTACAAGAAATTTGTGGGAAGCAGAGACACTAGTTGGGCTCCTACTCCTTTCTGAATACAAAAACTTAGTCTATGAAAAATAAAAGCCCCACTCTTGACACTATTCGAGTGGCTAATAGCAACAGTCTTGATACGTGAAAGTGTATCCAAAGCTTCCGTGTCGAGCTCCCCGAATGTAGAGAAGGCAAAAGGAATGAACTTGTAGCCATTTTCTTCACATTTGGACACATATTTCTTTTTCTTCTTCTCCAAAGCGTTATGTAAGGCCACCCCGGAAGCCCACGCAGTCGCATCAATACCCGCAAAGGGAGAGATTCCCGTCAAATCTAAACACGCGTCCTTACCTTGGATCCAGTTGAATAATAGAAGGTATGCCGGACGCAGCTCTTTCCCGTCCCTCGAAAGAAACCCCAATGGGGCCTCCTTTTTCACCATAATCCCAACCTTAGAACATATGTCGACAAGAATATCTCGCACTAGGTTATGTCTGAATTTCACCCCCACTTCACTGGAACAGTGAACTGCATGGTCTCCCCATTGATCCATACGATGCTTGCAGCTCGGGCAGGAGCTACCTTCAGAAAACATAGGTATGGTAAGCCTATAACACAATACCGAACGAAATTGGCGATGATTCATCCTTTGGCCCAACCCATCAATAGGTATGGTGAATAGGAAATCTTGTGCATGTGGAGCCCGGGTACAACTGAGGATAGCCACCTGCAACGGGCTTAATGAATACTTAGAAACAAGATCTTTCTCGATGACATCAAAGTAACACTTTGCCAAGGTTTTCATCATATGGAGGGCAGGAGCCTCAGAGGCGACCGAGAACGTGTCTATGTTACAAGCACTGTTAAACATATCGAGAGGATATTGAAACGAAGGGCCATGGGAATTGATGCCTGCTTTTGCCAGAATCTGGTCCTGCATATCACTGGTTTGCAAATGAGAGGCGAGGAAAGCATATCGGATGATATCACTCGCCGCATGAATGCCCAACCCGCCCATCTTGATTGGGAGGGTGGCAAGCCGCCACTGCCAGTCACCAAAACCTAGCCCGGAGGCTCCAATAATCTTCTCCAAGGAAGCTCGTAACATCTGATCAAACCGGACTTGGGCTTCTCGCACGTACAAAGGGGAACATGTCCGCAGAGCATAACATAATTTCGCAACCCCGGCACAAGTGCGAAGAAGAAGGAGCTCACATTGGGGGTTATTAAGTTTGAGGATAGCTTCCATTAGCAAGATAGTTTTAGAGACCCTTTTCAAAGCCAGCTCCTGACAAAAACTTTCATCCAAACTAATTGAACCACCAAGTAGTTTGACACCTTCGATTGGGCGAGAGATATTTATAGGAAAAACACCCTCCACCCTGCTTCCGGGATCCTCCGTAGGCCAGAAAAGTTCAGTCTTATCGACATTCAAAAACAACCCCCGAGCCGGTCCATCTATCATAATAATGTCAAGCGCCTTGGCAACCATAAGGGTGTCTCCTACAATAGTACCATCGTCAAGATACCAAGCCTGGAGTGTGAGCCCGCAAGACCTATTGATAGCATGGATTAAGGGGTGTAAGACGAGGGCGAACAACAAGGAACCTACCGGGTCCCCTTGTTGCACCCCTTAACAAGACTAAAGGATAGAATCATCGTAATAAAGTCTAGCAGGCCTGGCATAGCAAAAATCAACCCAAGGAGCAATAGAAGGGCATCTGTTCATGGTCTCTTTGAGAAGGACACTCCTATCAACCAGATTAAAAGCGTTCTGGAAATCCACCAGTAACATGGAAAGCCCAACAGTGTGAGCTTTAGCCTCAACAAACCGGATTCACCGAATGAAGGACATCCTCACAACCACCCGGAACGCCGACCCCAAATTGAAAGTCCTGCAAATAGGTATTCATAGAGTTACTAATGGAAGAAGAAGCAACCTTCGATACAAGCCTATGCCAGACCGTGCCGACAGCAATAGGGTGTCTACCAAGACACCCCATAAAACACTTCTCCCACACCCCATAGGGTAGGTTGTACCTGATTTGTACTTTTTTTAGTATAGTATATGTAGAGTATAATTAATTTGTGTAGTGTTTTTATATGTATAGTATATTTATTTGTGTAGTGTTTTTATATGTAGAGTATATTTATTTGTGTAGTATTTTTATATGTGTGTATATTTATTTGTGTAAAATATATTTGTGTAGTTTTTTACGTTATGTTTTTTTTATTGTGTATTTGTTTCCATTTAATTAAACAATACCAATAAACACGTTAAACATTAAAACATTAAAACATTAAAAAAGTACAACAACAAATGCTACTACTACTACAATGAAATCTACTCCACATGAAGATTATTAATGTCATCCATAAGGTCATAAAGTATTCCACTCGCCTGGCATGCGTGATCAACGGGATTTCTTGCCAATTCCAGTGATGCCTCCAACGTCTTTATTCTTGCCTTCAACATATTATTTTGAGACAATAACATCTGGTTTCTTGTTTCAAGCATGTTGATCGTGTTATCTTTCGTTTCGCAGTTAGAGCACTGCGTTGAAGAAGAGCCTTGACTAAAGTACTTTTGTTGAAATACATCCTTCCACATAAAGTATCGACACCCATAGTCTTCTGTCCTTGGCTGTTACATGGTGAAACAATTATAAGAAATGTATTCTTTAACAAACAAGTTATTGATATATTTACGTAAATAAGCAAACGTATAATTATTTACCTTTGATAAAGGACATGCATAATACTTCGGACCATGACTTTTGGTCTTTTGGGATGTTCTTTCATTTATAAGTCCTCGTTCACAACAACACAAGAAAGGATTTTTTTGTTGCATCTGGCCAAAGAATTTGTATAATTATTTACAAAATAAATCACTAATATCATGTGATGCGCTCCCAAACAGTCAAGCTAAATCACACAAGTCTGCCACTTGTGAATGGCAGACCGTAACAAGCTTAAAACTGCTCAGGAACGAATGCAATGAAGATCTGGGGAGTATAGAGTTTCCCCGGGTCGTTATGTCCCAGCGAGCTATGCAATGGATTATCAAACATATAGTGATCGCGAGATTTGAACGGGAAAAGGATTTGAAGGATATTATAACTACAGGAAAAGCCAACAAATTACAACGGCTTAAATGCAAATTAAAGGAAATTAAAAAGATAAAATCTATTAAATAAACGCTATCACTATATTTAAAATGATGTTTTTGTTTTTAACTTTTTATAAAACTGAAATTAAAATCTACGTGACGTACAAATAAAAACGTGAAACTAAAGCAATATTAACCCTAAAAATATGAAAATGATATTTTTACAATCCTAATGATAAAAGAAAATATTTAGAGAAAGAAAATTATTTTTACCACTATTTAATTAATTATTATTAATTAAAAACTATTTTTAACTATTAAATAATTACCTAAAATACAAGAAAATAGGAAATAAAGCTAGAAAAATAAAATTATGAAATGGAAAAGTCTAAAATAACAAACTAGAATTTTCAGAACTATTTTTGTATTTTTCTGATTATTTTTCTATTTTTTATGAATTTTAAACTATTAAAAACTAATTAAATTACTAAAAATTACAAAATAAACTATGAAAAATCTGGAAAATTACTTTTTTTACTTTTTATATTTATCTAAACTTAAGAAAATTGAAAAATTATTTTTTTGAACCTTTTCTTAATTTTTTGTATTAAAAGCTAATTAAAAGTGCTTAAAAACTAATTTAAATTAAGAAAAATAGCAAATCAACTTGGAAAAATCTGAAAATTTCAGGAAAACTCTAAAATTATATTAGGAATCTGAAAAAAAATGAAAAAACAGGCACTTATGTGGAGGAATTTGAAACTGCTTTACAAGTGCTTATTGAAATAAGCACTTGAAATAAGCAAATGTGTGCCAAAAGCCACCAAACAAACACAGAAGCTCTGATATACTCAAATAACCCAAATGCAACTTATCATAACTGCTTTTAACCTCTAAATCACAATTTGCAAAGATATGGCTATGAGAGCTTATAAGCTAAAGCACTTTGATAAGCCAAATGAACAAAACAAGCCACCCACTGATTACAGAAGCTCTAATGTGCTAAAAGTACTGAAATGCAACCAATATCAACAAGCATAAACCACAGAATAACAAACTACAAAGATTTGATGTTTATGAGTTTCAAACTAAAACAGATTCTGAGTAGCAAGTTTGAACACAAGCACAAGCTTAAAAATAAGCTCAAACTGAAAACTACAAATTGGAAACTAAAGCAGACCTGGTTGAGACCAAGTGTACCAAAACTTAGACCATGACTAGCTCTTATGAGCCCTGTGCACCTTGCACAAAATCTGAGAAAACTCAGATTACTGAGACCACTGTAAGCAGGGCACTTATGAGCTTATTGAGAAGCAGTTTTGAAACCTTTAACAAACTTGCAAAATTCCACAAAAATGCTTATAAGTAACAAGACCAGGTGAAGTTTTTAGAATGCCAAGTTTCACTTGATAAGTCCAAAAAATAAGCTCATGAAAATTCCTTGTAGTTGGCTCAAAAACAGATTTTTGCAACTTTGACTTTTGACAAAAGTGATTAAGTTTGACTAAAATGAACTTTGGAACCAATTTTTAGTTTGATACTGATGTAATATGATAGAACAAGTGTAATGCAAGCAAGCTTAATGAATTCTAAACACAAACTGAGATTATGCTAATCAAAAACTACAACAGTGGACAGTTGAGATGGATTTAAGGGAAATGTTGACTTGAAGCTTTGCAGACCCAATATTTTGACTCAAATGAGCTCAAATACACTTAATAAACATGAACCAATAGAACTTAACTACTGAATAGACCTCTGAGATCAGTTATGACAGTAAACCAAACATCCTTGTTACACTGATTTGCAAACAAAAAAACTAATCCAAGGACTGAACAGGCATAAATCATGATCAATCTAACTTTAACTATTCTAAATGCTACTATTTGAACAGGTTTTAACAGATTAAGACTACAAATACTGATTATGCTAAGAATTTGAAAATCACTTACAAAGTTGCCTAGCCACAATGGCTTGCTAGTAATCAAACCAGAACTACAGTACCACTAACCTACATAGATCAACCCATAGCTTCCACATCAACCCATTCCCATTCCTGAATCACCCCATTCCATTCCTGCATTAATTTTGCTCCAAGGTTGACTTCTGTTGACCAAATTTAAATTTTGTTTAAAACTTAAACATAAGCTTATAAAAAGCTATAATAAGCTTCTATAAACTTGTTTGAGCTTATAAATAAGCTCATTGAAGCTAGGATATCATAGATTGAAAATGGAAATTATGACAGTGGCTTGAAATTTGACATAAGAACATAAACTTGGAATTGAAACTTAAAAGAGTTGTAATATGCTTACACAAGTTAATTTGATACAAAAGACTTGAAAAATTACAACTGAAAGCTATTTAAAGCATAATAAGCTAAAAACGACATATACTTAAGAAAAATTAAACTAACTACTACTTGAAACTGCTTCTTTCTTCTCTTTTATAGCTCCAAGTTGCCTCTCTCCTCTTTCTAAGAAAATCCCACCATAAATCCTGACCCTTGGATGAGTTAGAGAGATCTTGGCCATAGATTTGGTTTTGGCGCCAAAATTGATTTTATCCTGTTGGAGAGATTGAGTGTTAGGAGAGGTGAAGAATTATTGTTTCTTGGATGTAGTGTTTGGAGGGGGGGACATGGTTAGTGATAAGGTGAGGGAAGGTTGTGTGTAGCAGGGGAGTTGCAGGGCTAGTGGGGGGAAGATAAGTTTTGGCGCGTATGAGAGTTTTGACCAAGGGAGTTTGACCAGAGTAATAATATAAGGGGGTTCACAATTGCATAAGACAGGGGTCCAAAGCTATGGCAGGGTCCAAAAATGTAATATGACTAGGCCAAATAGGTTTAAATGACAAGGGACCTTAGGTGTAAAATCTGAAAATCAAGGGACTTAAACTGCCAATTCATCAAACTTGTTCCAAGGGCTGAAAATGACAATCTTCAAAAGTATCAGGACCAAACTTGCCATTTTGCAATTTTCCAGGGGCCATTTCTGCCAAATTTCAAAGTTGAAGGACTAAACTTGTAATTTTCTCAAACTTTTGATATTTTTCACCAAAGGACTAAATTTGACAAGTTATGATTTAAAAAGGACCTTTGGTGATTTTACTTTTGAAATTATGTGCTCAGGGACTGTTTTTGACAACTTTTGAAACTTGGGGGACTAAAACTGCCAATTTTGCAAATTTGATACGTTTTTCATCTGATTTTGATATTTTTGTATTTAAAACACATAAAACACTGATTTGTGATATTTTTATCATTTTGATGCGTTTCTGAGTGTTTTCAGATGATTTTGCAGTTTAGATTATACAAAAATGATGAGTATTTAGACACTCATCATCATGGCTCACAAAATTACAAGCTTCGAATACATAAATAACCAAGCTTGTTATAGATTAATAGTTGTTACACGGTTCACAAAATCATAATATAACTAGAAACTAAGATCACTCACGCCTGATGCGTAGTCGCTCCAATGCTGCTGCCATCTGTCCCACACGAAACTCTAACTCTGAAATGCGTCTCCTGGACACCAAGATCTCATAGCGATCCTCCTGAACTGCCCTCCTCAATCCGGCAATCTCTCGCTCGTATTCGTCAAAGCGAGACGGCTGTAACAAAAGATGAGGAAGAACCGGAGCACGGTCTATAAAATTATCCTCATCTGTAGCTGGAGATATAGCTGGAGAGGGAGGCACATAAGATGGAGAAGAAGGCACATAATCTGGACTCTCAACACGAGCGGTTGTGTTGCTGACACACTCAATGTCCCTCCACTGAATGCCATCCGATTCCTGTAAAAAAAGATGAGGAAGAACCGGAGCAGGAGCAGAAATCTGTAACAAAAGATGAGGAATCTGTTAGTGCAAATATTACGATATTTAATCTATACAGTCTCGTTTGTTTTGATTGATGACAAACATGTAACTTGTAATACATAACGTAAAATGTACAAGTTACTTGTAATCACACTTTGTCTCAACATACATTCAACACCTCTCGATGTCTCAAGTCCTCGTATGTTACAACACAGGTTCGTACATGTTTGTTATGTGGCATTATGATCAAACCCATTAACAAATCATTTAGAATGTTTAAAATACGTTTAGAGTCACTAAGTATTTTAATAGGTTAACTATTCTATTTCGAACCTAAGTTTACTTACACTTGACAAGATACATTTTATTTTGACAAGCACTCAACTAGATATTTTTACAAAAGGTAACTAGACATTTTATTAACTAGTTACATAATATATTTTACAAGTTTACTTTGATAAACTTTTTAATCTAAAATAGAAATACATATTACATCATCATCTTTGAAATCCTTGGAAGATCTCTTGAATATTTTGGTTAGATTGACACTCAATATATCAAATGTAATCTTAGTAAGATTTGGTAATATCTTGTAAAGATTTGAATAAATATTTTTTAGATTTTCTGTCAGGCACCCACGGAACCAAAATGTATAAAGGACGGAACCCTTTATTTGGTTCCTTGGTCCGTGGACGCTCCTGACCACTTTTGCCTACAAATAGAAGCCCATTGTTTTCTCATTTCTTCACCACTTCAAAACACATCTTCTCCACCTTCTTGCATACATTTAGATCAATCATTAACAATGTAGTAACATACATTAAACACCCTAATGATCATGATCATAATGCTTCTAACATTCATCTTTGTTGTAAGCATACTCTACATTTTGATCAACCAAGGAAAGCTTGGAGATCTAGCCATCCCCACTCACCACAAGCAGAAGATCTATCACAACAAGTTTAGGGAATTGTGATCTTCATCATGAAGGCTTCCTATCAATGGAAGATCATTTAGAAGTAGTTATTCATATCCATTAGACATTTGTGTCATGGATCATTATTGTAAAACATCATTGCATCATCACAACACTTTCACCAAACTAGATTAGATGGTTTATGTGTTTGTGCCATAAAACACAAGGTTTGTTATGTTGGGCCATAAAACATAATGGGAGTGGTTGTACCCTTGAAAAGAACTCGACATCTAGCTTAGTGTCAGAAATTTTGTATAGGCGACGTTAGGTTGGTTCTACCTCGAACTAGAACCCGGTATTTAGCTTTGTACCGGAAAAGGTGTAAGCGACGACTGTAAGGTTTTATCCGCCGAGAAGGGAGCTTGTTGATTTAGTGAAGTAACTCTCGAGTCGGGTACTCGGGGAGTGGATTAGGGCGGAGAGGAGATCCGTGACCGAAACACTATAAATCATCGTGTTCGGTTTGCACTTTCCTTTCTTTATCTCTTTACTTTTATAGTTGCACTATACTCTTGCTTGTGATATGGTTTGATGTTGATGCTTGTGTGACAACTTGGTTTACTATGATTTATATTAGTCACAAACAATAATTGGTACGTTCATATTATAACAAGTTTCATAAACAATTTGATACAAAAGATCTAACGATTTTAAACGGAAACGTATTCACCCCCCCTCCCCCTCTACGTTTTCACAATTGGCATCAGAGCCACGTAGCTCTTATTTTCAAAACAAATGGTTTTTAAAATAGAGTACGATCCATGTATCAAATTATCATTGAAGCGAAAAATAATATGAAAAATGCTTTGCTAATTATACTTAGAAATTTTATTGTTAAAGGTAACTTTGTATAGAAGCTTGAAGATTTTCTTGAAAAATAAAACAAAAGTTTCTTGAAAAAACTTGTAAGTATTGTATTGTGTGCTTATAGAAAATTTACGAAGAAATATGATTTTAAAGGAGTGTTTGGGATAACTATAAATTTAGTTAAAAAATCACCTCCGTAAATGTTTAAGATAAGTTACATAAGTAGATATGTTGTTAAATATGTGTATTATATGTTTACTATCAAATCTAGTAAGTCACACACGTTTTCTCTATGTCAAATACTAGTTTTGGTGAATCTGTCTCAGAGGACCACAGAACCAAATTTTATAAAGGGCGGAACCCAAAATTTTGTTCCTTGGAATCCGTCTGCACAGTATGCAGTTTTTTTTGCCAACTTCAAAAAATCATAACTAATTAACCGTAAGTCCGTACAAGTCGGGCCACCTATCATTTTAAGGGGAATTGAGTCTACTTTCATTTAAAAATACTCTCATGGCCTGAGTCTAATTTTAAATTAGTGAAATAGCCAAATACTACAGTATGTCTAAGATATTAATTTTCGCTTTAATATAAAAACTCAAATTTTTGAATCAAACAATTTAAGTTGGTATTCTTAGAACTTTGATACAATTTCTTTTGAAACTAAATAATTTGGTAATATGTTTAAAGGAAACTAATCAAGCTTGGTATACATTGTCATATTTAAACGCTAAATGTTGGGAATTAAGGAAAACTACTGATTCTGCCGAAGCATAAACTACTGATTCTGCCGAAGCTTCTGTCGAAGAGATTCTGCCGAAGAAGAAAGGATTCTGCCGAAGTTATACTTCAGCAGAAGTGTTAAAGCAGACATTGTGTTGCTGCTGAAAGTGGGAACCACGTAGGAGAGATAAGCTAAGTTTAGAGTAAAAGTCAGCGCCGTATGTATAGGTTGGCGCCGTATTATGTAGAGCTTATCAGAATAAACAATATGATTAACAAAACAATATGATTAGTTGCATGCTTGTCTAGATGCATGCTTAGTCTAGTTTAGTAGTAGAAGCGTAAATTGTCAACGCTCATTAGGATTTCTTGCCTATATAAGAAACCATGATAGATTGTAATAGAAAAGCTTTTCTCAAGTTTCTCAAGTCTTGTATTCTATCCGAAACATAGAGTTTCTATAATCAAAGATCCATAGAGGATCAAAAGTGTTCTTAGTTATTATAACTTGTATTTATTTTCCGCTACAATACCAAGTTGTAGAGATCTTCTATTAGTTTGCTTGTGATTACATAGGCAACACTAACGATCTCCGAGTGCTTAAGATCTATCAAGGTCTTTGTATGTTTCTAACAAGTGGTATCAGAGCCTCGGGAAAGTCTCTACGATACTAAGAACCACTCTCTCCCTCATACAATCAAACATTCATTCACCATGCCTGGATCCGATAATGAAAATGAAGTCACCAACACAAACAACACCAACACCACTTCCATGCAACAGCTCAGTCTCACAAACAGCAATGGTAAATTTCCTTATTTAAAGAGGGAAGAGTATGAACTTTGGACTATGAAGATGGAAAACTGGATTTCCAATATTGATTGGAATCTGTGGGAGGTAGTAAAGAAAGGAAACAGTCTAAAGAAAATGATTCCTGACAGGGATGGGAAGTTTATCATGGCTCCACCAAAAACTGCTGAAGAAGTGCTGGCCATGCAGAGAGAGCATAAAGTAAAAACTATTCTGCTTCAAGCCATACCTGAAGATCATCTATGTGATTTTCACCATATGGATGATGCTAAAGACATATGGATGGCTCTCAAAGCAAGGTTCGGTGGAAATGAAGAATCAAAGAGAATGAGGAAGTCCATGCTAAGACAACAGTTTCAGGACTTCAACATATCAGAAGAAGAAGGTATCCACAAGGGATACGACAGGTTCCATAGGATCTTGAGTCAGCTGAATCAGCTGAATGCTAAACCGGATAATGAAGATTGCAACTCAAAGTTCTTGCGGTCCTTGCCGCCATCATGGTTGCATGTTAGTATAGCACTCAAGGCTAAAGGAGGGTTGGATATGCTCACTTTTGATGAGCTGTATAACAGACTCAGAACCCTTGAACCTGATGTCAGAACTCCCTATTGTACATCTTCTTCTGGCCATGCAGCTTTTGTTGGGACTTCTCACTCCAACATGATGGTACAAGCTCCTAGTTCCAACTATTTTCCATCATCTCCTAGTTCCAACTACTTTCCAGCATCCTGCTCTCCCACTCCACCACATAACACTCGTCCCACTCCACAATCTTCACAACCTAAGACTAGTAGTGTGATGGAGGATGTTCTTCATTCGTTTGTTGCTGACTATGATACTCAGCAGTATCTTGCATATGAAGACTTTGATCAGTTGGACCCTCTTGAAATGGAGGAAATGAAGCTGAAAATGCAGGTGGCATTGCTGTCAGTGGACATCAAAAGGTTTGAAGAGAAGGCTGGAAGGAAGTTTGTTTTCAAGGGAAAGGAACCAGCTCGCTTTGATAGGAGGAAAGTCAAGTGCTTCACTTGTCATCAGATGGGGCATTTCTCAAGAGAATGCAAGGACAGAAAGAATGGAGATGGAGCCAAATATCTTTCATATCAGCAGAAACAGCAGGAAACTGGAGCTTCAGCAGCTCTCCTCACCATGGATGAACAGGTCAATTGGACTGCACATGAACCTGTTAATGAGGAAGCTCATGATACTGACAAGCTTGGACTGCTTGCAAGGTGCACTTCGGATGAAAGGCATGATCAGTTTGCCTTGATGGGACTATCTCAGGTACACAATTGTATATTTGGCTGTAGTCTTAGATACAATGAACTTAAAGAAGAATTTGATGCTATGAAACCTAAGTTTGATGCATGCTATATTGATAATGAAGCTCATAAACTTGCATTAAAAACTGTAGAAAGACAAAAAGTGTGGTTTCAAAAGAATCAAATAGCTTATGAAGAAAAGATAAAAGTGTTACAGTTTGATCTAGAAGTTGCAAATAATTACTTAAAACTATCTGAGAAAGCAAAGGATGAAGCTGTGTCTGAGAACCTAGAGCTTAAGGCAAAACTAGCTGAGGAAATTGCTAGGAATAATGAATGGCAAATGTCTGGTAAAAGCTTAAATAGAATCATCTATACTAGTCAATCTCAGACATGCCCTATAGGTTTAGGTTTTCAAAAATATGTAGGTCCAGAAGCTAAGTATGATGGGCGTAAACCTACATCAGCAGGGTTAGCTAACTTTGTAAAAGAAGGTGATTTGCATGCTGTCCCTGGTCCTATTAGAGGTGAATTTATGCCTACAGACCTTTCCATCACTGTTGACTTTGATGGATCACATCACCTATATGGCAAAAAGTCAAAAGACTTGCCAGACCCTGATACCTCATCTAATGATTTTGTCTCTTGCTCTGACAGTGACAATTCATCGGATCAAGGGTCTACTTCCTATGAAAGCTGTGATTCAAATGAGAAGTCTGACCTTCCCAAGCCTGAACCAACACCCAAGCCTGCACCCCAGTCTTCTTGTGAGCCCTCTAGGGAAGCTGCTGAGGAATCAACTTCCAAGACAGTTTCTCCTGAAGACTTATCTTTTAAATGTTTGAATCATCAGTCTGTTAAAATCAATTCCTTGAATGTATCTGTTTTAAGTACTTCTGCATGTAATCCAACATCTCCCTATTTGAATAAAACTTCTAAGAAGAAGACATGTTTTGTATGTGGCAGTAAATTTCATTTGATTAAGGATTGTGATTTTTATGAACAAAGATTGGGTGCATGTGCTACTCTCCAGAAACACAAACCTAACTGGACCAATGTTGCTAATATTCCACCTTATGTCCCTCAAGCAACAAAGACTGACTCTCATTGGAGAGGTTCAGTTACCAAACCATATGTTCAACCCACTAGCCCATACTTTAAACATGGTTATTGGCCTACATATGTTGACTCTATGTATGCTGGGATGGGATATGGGAGCACTGCTGTGAAGCCCTCAGCAGGTTGTTCTTGGACTAACAAGGGACCAAATTATCAATGGAGGACCAAGAACAATGGTGGATCCTCTAAAACTTCATGCCCTAAACCTGTGATCCACAAGGCAGGTTCAAGTCAGTAATGACTTGAGCCTCCTCTGAATACTAACTGTTTGTATATACTTTTTGTTGTTGTTTGTAGGATCATCCCCTTAAGCATAAGAATATTGGTATTGTTGATAGTGGTTGTTCCAGAAGCATGTCTGGGAACAGAGATATGATGCACAATTTTGTCCCTATAGAAGGAGGAGGCAATGTGACTTTTGGAGGAAGTGATGGGAGTATTACAGGGAAAGGCACCATAAAGACACCTCATCTGGATTTTGAAAATGTGTACTTTGTTAAGGAACTTCAGCATTTCAACTTGTTCTCTGTTTCACAAATCTGTGACACTAAGAACAAAGTTCTCTTCACTGAGAATGAATGTCTTGTGCTGTCTAAAGACTTCATACTCCCAGAAGAAACTTCAATTCTGCTGAAGGTTCCTCGAACCCACAACTTATACACATTCAACCTTAATGAAGTTCAACCAGGTGGTGATCTCACTTGTTTGGTGGCTAAAGCATCTCTTGATGAGTCCAGTAAATGGCATAGAAGAATGGCGCATGTGAATTTCAAGACCATTAACAAACTCTCTAAAATGGGTCTTGTTGAAGGTCTTCCCTCCAAAGTATTCACAAATGATCACAATTGTGTCGCTTGCAACAAAGGAAAACACCACAGAGCTTCTTACAAAGCTATCAATGCTATGAGCATCATTACTGAACCTCTTCAGTTGCTTCACATGGATCTGTTTGGTCCAACTCAAGTCAGAAGCATTGATCATAAGTTCTTCTGTTTGGTCATCACTGATGGCTATAGCAGATTTTGTTAGGTTTTCTTTCTCAGAACCAAAGATGAAACATCTCAAGTGCTGACTGAATTCATCACTCTTGTTGAAAATCAGTTGAACAAAAAGGTTAAGGGAATTCGGTGTGATAATGGGACAGAGTTCAAAAATGCTATTCTTATAGAACTCTGTGGGTCAAAAGGCATAAAAAGGGACTATAGTAATCCAAGAACCCCACAACAAAATGGGGTGGCTGAAAGAAAGAATAGGACCTTAATAGAGGCTGCTAGATCCATGCTTGCAGACTCTAAACTGCCCACTATGTTCTGGACTGAAGCTGTCGGCACTGCCTGCTATGTGCTAAACAGGGTGTCCATTACCAGACCACAACTCAAAACACCATATGAACTTCTCTTTGGAAAGGTTCCTGTCATTCACTACCTAAAACCTTTTGGTTGTCAAGTGACCATTCTGAACACAAGTGATCCGTTGGGAAAGTTTGATGAGAAGGCTGATGATGGTTATATTGTGGGTTATTCAGCTCATAGTAAGGCCTACAGGGTGTACAATTTGCAAGCCAAGAAGATAGAGAAGACATTGAACCTGAGATTTTTGGAAGATAAGCATAATGTTCAAGGACAGGGTCATACTTGGTCTTTTGACCTTGACTACTTAACTGATTCCTTGGGTTACACTAGACACTTGGCTAATCAAAATGCAGGTTCTCAAGAATCTCCAACTAACAATGCAGGTCCCTTAGATGATGACTCTGAAAATGAGTTTGAAGATGATGAGCAACCCATACTTGTGCCTTCTTTCTCCCCTAACAATATTGCAGGTACCACCTCCAAGGATACTGCTGATTCGAGTGATGAAGATGACTCTCATTATGCTGAGGACCTTGCTAAGCTTCAGACTCAAGAATTTGCTGCCAAGCTTGAAGCAGAGAAACTGAAAGAAGGGGTAGCTAATGAAGGAGGCAGCAGAAACAACGTGTCTGCTGAAGTTGACTCTGTCACACCTTCCATCCCCAAATCTGCTGAAGGCTATGCTGTTCCTTCTCAAGTATCTTCAGACTTTGGTGAACCCTATACACGCTTTCCAAAACCTTCAGATCTTGGAAATCATCAACCCAAAGCTGGCATCTTCACCTCACCCTCTTATGATGCTGAATTTGAACCAACCATCACTAATCTTGATTCATCCATTGAAGTCAACCCCACTGCTACTTAGAGGATCAACATTGCTCATCCTCAATCCAACATCATAGGTGATCTTCTGGCACCTGTTAGAACTCGAAGGGCTATCTCAAGTCCTCAATTTGGACAGATTGCTTTTCTCTCTTATGTCTCCAACCAACAAAGAGACAATCACACAGACTTCAAACATTGTCTGTTTGCTTGTTTTCTCTCTCAAGTGGAACCAACCAGTGTATCTCAAGCTCTTAATGATTCAAGTTGGCTAGAAGCAATGCAAGAAGAGATGCAACAATTTCACAATTAGCAGGTTTGGATCTTGGTACCACTACCTGATGGCAAATATGCCATTGGGACAAAATGGGTTTTGAAGAATAAGAGAGATGCTAGGGGTGTTGTGATAAAAAACAAAGCAAGATTAGTAGCTCAAGGCTTCAGACAAGAGGAAGGGATTGACTATGATGAAGTGTTTGCACCTGTTGCCAGAGTAGAAGCTATTCGCATTTTCTTGGCTTATGCTTCTTACATGGGTTTCATGGTGTATCAAATGGATGTCAAAGGTGCTTTTCTGTATGGTGAGATTGAAGAGGAAGTTTATGTCTCTCAACCCAAGGGATTTGAAGACCCAGATCACCCAAATCATGTTTATAAGGTTGTTAAAGCTCTCTATGGCTTACATCAGGCACCCAGAGCTTGGTATGCTCGGCTTTCATCATTCCTGCTGAAGCATGGCTATAGGAGAGGTGCTATTGATAAAACTCTGTTCCTCAAGAAGAATTACTCCGACATCATTCTGGTGCAAGTGTATGTGGACGACATTATATTTGGTTCCACAAACGAAGCTTGGTGCAGGGAATTCGAGGAACTTATGAAGGGTGAATTTCAAATGAGTGCTATGGGAGAACTTACTTTCTTTTTGGGTCTCCAAGTTCAGCAGAAACAAGATGGCATCTTTATCAGTCAAGATAAATATGTGAGGGACATTTTGAAGAAGTTTGGTATGGAAGGTGTTAGGACTGCCACAACACCTTATGAAGCTCCAAAGGCTAAAGCAAATAATGAACCAGATCTACCTGTGAATGTTCATCTGTACAGGTCCATGATTGGTTCATTGATGTATTTGACAGCTTCAAGACCTGATATTACATTTGCTGTGAGTGTTTGTTCTCGACATCAAGTCACTCCACTTGCTTCCCATCTCAATGCTGTCAAGAAGATCTTTAAGTACCTCAAAGGCCAACCTCTTTTAGGCCTTTGGTACCCAAAAGAATCTCCTTTCAAGTTGGAAGCATATAGTGACAGTGATTATGCTGGTGCAAATCTGGATAGAAGATCCACAACTGGAGGCTGCCAATTTCTAGGCAAAAGGTTGATTTCTTGGCAATGCAAGAAACAAACCATTGTGGCCACCTCAACTACTGAAGCAGAGTACGTTGCTGCTGCAAATTGATGTGGTCAAGTCCTTTGGATTCAGAACCAATTGCTGGACTATGGGTACAACTTTATGAACACTACAATTCATATAGATAATCAAAGTACCATCTGCATAGTCAAAAATCCAGTTTTTCACAGTCGAACGAAACACATTGAAATCAGGCACCACTTTATAAGAGATGCTTATGAAAAACATTTGATAAAAGTGGCTAAAATCCATACTGATGATAATGTGGCAGACTTATTAACAAAAGCGTTTGATGGACCAAGGTTTCAACACCTCGTGGTCAATATTGGAATGCTAAACCCTTGACTGCATAGTTTAAGGGGAGGCATAGGCCTCAGGGGAGGCATATGCCTCAGGGGAGGATTTGTGCAAACTCTGCATATTTTTGTATATTAGTTTGTTTTCTAACACTAACTTCTAATATTTCTCTAGTTTGTTTGTTTTTGTTGTTGTGTATGTTTTAGTGTCTGTTTTGCAGTTGTCTGTACTGCATTTTGTCTGTTCCTTATCTGGATTGCAGTATATACATCCCATGATCAAGATCAAATTCATCAATAGTGGCTCATTAGTACATGGTCAGATAGCTGAAAGAGTGTTGCTTGTTTCTTCTGATAACAAATACTGAAGCATACAATTTGATTCGACTGAAGATAATACTGAAAGAAAAGAAATTGAAGTCAAATTGTTCATTCATTCATTCAAGAAACAGTTTACAGCTTACATAAAGTCAACCTTCTATTTTGCATCCTCAAGATACGAGCTGTACACTTAAGCTAAGCCTAATCTAGTGTATATCTTTCATTCCGAAATCTAATGGAATGCTGGATATGCATTTGATGCTGGCTTTGCTTTCGTACGTCTTGCGTAACCACCCATTCAGTCTAACTGGCTGGTTGGATATGCATGACCAGCACGACGAAGATGCTAAGGACCAAAATGGAAGGATGGATTGATGCAAACGATTGATGATGACGATGACCACGCAGGATGACATAGAGAACTATCGTGTCCTGTGTGCTTCATCTATTCATTTCAACCAAAATGCAATCGATCCACCCTCCTTAAGCCCTTCTACTATACGATGTGTGTTCATGCACCAAAAGATGGCGCAGTGAGACCAAGAACCACCTCTCTATCTTTGGGGAGTGGCGGATTCCTGGCACGAGGTCTTTGTTGAGACCGAGGTGCTGGAGGTTGGGAGTAAGAAGTTCCCTCCTTATAGGAGTCATCAGAATCATCAGCAGATTCACTTGGATTCACTACACTGTCATCTTCTGAAGAAGGAAGAAAGGGCGATTTATTTGGTCTTGGATAGGGTTGAGGAAAGTAATGGAACCATGGGTTTGTATCACCACTTGATGATGATAAAGAGGATGATGAAGATGAGGATGTGAGATCTATGATCTCAGGTTTGGAAGTCATAGTGCAATTGGGTTAATTGGGGTTATTTGGCTTCTAGGGTTTGTGGTAAATATTTGGGGATCTTGGTGAAAAGATGAGTTACATTGGGATCATTTTATAGACGGATTCAAGGTTCATTGAGTTTAATGCAAGTGGGTGGCACAGTAATTCTAGAAACTTACCGAAGATATTCTTATCTTTGATGCATTCTGCTGAAGCTATAACTTCAGCAGATTGATCATGTGTTTCTGCCGAAGTATTATTTTGAGTTGGGTCAAAGATGCAATACACGTCAGCAAAACTCAACCAAACGGTCCATTTTTCTTTGACTATAATTTGGGCAAAAACACTCCACCCACCATCACTCGCTTCAGAACAAACGAATTCCCTCCTATTCTACTTCCACAAACACTCACCATTTCAAGAATCATAACCCTAAACACTCATATTCCTCATGGCTCTTGAATTTAAACATGATCACAACAAAGTTGCATTTCTGGGAAATGGCAAGGGATATGAATTGTACGAACCAATGGTAGAGTTTCTGAAAAGGTCCAAGATTTGTTATGCTCTGACTCATTCTCCAAATGAGATATATGAATCTCTGATCACTCAGTTTTGGGCATCTGCTGAGAAGAGGAGTGAGACAGAGATTAGGGCTGTGATTGATGAAACAGAGTACATAGTTACAGAGGACCTAATTAGGAGGAAGCTTCACTTGGAAGATGCTGATGGAGCATTTCATTCTAGTCAGGAAAATGTGCTTACTGGGCTAAGAGCTATTGGCTATCGTGGTACAAGGACTGATATGTGGTTGAAGAAGGAACTTTGCCCGAAGTGGAGGTTCTTGGTTCACACGTTGCTTCAATGCATAAGCAACAAGACTGGAGGATGGGACCAGTTCTCTACCAGACTGGGATATGGTATTGTGTGTCTTTCTCAAGGGGTAACTTTCAATTTTTCTAAGTATATTTTCGAAAACATGATTGAAAATATTCAAAAGACAAAGGGAAAATTTTTAATGTACCCAAGGTTTCTACAAATGATTTTAGACACCACTACCCCAACCCAAGCTTTTTATCCTATAGGTTCTTTGACTGCTAAATTGTTTGCAACCATGAGAACCCACTTTCAGGGGGAACATCATCCCTTGCTAGCTGCCATGTTGCCCCAAGGTAACGAGGCTGCTGATGAGGAGAATGTGTCTCATAATCCTCCTACCTCACCTGTTGCTACTGATGGTAATCCATTGGTTAACATTGATGAGGGCCCATCTTCTATTGTTGAAGCAACTCATGTTGCTCCAGACCAGCCACCCTGTCCCAGTCCTCCACCCACACTTGCTACTCATGATGAGTCAGATCTTAATAGACCACCCACACCAAGTCCTGTGAGGGATCCTCTTAATGAAGATCTTCCTCACACTGAGAATGACCATGTTTCTACTGAAAGGTCCAATGAAGCTCCCCTTACCACAGAGCAATCTGCTGGTGGAACTGAGGACCCCATTACACTCTCATCTGTGTATGCTCTTGTCAACAGGTATGCTGCAGAGGTTAATAATCTGAAAAAGGAACTTGCAGAGACCAAATTGTCTCTTGGGGGTAAAATTGAAGAACTGCAGAATCAGGTTAAGGTCTTAGAGCACAAACTAAAAGGGTCTTCCAAAAGGAAACTTGTGGTTTCCTCTGATGAAGAACAAGAAGTTCCTCCCTTTGGGTCTCTGGACATGTTGGCTGAAGTTTCTCTCAATGACCCTTCATCAGTAGCTGCCACTTCATCAAAGAAGAAGAAACCTGTTCTGTACACCAGAAGAAAGAGATCTGATCTTCATAAGGATTCTTCTGAAGCATCAGAGGAACCTGGGGTTGATAAGGCTGCATCTGCTGATATGCAAATGGAGGATGCATCTCAAGATCTTGGTCAATCTTCATCTGTTCAAGAACCATCAGGCCCTTCACCTTCAGCAGATCTTCCTGATGTTGTTGTCTTGACCACTCCAGTTGATAATCTACATCAACAGGTTGACCTAGGTATTACAACAGAGATTCCTATAGTTGATCTAACTGAAGAAGAGTGCGTTAGACAGACTGATGATAAAGGGAAAAATGTCATCACTGAAGATGAGCTTGGTCCTAACCTGGTGAGTGAGGAGGAAAGACTGGGTCAAGCAAGTAGATTGGCTGAGTTTGAGAAGTAAAAGGAAAGTGTAGCATTGGCTAAACAACTTGAAACAAAGGAATTTTCATCTTTAACTCTTGAGAGAAGAAAAGAACTAGATGAACTGAGAGTTCAGATGCCTGCTGAACACTGGGATATTCTAACTCAACAAGTCATTTCAAAACCTTCTCTAGCTCAAAGTATACTAGGTGGAGATTTCCTCAGTGACAATTATGTGGAGCGAATGATGGCTCAGGGAAGACAAAGGAAGCAAGAAGCAATTGCACAAAAGAGGGCCATCAAAGCTCAGAAGGCCAAAGACAAACCTCCTACTAAAGATGAAATAAGAAGGGTGGTGAAAAACCAATACTCAATGTCCAACTCTGGCCTAACAATGAAACAAGTCAAGGCTTTTCCTGATCATGTCCTGTATCGCAAATATAACCAAATCATGAAGGAAAGATCATTATCTTCAGCAAAATCTCCCAACCTGAAGAGGATTTCAGAGAATGAAGCTGCTCCAGAAGCCAAAAGACTCAAGGCTGATGATGCTCCAACCAAGGAATCCTCTCCAGTCATTCCTGCTGAAGCAACTTCTGAAGTTGCCTCCTCTACTGCCAAGGGTCAATCTGCTGAACCATCTTCCATTCCTCCTGAAGCACCTGAAGCATCAGCTCCCTCTCCCTCAGTGGCACCTGTTGTCACACTGGAAGATTCTGAAGTAAAGGAAGCTGATCTCACAAAAACTAAAACACAGAGGGCGATAAAGATATTCCACAGGATGAAAGCACTTCGCACTTCAACCGAGTCTCCATCTACCAATACAAGTCCTACTACCAATGCACTAGATGAAAATGCTCCCCCTCAGGAAATCTATCAGCCTGGGAGGAGGAAGAAGAGAATGGCCAACAGATCTCCTGTGGATCTTGAAGCTGATGACTCTACTTTCATAATAGAAGGGTCTGCTGCTGATTTTCCTGATGGAAATTCAGATGAGGTGATAGCCTGGAAATTAAAGGATGATCAGATGAATGTTCTTCTTCGAAGGGACTCCACTTCAATGGAATTCACCTTTCTGAAGGAAATTCTACACTTGGTAGACAGGGCATACTTACTTTCTCTGTTCACTCAAGTTACCACCCATTATTGCAACAAGGAACCACAAGGTTCTGGGATGTTCTTACCAGGAGATCTTCAAGCCCTGTTAAACTCTCACATTCCCAATAGCAAAGCATCTTCCATTTGGGAAAACTCACATAGGTGGAAGCTTGAATCCTGGAGACTCTATCCTCTCCCTCGTGTGCATGTGCTTGAGACTAAGGGTGGAATCACTGTGTACATGTTTTCTGAAAGAAAGTATCCTTTGCCCAAAAGACTAATGGAAAAGATGCTAAATCAGAAATTGGAAATTCCTCCAGACCCTGTGGGAAATGAAAGACAGTCAGCTCTAACACTGGTAGGATTGATCAAGACTCAACTCCAACAACTGCAATAGGCCTCTTCCTCATCCATATCAGGATGTTTGGTAATCTCTGAACTATCTTTGTTTTGTTCATTTTAGTTTGCATTATTTCTGTTATTTGTCTATTTTTGTCTAAATTTTTTTTGAAGTAAAAGACCTTCATAAAAAGAAAACTCACAAAAACATCATTTTAAAATAGTGATAGCATTTATTTAATAAAAATTAGGTTTTTAATTTTCCTTTTCAACTTATTATTAAGCTTTTTCGGTTTTATAAATTTTTCTTAGTTAAAAAAAAAAAAAAAAAAAAAAAAACAGAACAGGTTTGTTTATTATTCAATTTTGATGGTCTTTAACTCACCTGATGTACCTTGTGTATGTCAAAGAGTTGACTAGTCCAAAGGGTACAGCTTTGGTAAAGACACATCAAATCTGTTGATAGCTGTAATGGTTTGCTCAAAATCATAGGGTTTGCAACCACCCATGCTTAACTGCTGAGGGTTGTATGGTCATCAATTCACCATGGTCTATTCCTTTTCGGAATCCAAGAATTGGCTAGCCCACCTGTATATGGCATGTGGTAAAGGCAACTGAATCCATATTTGGTGCTCAATTCACCAATCCTAAGAATTGACTAGTCCTGAGCAAACGGCTACAGGTAAAGACAAAACAAATCCGTTTCTATGGTTGCTGGTTTGCCAATAAATCAGATGGTTATCAATGTACCATAGTTTTCGAACTCAAACATGTGGCTACTCCAGTAGTAATGGCTATTGATAAAGAGACATCAAATCCATTAATTTCAATGATTCACCTCTCACAGGAGTTAACACACCTGGAAGTGATGAGAATAGTAATGAACTTATCCGTTTTGATGTACATGATGTCATATGTTGCTGCAAAGATCTGGTGCTTTACAGCTTACTTCATCATAGAGATGTTCTTCTTCTGATTCTTTGCTGCTGATCCTCAAGCACCTGTACTTTCATAGCTCAGAAGTGTTTAAGATATGGGGAGGATCTTGTTTGGAAATTTTTTCGTCAAATGGCACAATCCTCAACAGCATTTTCGATCTATCAAGGAAACTGGAACTTAACCTTGTCAAATTCCAGTTTAGGGGAGGATTGTTGGGAATTAAGGAAAACTACTGATTCTGCCGAAGCATAAACTACTGAGTCTGCCGAAGCTTCTGTCGAAGAGATTCTGCCGAAGAAGAAAGGATTCTGCCGAAGTTATACTTCAGCAGAAGTGTTAAAGCAGACATTGTGTTGCTGCTGAAAGTGGGAACCACGTAGGAGAGATAAGCTAAGTTTAGAGTAAAAGTCAGCGCCGTATGTATAGGTTGGCGCCGTATTATGTAGAGCTTATCAGAATAAACAATATGATTAACAAAACAATATGATTAGTTGCATGCTTGTCTAGATGCATGCTTAGTCTAGTTTAGTAGTAGAAGCGTAAATTGTCAACGCTCATTAGGGTTTCTTGCCTATATAAGAAACCATGATAGATTGTAATAGAAAAGCTTTTCTCAAGTTTCTCAAGTCTTGTATTCTATCCGAAACATAGAGTTTCTATAATCAAAGATCCATAGAGGATCAAAAGTGTTCTTAGTTATTATAACTTGTATTTATTTTCCGCTACAATACCAAGTTGTAGAGATCTTCTATTAGTTTGCTTGTGATTACATAGGCAACACTAACGATCTCCGAGTGCTTAAGATCTATCAAGGTCTTTGTATGTTTCTAACACTAAATGACGAAAAGTGTTTTTCTTGTTATACTATGTTAAATGACCACTTGTTTATGTTGTTTGCATATATGTTGCTTGCTTATTTTCAAATTGTTGTTTTCACTTGTTTGTTTGCATAATATAAGTGTCAATCTTGCCATGGTATTTATTCGCTTGCTTGACGATTTCTTGTTTATGCACAATATGACATTTGCTAGATTTTGTGCACTAAGTTAGAAAATTGTTTTACCATCACTTATAGACTTAGATCACTTCCTTTGTATAGGTTATACTAACATCTCGCATAACTTATGAAATGTCATAACTCACTTAGCAATGAATACTAAGTAAAATAGTCAAGTACTTTGAAAAATGAAGGTTTTAAGGAGTGTTTGGTACAAGACGAAAACAATGATGTATGATACTATTTGGTTGTTTTTATTTCATAGGATGATAAACTAACTTAAAACATTGATGTATGCTAACTGGTTCATGCAGGGGGATTGCACACAGGTGTTATCAAATTTTACCCATTTCCACTTATATGTAAAAATTGTTAGCCCTTGTTCAAAATCAATGCTCCACTATGTTTGTGTATGCGTTATTGACTGTTCCTAACTAGAAATAGTTAATGCCATATGTTTTAAGAAAAATTTCAGGTTTCGGAAAAGTCCCCGGATGTTAATAAATGGGTTTGTGAAGATTTCTGGTCACCACGGATCAGACGGCACCGAATTGTTGGTTCCGTCTATTGTAAGTTTTGGTTCCGCCAACCTGTACAGGCGGACCAAACGGCACCATTATTTTGGTTCCGCCTGTGTAAAAAATTGGTGCCGTGGATTCTACAAGTAAGTTGTTTAATTTTACTAAATCCCGCAATCTAATTTACCAAATTTCGTTTCTAGGATAGTTGTTAATGCATATCTTTCATATCTCATTAAACACATCCTCAATGGATTAACTTAGGATGTTTGACATGATCTTAGACACTTCCATCTCATTAGAAACTACCATCTTTGTATGGATTAACCTCAAATAAGCCACTTAAGAAAACCACTAGGATTAGCATTCGATCTTGTTGCTTCATTAACTTGAACTCTTCATTGTCAGACTCGTTACCTCTCAACATCTCATCACCCATTCAAGATGTGAACTTTCTAAACTTAAGTACTCCAACTCCACCACCAAAATCACCCACCATTATGACTACTTCACAACCATCCAAAGCACCTTCACTACCAAAGTCTCCAAAACTTGTACTTTGTGCAACACCACCAACATCTCCTCACCCGTTTGTGGATGACTTAGATGACTTACCGAGACTAACAAATCTGGACTCATTATTTGCAACGATATCATACACAAGTCTAACATATGACTATAGATATTGTTTTGTATCTACATGTATTGCCTCACTTGGTTAACATAAAAATAATGTGTCATCCTTCTAGACTGTTGGGAATAAAGATAATAGTTACCACTGATATGCTTGTGGTTAACACTGCTAAAGATTACACTAGCAGTGGAAACTCATTACCACTGCCAGTACAAATATTACCACTGCTGTTAGGATAATTGTTATGTATCCGTGTATTGATAAGTATAGAAAAGATCTTGTGTATATTCTATATTTGTTAGGAATTGGAAATTCTATTGTAAAGCATCGGTCACCCCAAATATTATCTAGCTTAAGTTAGCTCGTAGACATATCATTTATTACATTATTTGTTAGTTAGTTATTAGCGTAGTTTAGTCTAGTGCAACACCGTGGAGGAAGGACGGGACTTTACCCACTGTATGCCTGATCCACAGCCCGAAGGAGGGCGTGCTTCTTTGTATAAATAGCCCTCTCCCCACAAGGGAGAGGGTTGGATGTTCATTTAGAATCTAACCTTCCATGAGTTTCTCTTACTAGAATATCCCACTTTCTCTCTCTAAAATCATATATTCGCCTATACTTGTGATTGTTTGTGTGTTTGTGAAATCCAATATATTACAATTGGTATCAAGAGCCATGGTTTGATCATCTCTCTTACATATCCTTGGATTTCTAGTGGTTTTATATAGTTTTTGGGGTTGAAAAAGTTTAGTGGTTTTTGCATCATTTGGATCATTACTTGTGTTAAAGTTTGAATTTTGAGTGTACTTTTGTGTTTAGAATCATTGTAAGTGCTTGGGTTTTGATTTGGAAAGCTTGAATCATTGTGGTTGAGCTTGTTTTGGATTGAAAAGTGTTGTTTTTAAAGTTTTCTACCTAGCGACTTGAGGCTCGGAGTTGTTTTCTTGGTAGCGACTTGATTTGTCAATTTCCAGCGACTTGTAGTTAGAGGAGTAGCGAGTTGAGCCTAGCGATTTGTCTATTGAGACAAGCCGACAAACAGTACAACGTAGTGGAGGTTCCACCCCGGCTAGCGACGTGGTTGGCGTAGCGACTTGTCTCTATAATTTCTAGCGACTTGTCTTTGTTGTTCTTAGCGAGTTGCTACTTAGCGAGTTGTTCTTTAACGACTTGTCTGCTTAGCGACTTGGTGCCTTAGCGACTTGTATTTAGCAACTTGGTATCTTAGCGACTTGTTTATAAGGTTTATAGCAACTTGAGTACCTAGCGACTTGGGTAAGTAGCGACTTATCTTCAAGGTATTTAGCAATTTGGTGAATTGATGCAAGTTACTTGTGCCTACTATCCATCAACACAATGACATACATCACTGACCCTTTAATCTCCAAAGTACTTGAACTCTATGATACCTCAAAGAACAAAGAAATTGACTGCTATTCAGAATGTTTAACCATGATTGATTCAGCAAATTATGATCAAAACCCTTCACATTCTGAGTCAAATATCAATGAATCACACTTATTAATGACACATGATGTGTCACACCCCCAAATTACCTGTTTTGCAGCGGAATGGAATTCCTGGGGATTGACTGTCATAGCATCACAATCACAGTTATATTGAACGACCTAAAGTGTCGTTTGGAAAATACATCGTTTGATTTAATAAAATAATCAGAGTTTACAAAGTAGGTCCCAAATGTAAATCAATTTGTGCGGAAATAAGTTTGTTACAATTCAAACAATGTTTTAAAGTACGTAAAACCCAAGTGAGACGCGTCGTCATCGCGACTCCATGATGTGTCCAAATGCATGCCATGAAGTGAATACCTTAGATACCTGAGATAAAACATGCTAAAAAGTGTCAACACAAAGGTTGAGTGAGTTCATAGAGTTTGTGTTGAAATGTAAAGCCTTTCAAAATCGTTTATGCAGCAAAGGCATTGTAAATCCACCCAGTTCCAAGTTCCGCCCATACAAAACTTGCAACCTGTGTGTTCACAACCCACTGCCAAAATGTATATAGTTTATGTTCAAGCGCATGATGTCAAATGAATTCACAATAGTATCTAACTCGACGTAGAACAATAGCACTTAATCAATAGGACTAGACTCAATATATCAGTAGTCAGCTGATTTAGAACGTTATACGACGTAGGACTGTAGCACATGATCAATAGTACATGACTCAATGTATCAGTAGTCAACTGATATAGTACTTTATTCGACGTATAACTATAGCACATGAACGAGAACAATTGATATAGTATAACACTTGATTTTGAAACAATGGTGATCGTGATAGAATTTAGCCTTAAAATCTAAAGTACTTGTGAAAACTAGTTAAGCATGTATCTCCCCCAAAATAGTTATGAAAACAAGTAAAAGTGGGGCTATGAAAACTCACTTGATAATAATGCGATGGCAAAAGTGAATACACTGAAAGGTAGCGTGAATCTCGAAAATGACCTATTATGAATGATATGATACGTAATGAGTTGCAATGTAATGTTATGATATGCATTTCGTATGTTATTTATACCATTCACGAGTTTTTGAAAATAATACTTATCGTCGAAAAATACTCTTTTGACGTCTTGACCCTTCAAAAATGACTTTACAAGTATTTACGTCAAAATGTCATCCTACAATGGTTTCGTAATGATTTATGGTGAAATTATCACTTTTCGTCGTAAAACAATGTCGTCGGAATTTTCATGAAATTAACAAAAATGGCTTTGGAAAACTAGTCGTAAAATAGTGTACGTCGATCGTTAGAGAACGATCTCGACGGTTTTGGAAAGTTTGTATCGAAATCTAGAAGTTTCAGTTCAGGAGTTTTCGTCCAAAAGGTCTCGATCATAAAGATATTAAGGGTTAAAGATAGTGATTTTGGCTAATTGTGGTTCAAAAAGTGAGTTTCGGCCAAGTTTAGACAACCATAATTAATTTATTAGAACTCCGCTATACAAACGGCTTGTCGTTTTGAAAAATATGGCCGGTGAACTTGATTTTACTAGAAAACATTTCGTTACAAAAAGTTTCACAACCTCGTTAAAAACAGCCCTCAACAGGGACGTTACAGCTACCGTAACACTTGATCGTAAAATAATATAGTTTTTCAGAAAATAATAGTTACGGCAAGTTTGTGAAAACGTGCATATCTTTGTCGTTTCAAATCCGTTTTCTACGTATAATACGTCCTTAGCTTCGTATCGAAGTAAACTAATATATTTTTGATAAGTCGAAATAATTTGTGAAGCTTAAGGCTCGTTTTTGACCCGAATAGAGTAAAAATAGTATGCTGAAATTTCAGAAAATAATATATTTCGTCGCCAAACTTTAAAAATTCATAACTTCTTCGTTATAACTCCGTTTTTATCCGTTCAAGCGGCCACGGATTCGTTTTAAAGTATATTTTCTAAATATCATGGCCAAAATGTCGTGCCTACTGTCGGTTTTTCCAGAAAATCAAAACAATGACAGAACATATTTTATACGTATCGAAAATAGTTTTTCTCGGACAAAACCTATTCTAATCCCTTCAAATCAACTCCAAAACTAATCTAATCCTACCATACACCTTCTTAGGGTGTCATGGGTTCCTAGACATCATCAAGACCAACAAATACCAAGGGGATAATTATAGGATGACCATAATATATATATAACTCTAAAATCATGTAAAAATGGTATAAATCACATATGTCTTGCATGTTGCTCCAAAAATGAAAAGATACATATGAAATGAAGAGGAAACATGAAAAATGATAGAAACATGCTTACAAGTGAATATGATGAGGTGATAAGAACCAAGGTTAAACCTAAACACTCTTGGTTTTTATTTCAAAACCTAATAAAGAGTATTATCTAGATTGTAATATAACTTGAGCTTGATAAAAAAAAATGGTGATCCCTTGGAGAACTCTTGTAGAACCGGTTATGATGGAGAAGAACAAGAGAAAAAGTCTTGCTAGCTAGGTGAATTATTGGAAGTAAATGAATGAAATGAGGTGAAGACTTTATGTAAGTGTGTAAGTATATACAATCAAGAAAAGAGAAAAAAAATCATCAACTAGGACACATCCCCCCCCCCATGGCCGGATATGGGGGGATTGTGTTTCACATTATATATTTTTTTTTTCTTTTTAAACTTGTATATAATTGTGTAGATATTTAATAAAAATGTATAAGTAAAAGGTGTAGTTAAATGTAACTTTTTGGTACAAGTAAGTTTTTAATAGATCAAAATAGAATGTAATGAGATAATAAACATTGTAAAAAATACATTCCTTGTGAAATTTGAGTGATATAAAAATTTTCGTGTAGTTTTTAAGAAAACGTCGTAATAATTTAACTTTAACGATTTATGTACCAACTAAATTCAAAACACTAGTTAAACTCAAAATATAGTTTTTATAACTACATGTAAGTATAAAAATATGTCGGGATCATTTTTGAAAGTAACGGATTAAATGTTCAAAATAATAACTCACGCGATAACGTTTATTTAATATAAAAAAAATTACGCGATTAATGTGAAATGAAATGTCATGAATGAACTATCATGATGCAAATGATGTCAATGAAATGTAGACTAATCTTAGTCCATATGAAATGTCCGTAATGATATAATCATGAATTCGCCGCTAAACCATTAAGGTTACGCGAATTTGAAACACGCAAACCTAGTTTACGATAAATGTTGAAATAGTGAAGCATAAATTGTTTTGAGAAATGACCTGAAATTGCGAGTTGTCACATGATGCAAGGCAAATGGAATGCAACATTGAGTCCTTTCAACTACTTCATCAGCACCTCACACAACTATTATCCACAACTAGGGATCGAACATGCAGTGCTCTCTTCCGTCAGGACTTATCCACATTGACAAGAAATGTGTTGCTGAACTTAGAACAACTGAAGCTTCAAATTACCAAAAAGAAGGTATTAATGGATGACTCTAATGCTGCACTTCAAGTAATCTACAACCAATTTCAGCCATTTATCAATGGGGAATATTCCGCAGACTTTGATCAACACGTGACTGGAATTTCATTCAAGAAACATACTGGAATGGAAATTCATGAGTTCATCAACACATTTATCCAACTTATGGATAATGTAGAAAAGTACATTAAGGAAGCTGCTCAAGAGAATGATAAGTTGAATGTGTTGAATGGGTGTCAGAAAAAATTAAGTGAAAGTTGTGATAAATCGGGTAATGGATCAGTTGAAAGAACGGATGATGCTGAATGCAGAATATCAGATACAACAAAGGATGATGAAACCGACTGTACTGAATACAAAGGCTCAGTGTCAGAAAAACTTGAAACAACTTGCATTTCAGGACCTCCTGTTATGCATGAGGTGAATACAGATGCCATACCAGCAAATGAACCGGTGTCATGTGATGAGGTACCCTTAACTGATCAACATAATGCATTTACTAATGTACCTGATCAATTTGATTCTAACTCTGATTATGATATTGATAAATGTTTCTTGGTTAAGCCTGAATCTAAAATCTTTAAAACAAATGACATGGTTGAAAAAGGGGTTTATGATGAACTTTCAAACAAACACTCAATTCTTGAAAACATTGTATTTCCTTCGAAATTGCAATACAACAAAGAGAAGAAAGTTTTCTTGATACAAAAACTTGCATAAATCCGGAATTCCCAGAATTTCAAGAATTTTTTGAAATTAACCACTTAAAAACCCAGATTCAGGACAAAGATTCAACCATATGCAATATGAAATTAGAACTCTCAGATCTGCATAAGAAATGTAATATAGGGATGAACAATCCTAACCATGAGGTGAGTGATACGCTTAAATCTAGGAATGATGAATTGGCTCTGTGTGTCCAATCTATTAAGGGAAAATGAATCCTTAAGAAATAACTTATTAGAGAACAATTCAAAGTTGGTAGATCAAACTAACTCCTTGCTGGCAGACATTGATGCCCTCAAAGCCCAAACTCAGGATAAGAGCTTCACCATTGTTGCCTTAAAAAATGAGCTTAGGAAATCTATTGGAAATAGGGTGAACACTAAGTTTGCAAAACCATCAACGTTGGGAAAGCCAATTATACTGAACAACTCAGAACGTACTGTAGTTAGGCAGCCCAATGCTTTTAGAACAGAAAGATTTAAACCATCAAAATCTAAGCTTGCCTCCCAAGTTGACGAGAATTTAGTTTTGACAAAACCAGTCACTTCACTAATACAGTCCGATATGATGAATAGCAATCCCCAGATTAATGTTCGAAGCCATAAGATCAGGAATGATAGGATTTCATCAAGTTCTTATAAGAAGCATCAAATGCCTGATCAATCCCCTATCAAACAAACTAATTACAAAAGGACCAATGTTCAAAACAAGGAAGTGGCTACATCCAAATCTACTAGCAGTTGTTTCAAATGGATTCCTACTGGCAGATTATTTAAGTTTTCAGGATCCAAACGGACTTACACACCTAGATCTTGCCTTAAGTGGATGCCCACATGAAAAATCTTCAAGAATATTGAACCTAAAGAGACTTCTATTAATGACACTCCTAGACCAAACTGTGCTACATCCAATATTGAGAATATTCATGTCACTAACTCACCCATTTGCAATACTACATGTGCTATTAGTACAAAGTGTCCTCAGTCTTTTTCAGGTACAATGCTCAATTCAATCATGAACATCATGACCTGGTTTCCATCAGAAATGAAGATTGCTCACTCAGGAATGGTTGCTTGTCAGAATTGACGAACCTCGTACTTTGACTCCTGTTCAACTTGAACCAGGACTCGTTCTCTCGAATCCGTGTACTTATTTACCTTTACTTGTATTTAAAAAAAAATATATATATTTAAATCAATTTTTTATTATTATTGTTAGCCTTAATAGTTTTATTAGAAGTGATGGTCATTCACGTTTAGGAACTTTGTAATGCGTGTTAGATATCGTGATAGAATAGTCAACGGGCTCGTGGATTGGGCTATGCTAAATGGCTAGGCGTTATGATAAGCTTGCCTTGTATAAGTCCAAGTAACCCAATCCAATCCAAGTCCATATCCACGGCCCATAGAAAGCCTTTTAGGGCATCTTGTATTTAGAGTATAAATACCCCTCAAATGGTCATTTGAGGGGTGTGCTTGAGTGTGTGTGTGTGTGTGTTTCATATGAATATTGTTTTCATCTTCTTTCCTTTATCTCTCTAAATACATACACGATCTATACATCTCTTGTCACCATCTCATCTTAATCTTTCTATACGCATAACAGTTGGTTTAGTATTCTACGCATAACTGTTACGTGTTTGTGTTGGGTTTGCTTGTTAAAGTGATAAGGTATATGTGATAAAAGGGGCTTTACAATTATTTTAAATCTTTACCCACAATCTGATAAAAGATGTATCTTCTGTTATCGATAACATCTACGGTCTTAGAAATGTCATTCAATAATGACACGGGTCCATAGATGAAGTTCGAACAAAAGATATATTCTTGTTTTATAACGAGGGATTAAAATTCAATCAATGTTCATTGTTAATTGGTGTCATTGATTGAGGGGGAGAATACACCAAGTTATCTCTGTTTCACTCTGCATCATTGTGTGATATGTGTGCTACTGCATGTTTAAGTCTTGTTTCGTTATGTCCACTGTGCTAGATTGCTTATCTATGTTATGTCATTTTTGGTACTTGTCATATTACTCAACATCAATGCTTCTTATCCACTGTATCTGCATGCAACCTGATAAGTACAAGGACTGAAAGTGTAAATTGTACAAATTTTATGTGTGATACTTAGATAGGTAGCGACTTGTCTCCAAATATAACATTTGTTGATAATTCGGATAACGACTTGCCTTAATCATGGATAGCGACTTGGCTTTACTAAGGGATAGCGACTTGTCCTTAACCTTAACTAGCGAGTTGCCTTTTTCTGCACAAGTACAGGGACTGAATGTGTGAACTTGTAAAACTTGAAATCTATACCTATCCCCCTTAGCGACTTAACTCAACCCACAACTTTTCAAAATCCCAAAAAGTGTTTATTATCTTTCTCTCGTGACCATTGCGCTAGCGACTTGATTGTTGTAGGTTTATTTCAAAGTTTTTGTTTCAAATCATGTAGATTATATACCTCCCCTAACTCTGTTCTCTTAACAGATTCCACCGTGCGGTTTTTGCCTCGTCTATTGATTCCCTCATTTAGGTTTGTTAATGTATTCGTTTAACGGGGTCACTTGAGATGATTAGGTGTTGTTTGGGTTCACTAGGATAGATGTATTTTTGCATTTGTATGTATTAATGGGTCGTTGAGCGATTTGTTGTATCATTCATATGTGGTTCGTTTGGGTCGTGTTTCTGATTATGTTTGTGCTTGTGGCTTGTTTATATTGGTTCATTGAAGCGATTTGGTTGTGTCGTTGTCATATCTGTTGATTGGATTGTTGTTTGATGTATCATTCATATGTTGTATCATTCATATGTTGGTTCGTCAAGTCATGTTCTTGGTAGCGACTTACCAGATAGCTTATTGTTCTTGGTAGCGAGTTGGTGCACATATTCCTCATAGCGAGTTGTGATATCCTAATACATTCTTCCTAGCGACTTGCTTTGTAACTGAGTGATACGAATTGTAGCGACTTGGCCTTGCAACTTTTGATAGCGACTTGTCTTGACAAGTTAGCGACTTGCTTAAACGTTTTCATAAAGGCGACTTGTTATGTATTTTTCTTATAGCGACTTGTTTTGACAAGTTAGCGACTTGCTATATCATTTTCACAATGGCGACTTGTCACTATTTTTTGTAGCAACTTGCTTTGTAAAAATTGTTTAAAGCGACTTGCTGTAATAATTTCATGATAGCGACTTGGTTCAGGTATATCCTGTAGCGACTTGTCTTGACAAATCACTCATAGTGACTTGCTATAACAATTTTTTTTAAGCAATTTGTATGTGGTTTCTCTTATAGAGACTTGATTTGACAACTTTTTTAACAACTTGATATAACACTTCCACTATAGCATCTTGTCTCATGAAAACCTATTATAGTAATTTCGTTTTTAACAATTTTGGCTCAAAACAAATTGTCTCTTGAAAACTTTGTCAAAATGATTTGTCACTTTGAAAATTACTAACACATCTTTATCTATCTTCTAAGCATTTCAATCTGATTATTGGTAATCAGTCATTTTTGCTACTCATTGTGCTTGTGTCATGTGGTTGCTTTATAAGTTGTTCAGCTAACCATGTCTAATCTATATGCTCTCTGTAACAACCCGCATTTTTCGGATTACTTTTCATATTTCTGAAAAGTTACTATTCACTTTTACTATTCACTTTCACTATTTATCCCGTAAAATTTGTATCTCATATTCTCGTAAGATAAATTATTTTAGTAATGACCTGAGAGTTCGACAATCGTTAGATCATTTTCGCAAAATTTATTAAGAAAACATCGTTTTAAAGTTTCGTTTTGGACGGTACACCATTTAAACATCACACGCATAACGAAAATCAACTCTGACAATTTTCCTCTCATCAGATGAATTTTTAGATCACTCATGATTAATTTGAGAATTTTTAAGATTTATTATTTTTAATATTACCAAATAAGCCCAGCGCAGAGCAAAACTAAACTTAAGTTTTAAACAATTCTACTTACATCCAGACTTAACGATTCCTGAACTGTGTTTCTAATATGTTTTTGACACTTTTACATTTTTTGGAAAAGTCAAACATATTTCCCTCCTCCTTTGACCATAAAGGAATTAACCTTGTACGTTCTACATTTTTGCTTAAATCGCGTAACTTTTAAACTTCACGAATAACTGTAAAGTTATCCCGCGTATGACGAAAACAACATTTTAACATCTCATATCACTTTTAGACTAATTTTAGTCTACTCTAAATAAATTCACGGTCGTTTCCCTGAAATTTCGTTCTTTTCTGAAAAACTGCGTATTACGCGTTTTTGACCCGTATTTCCAGCTTTAAGCAGTGTTTTTGCACCCAATGAGACTTATCACCCATTTTATATTTTTAGATGGAGTATAATGATGAGTCTCATCATTCCTACAAGTTTCGTATTTTTACGATACCTGGTTTTACGTTTTATGGCTTCGGTTGGCATTTAACGGAACAAAAACTCACTCCGTAACCAAGATAATACCAAAACTAACCACCTAAGTCATCTTATCTTTACTTGGCCGACCTAAGGGGGGTAGTCATCATTTTGGTGGCATCATCCTAACCATGGTTCATTTAGATCATTACAAGTGTCCTAACTTAACCATGGTTAATATTTAACCCAATATATGGTTAACTAAACTTACCCTCCTATAAATAGCAAGTGATATGCATCCTAAGAACCCTCACAATCTGTTTTGGGTCGTTCATATCACAAATCATACATATCTTCCATCATTTGATCCATAAACTCCAAGTTTATGCAAGGAAGTTCCAAAGATCAAGCTTCTACATCAAATCTCTAGCAAGTTTAAGTGATCTTCTTGAGTTTAAATCCACTCAAGTCACTTAGTACTTCATCACCAACTCTTTAAGTTTGCAAGGGTGCCAAGGTGTGGAAAGCTAGCTCAATCCAAAGTCTTAAGTGATCAATCAAAGTCCGATCCTTACTAGTTACTCCTTTCTTATTGAAAGCCAAAAGTTGTAAGCAACTTATCACCACCATCATCTCATCTTTATTATTCATAATATTAACTATTTCATACTATATATATAGTTACTATGTTGATTCATGATGTACATATACTCAATCACTTATTTTAATTCACATATTGTCATAAAAGTAACAAACTAGTAAACTAGTCATATTCTACACATGTGAGACCATTAAAAACATTAACATAAGGACTTTCTAACTTACATAATATGGTAGACAAGATAAAAAGGTAAACATATCAATTTGAATCACCAGAAACGGACAAACGAGTAAAAAGTTATAAGCAAAAGAAGTTAGCGAAACCTAAACGCCAAAACTGCCAATAGCTTGCTGTTTTGAGTTCTGCCGTTTTAAAAATGGTACTTCTGGTCCGAATCATCAAAAAGTTAAAACACGAAAGTTGTCCGGAACGACGTTTTCCTTCCATTCCAAAGAAGCTCGGACCTTGAAAACGCATAAATAGGCGAAAATATTTCAAAAACAGAAACTGCCGTAAATATAGTCTCATAACTATACTTTTGTCACAACTAAAAGCAAACCAAGAGGCCTAATGGCCATAAGCCAAGACCACGGCTACGACTAAGGTCAAGGTTGAGTCTCAAGACCATGGTAGTCAAGACCAAAGTCACGACAAGGCCATGGCTAAAGCCTCAAGGCTTGTTTGCCCAAGACCGTTAACTATGGTAATCATATATATGAAACGACGAGAACTTGTAAAAACATGATAAACTTATTTATATAACAATCTTCACTCATAACATATGTTGTATCTACTAAGTGTTACAAAAGTAGGGAGCTTCATGTGAGGGGTTTCAATTGAGTAAAACGTATCGACGAGTTGCTGGATTTACGATTTAAAGTGTCCTAGCTCCTCGAACGTTTACTGCATGACCTCTGAATTATGATGGCCCGAACGGTAGTACGATATCTATAAACTAAATACGTTTTCACAACTAGACCATTTTATAAATGACATACACAAATACCATGTACTACATCATGATCAACATAGAGACGTATATAGGATGGTTTATGTTTTCCTAAATATTATTCCAAACCTAAGTCGCAACATTTCATTTTAGGTTGCTCGTAGAAGTTCTCATGGCATATCTATCATTCTCATTATACATTTGCTATCATTTACTTTGAGGTGAGTTCATAGCCCCACTTTCTATTACTTAAGTGTTTTACAAAACCTTGGGGGAGATACATGCTTTATTTTAAATCGAACACATTGCTTTCAAACTGTATGCTTATCTGAATGTATTATTTGCACTAAGTACCACTATTGCCAATCTTAAGTCCCTACTATCATGAACCATTAATCACTTGCGAGTGAACGCGAATATTGTGGATAGGCCTATTGGGTTTGACGAATCCCGTTTGTGTTGACCGGGTAGGCAAACAAACGCACTATATTAGAACATCTATAGGTTTATTGGCAAATTACCTATTAGGGCAACTGTTACTATTATATCAATTTTTATTGACAATCTGTTAACGTTTTCGGTATCATGAGCTTAGAGCAATAATTTCTGTTTTGTTTTCAACATTATGGGTATATAACAACGTAACCCACACAAACATTATGTGTTCAACTGATTTCCTAAACTCTATGAATTTCACTCAACCTTTGTGTTGACAGTTTTAAGCATGTATTTCAGGTCCATATTGTACGAGGCTGGCACGGAGGAGCATGGATACTCAAGAAGGCTATAAATTTTATTATTATTTGAAAACCTATTTAATGTATTTTGTAAACAATGGAACCATCTGGGACCTCATTTTTGTAAACTCTGATATTTATATAAATCGAATGATAAATCTTTTAAAACGACTCCATTAGAGTTCGTTTTCTATTGTTATGACTGTTGTGCCATGAAGTAACACCGAATTTGAATTCCGTTGCGTATCACGAAATTAGGGGTGTTACCCAGTTTGGGGGTGTTACAGATTCGTATCAGAGCCACAGTTATAGAGAAACGGGTCTAATCGAGACTTAAACTATAACTACTTTTTCAAACAAAAACATTTTATAGCCTTCCGTTCTCCGTGCCTTCCATCCTCCAGACGATTATGTGACTTTTAGGCATTTTAAGCTATACAAACATACTAGTTTATTGACATATACACTCGACATATTTTCAATCATTTTAGCTAAACGATATACTAAACATATCTGCGTATGCTTATTCTAAGGCATTACGACACAATCATATTTTTCCCAATCTCCCAATCATGCATCTACTCGTGCATTTTAGGATTACGAAACTTTACCCAAGACATTGTAACTGACTACAATGGTCTTTCCTACTTCCCAGACACTGTAATCCTACAGTGGTCTCTATTAGGTTCTCAGACACTGTAATCCTATAGTGGTCTCTATTACATTCTCAGACACTGTAAATCCTACAGTGGTCTCTATTACATTCTCAGACACTGTAATCCTACAGTGGTCTCTATTACATTCTCAGGCACTGTAAATCCTAATGTGGTCTCTATTATTTCCTTGACATTGTGAGTTGCACAATGGTCTCTATTATTCCCTAGACATTGTGAGTTACATAATGGTCTCAACTATTTCTAAGACATTGTGAGTTACACAATGATCTCTCCATCATTTCACAAGACATTGTGTGTTGCATAATGGTCTCAACTACTCCTCAGATATTATAAGTTATACAATAGTCTCTAAAAATTATCTTATAAACATTATATGATATTGTTTTACATGAAACCCGTCACAGTCTATCAATTTCCCTAATGGAAATACAAGAAATAGGATTTCTAAAGGACAGAGTGACTCATCATCTACAAAAGCTGAAGTTCAGCAACGTTCTCTACATTCATCAAAATTCTCTTCTGAAACCTTCATTGTTAAAAGTCCGTGATTCTAGCCAAGTATGGCCTATTTTAGAAATACTTAAAATTTCCTTTCCACACGTATCTACCCATACTATCTTCTATGCAATGGAATGTGAAAACATATGTTACAAGTCTTTTATGGCCAGGACTTGCAACTGGATGGTTTGATATCGCCTTTGCTTAGTGGACAATTTCTCAAAAGCTATGGACATATCACAAGTATACCTAATTTAGGTATTTGAAAAATTTATCGAACCTCAACTAAATATAGCCTAATCACCTATATTTAACCAAGGGATAGTGGAACATAGTCTGATTAACTATGTTCGACTTAAATTTTTCAAACACTGAGAACAGTTATACAAGGGTTATATTCAGGTTAATTTCCTACTTAAACTCGATAAACCACCAGAATTCATTAAAAAGATCTAGAGACACGATAGTGTCTTACCACTCAGCAAAATATTAACATCTTATTTATACTACCTAATTTCATTCTTGAAATTTTCATACATGAGATAATCCGAACTATTATCTTGGGATAGTCATCAAATCTTATCGTCATTCCTTAGAAGAACTAGCCTGATTAGATTTCAAGGATATCATTCCGCCATATTCCTTTAAAATTCACTTTTGATTTTAAAACAAACTTGACATCTCTACCTAAGAATAATGGTAAACATACGCTACACTCTTCTAATCGTCAACATATCACACCATTATCTGAACTCCATTATAAGTCAGTACGTAAAACTTCACTGTACCACGTTTCTTTCAAACACTAGTAGACAGAAAGACTATAGCCTTCATCCCGAAACCACCTAAGACATGATCAACTTTGGAAATGGTTTGGATAACCACTTGCCACTAGCAAGACTTTCCTACAAAAGTTATCACATCATTATAAACCATTTCACATCAACAATATCTTACACCTTTGATTAACAACAGTTACCCTAACAACAACAAAACTATTCCATTTGAGACACTATATAGACGAAAGTGTTAGTTAACCATTTGCTGGACTAAGGTATTCAGAGATCACCCACGAAACAACTAAGGAAACCATACAAATACAAATTAGGCTCCATGCCGCACACTATCACCAAAACTCCATGTTAGAAATTAAGGTTTTATTAATAGCCTCGATACAATAAGATATGATTCATTTTAAGAATTGGGAAAAGCCAAACTTGAGCTATATTGGACTCAATAAGATTTTAACAAAACCCTTTAGGTTATCAATTTAAGCCACCATTTTCCTAGACAATTCAACATCGGATAACACACACTGAATTCCGGGTCGGAATTCCCATTAAGGTGGTGAGACTGTAACAACCCGCATTTTTCGGATTACTTTTCATATTTTTGAAAAGTTACTATTCACTTTTACTATTCACTTTCACTATTTATCCCGTAAATTTTTTATCTCATATTCTCGTATGATAAATTATTTTAGTAATGACCTGAGAGTTCGACAATCGTTAGATCATTTTCGCAAAAGTTATTAAGAAAACATCGTTTTAAAGTTTTGTTTTGGACGGTACACCATTTAAACATCACGCGCATAACGAAAATCAACTCTGACAATTTTCCTCTCATCAGATGAATTTTTAGATCACTCATGATTAATTTGAGAATTTTTAAGATTTATTATTTTTAATATTACCAAATAAGCCCAGCGCAGAGCAAAACTAAACTTAAGTTTTAAACAATTCTACTTACATCCAGACTTAACGATTCCTGCACTGTGTTTCTAATATGTTTTTGACACTTTTACATTTTTTGGAAAAGTCAAACACATTTCCCTCCTCTTTTGACCATAAAGGAATTAACCTTGTACGTTCTACATTTTTGCTTAAATCGCGTAACTTTTAAACTTCACGAATAACTGTAAAGTTATCCCGCGTATGACGAAAACAACATTTTAACATCTCATATCACTTTTAGACTAATTTTAGTTTACTCTAAATAAATTCACGGTCGTTTCCCTGAAATTTCGTTCTTTTCTGAAAAACTGCGTATTACGCGTTTTTGACCGTATTTCCAGCTTTAAGCAGTGTTTTTGCACCCAATGAGACTTATCACCCATTTTATATTTTTAGATGGAGTATAATGATGAGTCTCATCATTCCTACAAGTTTCGTATTTTTACGATACTCGGTTTTACGTTTTATGGCTTCGGTTGGCATTTAACGGAACCAAAACTCACTCCGTAACCAAGATAATACCAAAACTAACCACCTAAGTCATCTTATCTTCACTTGGCCGACCTAAGAAGGGGAGTCGTCATTTTGGTGGCAAAATCCTAACCATGCTTCCTTTAGATCGTTACAAGTGTCCTAACTTAACCATGGTTAATATTTAACCCAATATATGGTTAACCAAACTTACCCTCCTATAAATAGCAAGGGATATGCATCCTAAGAACTCTCACAATCTGTTTTGGGTCGTTCATATCACAAATCATACATATCTTTCATCATTTGATCTATAAACTCCAAGTTTATGCAAGGAAGTTCCAAAGATCAAGCTTCTACATCAAATCTCTAGCAAGTTTAAGTGATCTTCTTGAGTTTAAATCCACTCAAGTCACTTATTACTTCATCACCATCTCTTCAAGTTTTCAAGGGTGCCAAGGTGTGGAAAGCTAGCTCAATCCGAAGTCCTAAGTGTTCAATCAATGTCCAATCCTTACTAGTTACTCCTTTCTTATTGAAAGCCAAAAGTTGTAAGAAACTTATCACCACCATCATCTCATCTTTATTATTCATAATCCTAACTATTTCATGCTATATATATAGTTACTATGTTGATTCATGATGTACATATACTCAATCACTTGTTTTAATTCACATATTGTCATAAAAGTAACAAACTAGTAAACTAGTCATATTCTACACATGTGAGACCATTAAAAACAGTAACATAAGGACTTTATAACTTACATAATATGGTAGACAAGATAAAAAGGTAAACATAGCAATTTGAATCACCCGAAATGGACAAACGAGTCAAAAGTTATAAGCAAAAGAAGTTAGGGAAACCTAAACGCCGAAACTGCCAATAGCTTGCTGTTTTAAGTTCTGCCGTTTTAAAAATGGTACTTCTGGTCCGAATCATCAAAAAGTTAAAACGCGAAAGTTGTCCGGAACGACGTTTTCCTTCCATTCCAAAGAAGCTCGGACCTTGAAAACGCATAAATAGGCCAAAATATTTCAAAAACAGAAACTGCCGTAAATATAGTCTCATAACTATACTTTTGTCACAACTAAAAGCAAACCAAGAGGCCTAATGGCCATAAGCCAAGACCACGGCTACGGCTAAGGTCAAAGCTAAGTCTCAAGACCATGGTAGTCAAGACCAAAGTCACGGCAAGGCCATGGCTAAAGCCTCAAGGCTTGTTTGCCCAAGACCGTTAACTATGGTAATTATATTTTTGAAACAACGAGAACTTGTAAGAACTAGATAGTTATTAAAACATGATAAACTTTATGTTATAACAATCTTCACTCAAAACATATGTTGTATTTACTAAGTGCTACAATAGTAGGGAGCTTCATGTGAGGGGTTTCATTTGAGTAAAACGTATCGACGAGTTGCTGGATTTACGAATTAAAGTGTCCTAGCTCCTCGAACGTTTACTGCATGACCTCTGAATTATGATGGCCCGAACGGTAGTACGATATCTATAAACTAAACATGTTTTCACAACTAAACCATTTCTATAAACAACATACACAAAAACCATGTACTACATCATGATCAACATAGAAATATATATAGAATGGTTTATGTTTTCCTAAAACATTATTCCAAACTTAAGACGCAACATTTCATTTCTAGGTTGCACGTAGGAGTTTTCCGACTTATCCATCATCCGTTAAAGTACTTAACATCATTTACACTACGGTGAGTTCATAGCCCCACTTTCTATTACTTAATTGTTTTACAAACCCTTGGGGGGAAATACATGCTTTATTTTAAACCGAACACATTGCTTTCAAATTCTATACTTATCTGATTATTTTACTTGCACTAAGTTACCGTATTTGCCAATCTTAAGTCCCTAAATCATGAATCATTAATCACGAGTGAAGTGAGGGCGAATATTGTGGATAGATCTATCAGGTAAAACGGCAAATTTTACCTACTTGGGGCATCGATTACTATTATATGACATCAAGTTAACGCCTTGATTGCATGATGCTTAGTGAATAATAACTGTTTTGTTTTCTAAACCATAAATGTGAGACTAATTACCTCACGTTATGAATATTGTGTTCAACTGATTTCCTAAACTCTATGAATTTCACTCAACCTTTGTGTGGACAGTTTTAAGCATGTATTTCAGGTCCATAAGGTCGAAAGTTGGCACGGAAGGGCAAGGACAAGATCAAGAAGGCTATAAATAATTTACCATTCACAAAACATCAAAGACTTATATTGATGTATTTTGTAAACAATGGAACCAACTGGGACCTATTTTGTAAACTCTGATATATTTGAATGATAAAGCTTTCTTAAAACGACTCCTTTAGAGATCGTTTTCTATTATTATGACTGTTGTGCCAAGAAGTAACACCCAGTTTGAATTCCTAATTTCTCAAAAGCTATGGACAATTTCTTAAAAGCTATGGACATATTTCTTAAAAGCCTTTGCTTAGTGGACAATTTCTCAAAAGCTATGGACAATTTCTTAAAAGCCTTTGCTTAGTGGACAATTTCTCAAAAGCTATGGACATATCACAAGTATACCTAATTTAGGTATTTGAAAAATTTATCGAACCTCGGCTCAATATAGCCTAATCACCTATATTTAACCTAGGGATAGTGGAACATAGTCTGATTAACTATGTTCGACTTAAAATTTTCAAACACTGAGAATAGTTATACGAGGGTTATATTCAGGTTAATTTCCTACTTAAACTCGATAAACCACCAGAATTCATTAAAAAGATCTAGAGACACGATAGTGTCTTACCACTCAGCAAAATATTAACATCTTATTTATACTACCTAATTTCATTCTTGAAATTTTCATACATGAGATAATCCGAACTACTATCTTGGGATAGTCATTAAATCTTCTCGTCATTCCTTAGAAGTACTAGCCTGATTAGATTTCAAGGATATCATTCCGCCATATTCCTTTGAAATTCACTTTTGATTTTAAAACAAACTTGACATCTCTACCTAAGAATACTGGTAAACATACGCTACACTCTTCTAATCGTCAACATATCACATCATTATCTGAACTCCATTATAAGTCAGTACGTAAAACTTCACTGTACCACGTTTCTTTCAAACACTAGTAGACAGAAACACTATAGCCTTCATCCCGAAACCACCTAAGACATGATCAACTTTGGAAATGGTTTGGATAACCAGTTGCCACTAGCAAGACTTTCCTACAAAATTTATCACATCATTACAAACCATTTCACATCAACAATATCTTACACCTTTGATTAACAACAGTTACCCTAACAACAACAAAACTATTCCATTTGAGACACTATATAGACGAAAGTGTTAGTTAACCATTTGCTGGACTAAGGTATTCAGAGATCACCGACGAAACAACTAAGGAAACCATACAAATACAAATTAGGCTCCATGCCGCACACTATCACCAAAAATCCATGTTAGAAATTAAGGTTTTATTAATAGCCTCGATACAATAAGATATGATTCATTTTAAGAATTGGGAAAAGCCAAACTTGAGGTATATTGGACTCAATAAGATTTTAACAAAACCCTTTAGGTTATCAATTTAAGACACCATTTTCCTAGACAATTCAACATCGGATAACACACACTGAATTCCGGGACGACATTCCCATTAAGGTGGTGAGACTGTAACAACCCGCATTTTTCGGATTGCTTTTCATATTTTTGAAAAGTTACTATTCACTTTTACTATTCACTTTCACTATTTATCCCGTAAAATTTGTATCTCATATTCTCGTAAGATAAATTATTTTAGTAATAACCTGAGAGTTCGACAATCGTTAGATCATTTTCGCAAAAGTTATTAAGAAAACATTGTTTTAAAGTTTCGTTTTGGACGGTACACCATTTAAACATCACGCGCATAACGAAAATCAACTCTGACAATTTTCCTCTCATCAGATGAATTTTTAGATCACTCATGATTAATTTGAGAATTTTTAAGATTTATTATTTTTAATATTACCAAATAAGCCCAGCGCAGAGCAAAACTAAACTTAAGTTTTAAACAATTTTACTTACATCCAGACTTAACGATTCATGAACTGTGTTTCTAATATGTTTTTGACACTTTTACATTTTTTGGAAAAGTCAAACATATTTCCCTCCTCCTTTGACCATAAAGGAATTAACCTTGTACGTTCTACATTTTTGCTTAAATAGCGTAACTTTTAAACTTCACGAATAACTGTAAAGTTATCCCGCGTATGACGAAAACAAAATTTTAACATCTCATATCACTTTTAGACTAATTTTAGTCTACTCTAAATAAATTCACGGTCGTTTCCCTGAAATTTCGTTCTTTTCTGAAAAATTGCGTATTACGCGTTTTTGACCCGTATTTCCAGCTTTAAGCAGTGTTTTTGCACCCAATGAGACTTATCACCCATTTTATATTTTTAGATGGAGTATAATGATGAGTCTCATCATTCCTACAAGTTTCGTATTTTTACGATACCCGGTTTTACGTTTTATGGCTTCAGTTGGCATTTAACGGAACCAAAACTCACTCCGTAACCAAGATAATACCAAAACTAACCACCTAAGTCATCTTATCTTCACTTGGCCGACCTAAGGAGGGGAGTCATCATTTTGGTGGCATCATCCTAACCATGGTTCATTTAGATCATTACAAGTGTCCTAACTTAATCATGGTTAATATTTAACCCAATATATGGTTAACCAAACTTACCCTCCTATAAATAGAAAGTGATATGCATCCTAAGAACCCTCACAATCTGTTTTGGGTCGTTCATATCACAAATCATACATATCTTCCATCATTTGATCCATAAACTCCAAGTTTATGCAAGGAAGTTCCAAAGATCAAGCTTATACATCAAATCTCTAGCAAGTTTAAGTGATCTTCTTGAGTTTAAATCCACTCAAGTCACTTAGTACTTCATCACCAACTCTTCAAGTTTGCAAGGGTGCCAAGGTGTGGAAAGCTAGCTCAATCCAAAGTCTTAAGTGATCAATCAAAGTCCGATCCTTACTAGTTACTCCTTTCTTATTGAAAGCCAAAAGTTGTAAGCAACTTATCACCACCATCATCTCATCTTTATTATTCATAATATTAACTATTTCATGCTATATATATAGTTACTATGTTGATTCATGATGTACATATACTCAATCACTTGTTTTAATTCACATATTCTCATAAAAGTAACAAACTAGTAAACTAGTCATATTCTACACATGTGAGACCATTAAAAACAGTAATATAAAGACTTTCTAACTTATATAATATGGTAGACAAGATAAAAAGGTAAAAATAGCAATTTGAATCACCCAAAACGGACAAACGAGTCAAAATTTATAAGCAAAAGAAGTTAGCGAAACTTAAACGCCAAAACTGCCATGTATAAGCTGTTAAGAGTTCTGCCATTTTTAAAGTGATACTTCTGGTCCGAATCATCAAAATGTTAAAACACAAAAGTTGTCCGGAACGACGTTTTCCTTCTATATCATAGAAGCTCGGACCTTGAAAACGCATAAATAGGCCAAAATCTTTCAAAAACAGAAACTGCCTTAAATATAGTCTCACAACTATACTTTTGTCACAACTACAAGCAAACCAAGAGGCCTAATTGCCATAATCCAAGTCCACGGCTACGGCTAAGGTCAAGGTTGAGTCTCAAGACCATGGTAGTCAAGACCAAAGTCACGACAAGGCCATGGCTAAAGCCTCAAGGCTTGTTTGCCCAAGACCGTTAACTATGGTAATCATATATATGTAACGACGAGAACTTGTAAAAACATGATAAACTTATTTATATAACAATCTTCACTCAAAACATATGTTGTATCTACTAAGTGTTACAAAAGTAGGGAGCTTCATGTGAGGAGTTTCATTTGAGTAAAACGTATCGACGAGTTACTGGATTTACGATTTAAAGTGTCCTAGTTCCTCGAACGTTTACTGCATGACCTCTGAATTATGATGGCCCGAACGGTAGTACGATATCTATAAACTAAATACGTTTTCACAACTAGACCATTTTATAAATGACATACACAAATACCATGTACTACATCATGATCAACATAGAGACGTATATAGGATGGTTTATGTTTTCCTAAACATTATTCCAAACCTAAGTCGCAACATTCTATTTTAGGTTGCTCGTAGAAGTTCTCATGGCATATCCATCATTCTCATTATACATAGCCCCACTTTTTACTACTTAATTGTTTTACAAACCCTTGGGGGAGATACATGCTTTATTTTAAACCGAACACATTGCTTTCAAACATTATACCTATCTGATTGTTATTAGCACTAAGTTTCTGCATTTGCCAAACTTAAGTCCCTTAATCATGAATCATTAATCACTATGTGAGAGTGGGCGCGAATATTGTAAATAGATCTATTGGGATTGACGAATCCCGTTTGTGTTGGCCCCATTAAAGGCAAACAAACGCACTATATTTGAGTAACATTGGTAAAAACGGCAATTTTACCTGATAGGGCACGCACCGACATTTTCTCCAATAAATTTTGGAACACGTTAACGCCTTGATTGCATGATGCTTAGTCTAATAATAACTGTTTTGGTTTTCAAACCATTGGTGTGAATTTATAACTCACACTACAAACATAATGTGTTCAACCATCAAACAAACTCTATGAATTCACTCAACCTTTGTGTTGACAGTTTTAAGCATGTATTTCAGGTCCATAATGTCGGAAGCTGGCACGGAAGAGCAAGGACTAGATCAAGAAGGCTATAAATTTTATTATCATTCGAAAACCAATTTAATTTATTTTGTAAACTTGGAACCATCTGGGACCTCATTTTTGTAAACTCTGATATTTATACAAATCGAATGATAAATCTTTTGAAACGACTCCATTAGAGTACGTTTTCTATTGTTATGACTGTTGTGCCATGAAGTAACACCCAGTTTGAATTCCGCTGCGTATCACGAAATTGGGGGTGTTACACTCTCGAACACTATTGTTGTCTGTATGTTTCTACAGAATTTCAAATGGCTCACACAACCTCACCCGAGAACCTTGCTACCTCTACTCCATCCATACTTCTTACAGATAACGAAATTCTTCCAGAAGACAAATGGGTAGAGATTGGGAAAAGTAACTGTTATGTGGACAGGGAAAGATTGCAACAAAATCCAATCTTCAAAGTGGCAATTGATATTCTTAAAAACACTAACTTCTTCAGTGGCATGACCAAGCAATGCACGATCCCTTCCATTTACCTACAACAATTTTGGAACACCATCACATGGGACAAGATCACTGCCGCTTATTCCTACAAGCTTGATGATAAGGAATTTGAAATCACATATGACATTCTCAGTAAGGCCCTAGGAATCACACCATGTGACCCTACCAAACAATTTGTCCCTCCACCTAGCGCGGAAGAGCTAATAGTCTTTCTAATTGGTTTGGGTTATCAAGTTGGGATAACAAGGGCTTCAGATATCATCACCGGACACATGTATCAACCTTGTAGGGCCATGATAACTATTCTCAACTTATGCTTATCTGGCAAAACCTCAGGGTTTGATAAAGTGAGGATACCTATTCTGCAAATCCTATGGGGTTTCATCAATGGGGTGAACATTAATGTCTCGGAACGTATTTGGGAAGAATTCTCGTTGTCTATGCACACTTTCATCACCGACATAACCAATTTTCAGAATCAAGCCCAAGAAAGGAAGAAAGTACACAAACTTGTGATTCCTAGCATAAGATTCTCCAAGATTGTCATTCAGTTCTTGCAACAGACTTACAACTTTAATCCTAGGAGTGAATTTGTCCTCCATTATGCTAGGGATGAATTTGTACTCGGTAACCTCAAGTATGTTGCCAGAGGGGTTAATAAAGAGATCTTTGGAATGCCAATTCCTGATGCACTTCTCACAGATGATATTAAAAAGACTGACTACTTCAGGTTATACAAGAAAAGGGTATCCATATCTAATGTTGATGACTCTCCCAATCCCTCACAGCCCAAGTCAACAAAGTCTACTTCCAGCACGAAATCATCATCTAAAACCTCATATGCCGCCCTTCCCAAGAAGAGACGTGATAGATCTCAATCTACCGACACCTCATCACAGAAGCAGAAAAAGAGGAAGAAGGATGTTGAAAAGGAGAATGTTGGAGGAACCGAGGCTCCAAAGGGTGACAAACGATTGATTGATGAAGACGAGGCTACTTTGCAACAAGGAATTAAAAAAAGCCTGGAAAGTCTGAACATGAGACCACCAGTGGGAGGAGTTGTGTTTCGAGAACCTGAGCCAGCACCACAACAACCAACTTTAACCACACAAGATAAAGGCAAAGGGATTGCTGGAGCAGATGCAGAACAAGCTGCTCAAATGCTATTGACCATCTCTTCTCCACCTCCTAAAACAACTACTCAATTCATACTCAAGAAAAGAGATGTTGAAGCATCCTCAGCTCCAACTCAATCTGAAGTGGAAAAAGATGTAAAAGTTACACCTGTTGAAACTCCTGCATCAAGTGATACCAAATCTGATCAGAATGATGATGAAGAGTTGCAGAAAGACTCACAGGATAACCTTGAGTCAAGATCTGATGAAACCAGGCATATGGAGGAACCGAACATGTCTACTGATTCTCTATCCTCATTGAAGAATCTAGATACAGACTTCTCTTTCGGTGATCAGTTCATAAATGACAAACCCACATACACTGAGTCTTATAAGCAAGGTAATGAGAAAGAGGAATAAGAGTCCATGTTTACAGTCGAAATACAGCAAGACACTTCAACCCTTCCTCCTATGTCAGCACCTTCTCATGCAACCGCACTTCCACCACCCGAACCTGCTAAAGATCTATCACTGGAACCAGTGGTTACAGTAACTGATACAGACACTCCACCGGCCTCACAACCTCAAATTCTTACATCAAATCAATTGCTCGACAAAGCTGTGAAACGAATTGAAGCTCTTGAGAGGCAATTACCAAAATCTATCAACGTCCTTGAGCATCGTGTTTACAAGCTGGAGAACCTCAACTTCGATCAAGGAGTCGAAAACGCAATTGACGGAGAGGTAAAAGATGCTGTAGAATGGGCAATGCAAGCTCCATTGCTTCAACGATTCAAGGATCTGCCCATTGCTGATATGAGAGCTGTTTTATCGGATAAGATGTATGAAGCTAATGAGCATCAGGATGCAGTTCACAAGAAGCTTTATGATGCACTTGAAGAATCGATTAAACACGAAAATCATCTACAGTTTCTGGAGGATATTCGAGAAAGGGAGGCTAAAAGGAAAAGGAGGACTTCAGCGTTGGAATCTTTACATAAAGGTCCCAAATCTCCTCCTCCTCCTCCACCGCCTCCAACTGGTGGAGCTGGTACTTCTGGTACTGGTGGATCTTCTGGAATGACCACTACACCTCCACCACAACCACCATCATCACCACCACAACCCTCAAATCAACCCAGTTCATCCAGTGATCAAGGAACTCATAAGAAATCTGCAGCTTGGACCACCATTGATTCAAGGTTCACACCTACATTCTCTACTATTCCAGAAGATCAGGTGCTTCATGAAGAATCGTATGTGATAGCAGAGTCAGAATCCGATGACGGTGATGCATCCACGAAACATATCCCCAAGCCATCTGAAGATGATTGGTTTGATGCATACGTGTCAGGTGAATGCTCTAATACCTCTAGAGTTTCACCTTCAAAAGACACAATTCAAAGCTGGCTCACCGAAGAGAGACCTCAAACTACAGAACCTTCATGGTCCATTCCAGAGTCTGACATAATGATTCCTGACAACAACTGGGCTTCAACAATAACTGCCAACTATGAAGCCCCAGCTGAAGATTATCTTCTTCACATCACAGGAGATATGGGCAGCTTTATGAAGTGGTTTTGTGAACAGAAGGGAATCTCGTCCATCACTCCAAAGGATCTTGAAGGAATAGCTTTTGAAATCGTCAAGGTCTTTCACTCAGATGCCAATCAACTACAATACCAGATGGAAGAATGTCACAAGATGCTTAATGATCAAGTCAGTGATGAAATCTGTCGTTTCATTGTGAACAAGCCTCTTCTTCTCGGTGGTGAACCTGGACACATGACAATTCAAGAAGATTTCTTCGTTAATCATGACCTAGATTACCTATGTCCTCGTACGTCAGAAAGACAATCAGCCTTATCTATTTCCAAGATGAAAGCTGCAACCTATGATGATCCAGGTCTTGAGCAGTGGGTACCCGATCAATTCTGGGTGGACAAGGATCAGGTCTATGACATAGCTGCCTCGTACGACATTTCTCATTGGTGGTTCAAGAAGAAGAAATTTTACATTGACCGACATAGTGCTGAAAAGAGTCGCAGAGCTGTTCGATCCAAGCTTCGTATCCTAAGTGTCGTCAACATAGAGATCTTCTCAATCTATGGCTATGATTACTTGAAGAAGATTGTTCTTCGAAGAGCTGATTTGAAAGAATATGTTATTGAAGAGAACGACTTAAAACACTTGATGCCAAACGACTTTGAAGATCTCTACCTTCTGAACCTCCAGGGACATCTTGAACACCTACCCACTCGTGATAAGAAGGCTCTCTCTGCTGCTGTCAATCTATGGATCAGGGGCTTGGTCATTCGACAAAGAGTCGGTGATTTTCAACTTCGCGTGGAAAGCTATCACACATAAGTCAATCTCACAAGACCTCAATGGGACGCCAAAGGACATGAATATCGTCACGACTACATAGTAATTGACACTCCTAGAGTAGTCCTCTTTACTGACAGATTCGAGACAAGAATGCTGATGCGCTTGTGTGAATTGTTCAAGTTCAGTGATGGCACTCTGAAGATGGTAGAAGCAGAATTAAATTCGAGGGTGAAGGAAATCAAGCTTGATCTGAAGCCGTGGAACAAGACAAGATTCTGGTCGGAACAAGATCTGAAGAGGTGCAAAGAATTCATTGCTGCGATCGGACGGAGACTAAAGACAAGAAAGATTTATCGCAGCCTTGAAAGCTTTGTGGGTGGGAGAATACGTTATGGTCATTACAAGCTACTGCAAAGAACTGAATGAAGACATCGTCCGGAAGTAGCTTCTGTTTTGTATTCTTGATATGTAAAATGTGGTGTATGTACTATGAATAACTATAATGTATGTAGTAGTGATAGGTTATGTATTGTGGTTTCCCTTTTATCTAAAAAGGGAACTTCAGTGTAGTCCACTTCAGATCATATAAAACCGGAAACATTTTTCTCCAACAAAGTTTTGTTTCATACATATTTAAATCACTTGAGATCCAAAATCTCAAAGGATTTGAAATTTTTGATCGGGGGAGAAAATGTGATATAAATATGAAAGATGATAAAAGGTGAACATTTTTTGTCTCAAAGTGCATACTGCTCTCTAATATGTGCTAAACTCTTTTCGAATCTCGAAGCATATATTAAGGGGGAGCATTTCAAAACAAATATAAACTTTCAAGGTACAAAGATTTCTATGTTTTAACATAATGTACCTTGATTGAGTATTAAATGGTTTCTAAATATTTGTAAATCGTGGATGTATTTCTAAAGAACTCTTACCCCTATGTGATAAAATGATTTCAAATATCATATGCACATATTAAGGGGGAGAATTTACAAAGAAAATCAAATGGCTTTTTCCATGGAAACTGTGATCAAGAATTTATTTCAAAAAAAATCTCTTGCCTCCATGTGATAAACAATTTATAAAATCATATGCACATGTTGAGGGGGAGCATTTCTAAAAGATCAAAACAATTAAGGTACAAAATGCTTTGATCTCGTATCACAAGTACCTTGATTGATTTTCCAAATGGTTTTCAATTGGTTCCAATGGCAGATGAACAATAACTAATAGACCGACCAAATTTACTTTATGTATGGTGATATAAGGATGGTCAGGTTAGGTATTCGTTCCCACGATTCTGCCAGAGACGGAGGGATCTACCCAGGGACAATCCACTAGTTAGAGTACAAGTACTTAGGTATGATGAAAAAAAGGGAGAAAAGTGAGATATGGGAAGAGTGCGGACTGAGATAGAGCTAGAAATAGAATAAACCCAAAAAGGTTCTAGTAATGAAGTTTCGGTAAGCACTGAAGGGGTTGAAGAATGAAAAAGAATTGAATGAGAAAAGGGTGAAAACAAATAGCCCTCCAATATTTCAACCTTAGGGCAGAAACCGGGTTCAATACATATACTACTGGTTGTTACTAAGATAACACCGGTATTGAAGACGAGACGTCATGGACCCAGTGACGCACTGAACTACATCTTCCCAAGCTACTCAAGTTCCTCTAAAAAGGACTTGTTTCATTCTCACAGGGGAACCTACATTATCTATCGGCCTCCTCTTAGATATGGTTGATATTGAAGAAGGAGACCTTCTCCCTAGTCTCCGACATAGGAACCAAATGTGGACAATTGAGTCTAGAGCCACGAGATCATCAATAAATCTCATTAAGGACACAATCAATGAGGACTCTCTGTTTCACACAATGTGGAAAGAGAGAATATACTTTTAGAGTCCTACGCATTATCCTTGTGGTATTGCCAGAACATCTGAGTGATATACTAACATATTCACAATGAAGATGGAAAGCCTTCTAGAGCCAACATCAAACAAGCTCTTGGTAGGTGGCATGTGAGATCTATCCAATAGATCAACCATGTGACAACTGAACAGAAACAATGGGGTGATTCAAATTCTTGAATCAATCCTGGTTCAGGTTATGGATTGACGGATACCTTTGAAAAAACCGGTCGTTGTGCTTAAAAAATTCTTTTCTTTAGCACATCGACTGTGTATGAATATTTCAACTATAAAAAGTGTTTATGATTGATAATTGATTTTTCTCAAAAAAACCCTCGTTGTATTGCAAAAACACGTTATTGAGCAATACTCGATTGTTTTTCAAATCTCTTTTCATCAATCAGTGAATCTCAAATTCGCTGGTTCACTTACTCCGTGTTGTCTTCTTTGAGACGTTCCGGCTTGAGAACAACTGGAATAGCTGCGAAACCCTGTCAAGGAGATTCTTCGGAATTATACCTGATCACAGGCAGTACTTGTACTGATCAATGGGGAACCGTGGGCCGTGTACCTCAATTCAACGAAAGTGATCAGAGACACTTTTGTGCACTTTATTGCTAACTGTTGTATGCAGGTACGCCCGACGTTTGCAGCTGATCAGAATGGAGAGGTCAATCCATAGCCGCATGCTCACACAACACATTCATTTCCAAAGAAATCATGATAGGTGCATCAATGACTTTGATATTTTCACTCCATGCTTCTGTTACACTGCTGCAAATATCATGAATCAATTAAAGCTTCCGCTACTCTGATAAGAAGATATCATGATCCAGAATGTGAGCATGTCGGTCCAATTGTCACAACATCATATGCGGGCAACACAACAATGAGTGATGCTGAGATCAACTGTGGCTGATGATCTCATATAAAGCTCAAAGGTCATCATAATGTGGATCAGCTCTATAACCTCCACTTAATGTACATTATATTAGGATTATAATAATATCACCATGAAAGCACAGAGATTGATTAATTTGATGAAGTGAAGTCTCCGAGCTCAGGACTAAAGATTAATTGGAATGCTAGGATGCTAAATTGTAAATCATGGGGTGACCTCCCTTAGGGGGAGATTGTTAGGAATTGGAAATTCTATTGTAAAGCATCGGTCACCCCAAATATTATCTAGCTTAAGTTAGCTCGTAGACATATCATTTATTACGTTATTTGTTAGTTAGTTATTAGCGTAGTTTAGTCTAGTGCAACACCGTGGAGGAAGGACGGGTCTTTACCCACTGTATGCCTGATCCACAGCCCGAAGGAGGGCGTGCTTCTTTGTATAAATAGCCCTCTCCCCACAAGGGAGAGGGTTGGATGTTCATTTGGAATCTAACCTTCCATGAGTTTCTCTTACTAGAATATCCCACTTTCTCTCTCTAAAATCATATATTCGCCCATACTTGTGATTGTTTGTGTGTTTGTGAAATCCAATATATTACAATATTGTTAGGTTTATACTTATCTTGTAAAGGACTCCTTGTGCTATAAAAGGAGATCCTAGGTCATTGCTTAGAGGACGTATAACGTATTATTCATATTAGCTTCAAGGTGTAACCCTAGTGATAAGCAAGATCACTCGTATTATTTCTTAATAATATTGGAGCTTTCTGTTTATTGCTCTTACTTTCATTACATCGTAAAATCTGTCTTCTAAGTACTACTAAGTATATTCTGCGTGCTTATTAATATAACTCAAAATATCACTTTCACAAGGTGTGTGTTTAGAACCATCAAGTGGTATCAGAACGAAAGTTCTGATATTTTGATTTAGAAGATCCAAAGAATAAGCTTAACCTACTCACTCAATTCAATGGAGATGGAAAACCAGTCCAACTCTTCTACTCCAAGACTTCCTAAGCTCAAACTTAATGAGTTTGAGATGTGGAGGATAATGATTGAGCAATAATTTCTTATTCAAGACTATGCTCTGTGGGAGATCATCTTAACTGGTGATTCTTTCAAGTCTGTGACGAAGACTCGGAAGGTTGGTGACACAGATGTTGTGACAGTTTCTGTCCCTGAGACTAATACTGAAAAAGCACTGAAGAATAATGATCTAAAGGCTAGAAGTTTGTTGCTAATGACTCTTCCTAGAGACCAAATCACTGCCTTCAGCAAGTTCAAGACAGCAAAAGAACTTTTTGAAGAGATTTGCTCTGTGTTTAGTGGTAATGATGCTACAAAGAAGACACACAAGACATTGTTGAAGCAAAGTTATGAAAACTTCTCTGCTTCAAGCAATGACTCACTTGATAGCATCTTCACCAAACTCCAGAAGATTGTTACACAACTGACTGTGTTTGGCATTGAGGTAGAAAAGGAAGACCTTAATTTGAAGTTTCTAAGAAGTCTGCCTTCAGAGTTTCATACTAATGTTACAGTCTGGGAAAATAAACCAGATATTGAAACTATGAAGCTCAATGATCTTTACAACAACTTCAAACTCATTGAACAAAGATTGAAGAAGGCTGGGAAACTTAATACAAGCTCAAGCAGCTTGGCTTTGATGTCAACCTCTGTTGACAGTGTTGATTCTGAAGATGACTGTGATGATGATATTTGTTAGGAATTACAAATTCCAGGTATTAAAGAGTCAGTCACCTCAAGTATATGTAATCGTTAGAAAGCTCGTAGTAGTAGTTATTTTAAGTTAAGTAGTATTTAGTTAAGTAACACCGTGGAGGACGGAAGGGTCTTTACCCACTGTATGCCTGATCCACAGCCCGTTGTGTGGCGTTTTATTGTAAGACTATAAATACTCTCTACCTTCCAAGGTAGAGAGTTGGAGTTCATAATAATATTTTCTTTCTCTCACTATAGTTCCCAACTCTCTTCCTTTCTCTCACTAGAACTTTCTCTCTCTAACATACTTATACACCTACTTTGATCATGGTTTAGAGTGTTTGTGAAATCCAATATGTTACAATTGGTATCAGAGCCATGGTTTGATCACTCATCTTTCATGCTCTTTGTTTTGGTAGATTTCATAAGGTTTTTGGAGTATTAAGGGTTTAGGAGAGTTTGATTCATTTGGACAAATTCTAGTGTTAAAGTTTGAATTTTGCTTGTACTTTTGTGTTTAGGATCATCATATGTGTTTATGTTTTGAATTGGAAGGCTTAAATCATTGTGGTTTGGTTGTTTTGGATTGATAAAGTGGTTATTTGTGAAAGAAGGACGAAGCGAGTTGAGTCTCGGACTTGTTTTTCTTCAAAGCGAGTTGCTTTGTTATTTGATGCGAGTTGTTACATGCGACTTAACTGTTTAGCGAGTTGATATTTATGCGACTTAGGTTCCAAGCGAGTTGTTTCTTTAAGCGACTTGAGATCTAAAGCGACTTAGCTATTTAGCGAGTTGTAATGCTAGCGAGTTAATTTAAGCGACTTAGTGTTCAAGCGAGTTGATTGTGTTGCGAGTTGATACTAAAGCGAGTTGGCTATTTAGCGACTTGATTCATTAAGCGAGTTGATTGTGATGCGAGTTGATACTAATGCGACTTGGCTATTTAGCGAGTTGACTGCGTAAGCGAGTTGTGTATTTAGCTACTTGTTCATTTAGACTTGTTACTTCTTCGTGATACATTCTTACGGTTGTTCTTTTGGTTTAGTAAAATCCCGTGAAAGAATCAATTTCCCGGTTTAATCAAAGAATAGTAAAATCCCGTAGAATTTGTTATCATGGCAAACATCGTTCCTACCAGTGCTTTGTCAGTAGCTGAGGATGTTCAAGCTGCTGGCTCAGATACTCGTCCACCCATGCTTGACAGAACTGACTATGACTCTTGGGCTCAACGAATCAGATTGTACTGTCTTGGAAAAGAAAATGAGGTTAATATTCTCAAATCCATTGATGAAGGACCTTACCGAGTTGAAACTACTAGAGATGTACTTGATACTGCTGAAGATGGAACTTTGATTTACGGAATGGACAGACCAAAGATGTATGATGAGCTCGATGATAAGGAGAAGAAGAGATTTGATGCAGATATCCGAGCGTCTAACATTATACTGCAAGGTCTTCCAAAAGACATCTACAAGCTTATCAATCACAACACCGAAGCAAAAGCTGTATGGGATAATGTCAAGATGCTTCTCTCTGGTTATGAGTTAACTATTGAAGACCGAGAATCACAGTTATATGATGAATTTGAGCACTTCAAGATGAAACCAAATGAGAGTGTTTATGAGTACTATGTGAGGTTTCACAAGCTTGTGAATGACATGAGAAATATTAAGATGACAATGCCGAACATTCAGCTGAATTCAAAGTTTGTAAACAATATCAATCCAGAATGGCACAAGTTCGTCACTTCTGTAAAGCTTACCAAAGGATTGAAGAATACAAACTATGAGCAACTCTATGCCTTCCTCCTTCAGAATGAGAGACATGCTACGTTTGAAAAAAGGATTCTTAATCACTTCAAAACCAACCAGGGAGAGACAAGCTCTTCAAATGACTCAACTGCCTTCTACTCAAACAATGGAATCACAACCAAAGCCTCACAAGTCATACCCATGGGTAATGGTAATCACAAACTCATTCCTGACCCTATGTTCAAACAAGCTGATGCTGATGCACACGTGGGAAACTTCATTAATCAACTAGCTCTTCTGATTAGTCAAAACATGAACTCTCTTCCACACACCAACAATAATCTCAGAACTGCTTCCAATCTACATAATCAAGCCACTGTCAGAGATGGGAAGGTTATGGTGCAGCCAGTTCAAGAACGACAGTACGAACAAGCAAGAGGTGGAGCTGGTAGAGATTATGCTGCAAATCAGAACAGAGGAAGGAATGGAAATCAGGGTCAAGCAAAGCCAATTAAATGTTACAATTGTAGAGGTGAGGGACACATTGCAAGGAACTTCACATAACCAAAACGCCCTTAGAATGCTGAGTACTTCAGGGATAAGATGTTGCTTGTGCAAGCTCAGGATAATGGGGCAGCTTTGGATGAAGAGGAGTTGTTGTTCTTGGCTGAGGGAAATGCTAAGACATATGATGCAGATGTGGATGAGCAACCAATTCAGGAGATAGGCCATAATCATCAGAATGCCTTTCAAGTAGCTGATTGTGATGCATATGACTCTGATGTTAATGAAGAACCCACTGCACAAACCATCTTCATGGCTAGCATTTCTCCAATGGTCTCTCCTAAAGTCTCTTCATCACCACAAGCTCGTCCATCCAAAGACAAACTCATCTCTGAGGTATTAAAATTATACGATGAAGTTGATGAGCAAAAGATACATAACGAAGTACAATCAACTGTGTTTATTGAATCAGATATTGAAAATATGGGTAATATCAATGTTGTCCCATATGATCAATATGTGCTACAAAGTGAAAGTGAGATTGTACCAAGTGATGCATCTTCTGCTGTCAATAATGATTATGTTTTTGATGAATTCACTGCATGTGCCTCTGATGATTCTGTAATTTCTGAACTAAATGCCTATAAAGAACGTGTTGCTATTTATGAACAACGTGCAAAATTTGAGTTGACCACTCGTGAGCAGGAAATGGATGACCAAGTGCGTACAATCATTAGAAAAAGTAATTTTAGAGAAGAAGTATTAAAACAAGAGTTAAATTCCTTGCAAGAAAAGCTTTCTAAAACTGCTAAGCAAAAACAAGAACTTCAAGAAAATGTGAAAATGCTTAAGCAAGAATTTAATGCAAAGGAATCAAAACTCTTGAAAGACTTTTCTAATCTGAAAACTTTGAAAAACAAACTTGAAAACAAGTTGTACATACAAGGGAACACCATTCAGACTGCTCACATGATCAATAAGCATAGAGTCTTAAGCGATAAGCATAGCATTCCCCTTGTTGAGGAACCAAATCCAGAGGTCATTAAAAAGGCTAGAAATGCTCATAAGGTTCTTTATGATGGCAAGGAAATCCTTAAACCTAGACAGAAACCTAGTTGCGTTGAGTGCACTGAGGAAGATAAGAAATCAGATGAAGTCACTAGGGAAAAGATGAACAAGAAATTAGATGATCCTAAATGTAAAGAGAAGAAAATAAAGATCACACCCCATGATTACAAGAAGGAAAATTGAATTTCCTTGAACATGTTTAAGCCTCAGACATTGTTAACACCCGAACAAGTGTTCTGGAAAAAGGATGTAGATAAGCAAAAAGCAGAGAATCTAGTTGTAACGAACCCTCCCCTTAGGAAAATGCCTAGAGCGACTGTGTATCCTCCTAATACACCAATGCATCTTGTTCCTAGAACAATTGCCACTAAAAGCAAGACCTTAATTAGTCAATATGTTATCTTTCAACTATTTGTTGATTTTGAGAAAACTTGCAAGAAAAGGATCACACCCACTGGTATTACTGAAGGAGAAAGGGGCTTTGAGCAAACTAAAGAATGTTATTTAACTGAAGTCATGCCTTTCTTTAAACTGCTAAAAGATCATTTTGAAAGTCTTAAAAAGGGAATGAACTTAGACATTAAAGAAATGGAAAAGGAGTTTGATGCAATGATAGTTGAGGTTAGTGACTATGAACGAGCACTAAAATATAATGAGATTGAGAGGAAGAACATGCATACATTAAATGAGACTCTTATTACTGAATGTGTTGCTCAAGATATGTTTTTCACTGCTACAAATTGTTCTATTAATTCTTCCCAATTTCATGAACTATCTGTTGCCCTGAAAGTCTCCCATGATCGTGTCATTGAGCTTGAAAAAACTAATTCTGAACTAAATGAGAAAATTGAACTGGATGATCACAACAATTTGGTTAAACATTTTTCTAAACTAGAAGTTGAGCATTTTAATTTACAACTAAAATATCAACATCTTAAAGAAAATGTCAAAACTTCAAATATCAAGACATCCTCAGATGCTCTAGAGTTTGATGCAGTTTTTCAAATTAACAAACTTGATGAACAGATTCAAGCTCATTGCAACACGATCAGAAAGTTGAAAGCCCAAATCTCTCAATTAAAGGGTCAAACGAACAATATGACAGGCTCCCAAATGCCTCCTCCTCTAGATTCTCAGAATTCTCAAACGTTTCATCTTCAAAACTTAGTAAATGCATTACAAAAGGAAAACGAAAGTTTTCTAGAAGAAAATGAAAAGGTTAAACGTCATTTCAATGAGTTATTTGAATCTATAAAGGTCACTCGTAACAAAAATAACGAAACGGTAGCCTCGTTACAAAAAGAAATTGAGAATCTAAAGAGTCAGATAAAAGGGAAGATGCCAATGACCAATGGGGAGAATGGTGTATCAAAGGTACATGTCTGTAATAAATATGCTTTGTCTGTGAAATATGTTCCTCCTCATCTTAGGAATAACAAACTTGCTATTCAAACATATTTCTCACATCTTAAGGACAGCCTAGAATGTCTCCGTGAGATTGTAGAAGAGGATAAGTTAGAAAAACCAGATGATAATGCAATTGGCCATGCATGCTTATATGCCAAACGATCTCAAGAACTTCTAGAATGCCTAATTACAATATGCCCTAAAACCTTAGGTGAGCAAGTCAATCCCTTGATACCGTGTTCTATGCCTAGTGCCAAGCATGCAAGTCATTCAATGACAAATGTTATAAATGTGAACCCTAATGTGCCTTCAAGCAGTTCAGTTTCCAAATCTGTTAGTGCTAAGAATGTGAACTCGAGTGTGCCCTCTAGGTGTTTAAATCCCAGCAATTCAAGTGTTAAAAAAGTTAATCTTAGTGTGCCTGCACGTAGTTCAGATCCCAGCACATCTAAACAGGTGAAGCAAATAGTAGCAAAACCAACTAATGTTCCCATTCCCCCTACAGGAGTAATCAGTGACATTAAAGAAAGCAGGTCAAAGTCTCAAGACAATACAAGGAATGATAGGACCTCGCAAGCTAAGAATGTGCATTGGAAAAGAGTAGAAGACCAACCTAGGAACTTTAAGTTTGAGCCGAATAAAACGAATCGTGTTGATTCTAGTATTAGCCATAGGCGTACTGTAATTAAGTCAAATTCTGATACTATTTGCAAACCTTGTAATGATGTCTGCTTGAATTCTGTTGCTAATCATGAATATGGTATGAATACTTTGTCTAATACTGTCAAATCCCCAGTGAATCTTGTCAATGAAAATTATCATGCTAAGAAGGAAAAAAGGCAAAGGCGAAAGAAAGTTAGAAAACAGTGGAAACCCACAGGAAGAACATTTAGTAAGTTAGGCTATCATTGGATACCTGTTGGTCATAAGACTAATCAGACAATGCCCACTAGAAAATGGATGTCTACTGGTAGAACTATTCCCTTAAGAAGTGAGCGCACTTTGAATAGGGCTAATACAGACACTAGTACTGCATCTATTCATAATGATTCCATTGCCTTAATTTCTGATATGAATGCTTCTATTTCTGATGTGGGTGTTCCAACCATTGTTACTAACCAAATGGAACCCATTCTTGCATGGGGATCCCAATTATCCAGTTATCCATTCTTGTCTGTGTTCAACTGCAGATCGTTCAAATCGTTTTGTGGTACCTGGACTCAGGCTGTTCCAAGCATATGACTGGCGACCGGTCACGGCTCATGAACTTCATGAGCAAATTCATCGGGACAGTTAGATTCGGTAATGATCATTTCGGTGCAATTATGGGTATGGTGATTATGTTGTTGGTGATAGTGTTATCTCTAGAGTATACTATGTGGAAGGTCTTGGTCATAATCTGTTCTCTGTTGGTCAATTCTGTGATTCTGATCTAGAAGTAGCCTTCAGAAAACATACTTGTTTTGTTAGAGAACTTGATGGTAAGGAACTGTTAAGAGGAACTCGTGGTTCAAATCTTTACACCATCTCTATCGATGATATGATGAAGTCTTCTCCAATCTGCTTGTTGTCAAAGGCTTCGAAAACAAAGTCATGGTTATGGCATCGTCGTCTCAATCACTTGAACTTCGGCACCATCAATGATCTCTCCAGAAAGGACTTAGTTATAGGTTTACCTAGACTAAAGTATGAAAAGGATCATCTTTGTTCAGCATGCCAATTGGGAAAAAGCAAAAAGTATGCCCATAAACCAAAACCTACAAACTCAATTACAGAAGTTCTTCATACCCTTCATATGGATTTATGTGGACCAATGAGAGTGCATAATATCTTTGGGAAGAAATATGTGTTAGTTGTGGTTGATGATTACTCTAGATTCACCTGGGTCAAGTTCTTAAGGACAAATGATGAAACTCCTGATATCATCATCAAACTCATCAAACAGCTGCAGGTTCGACTTAACAAAACCGTCAGAATTATCCGAACAGACAATGGTACTGAGTTTGTTAACAAACAACTTAGTGAATTTTATGAAAGCATTGGAATCAGCCATCAAAGAAGTGTTTCACGAACTCCTCAACAGAACGGTGTAGTTGAAAAACGAAATCGAACTCTTGTGGAAGCCGCTAGAACAATGCTGATTTACTTAAAGGTTCCAATGTTTCTCTGGGCTGAAGCTATTGCCACTGCATGCTACACACAAAATCGTTCCCTGATTCACACTGTTCATGGAAAAACTCCATATGAACTGGTCCACAACAGAAAACCTAATCTCTCTTTCCTTCGTGTGTTTGGTGCATTATGTTATCCAACTAATGAGGGTCAAGACTTAGGAAAACTGAGAGCTAAAGCAGACATTGGAGTTTTTGTAGGGTATGCACCAAACAAAAAGGGATACCGAATTTACAACAAAAGAACTCGAAATATCATGGAAACAATTCATGTTACGTTTGATGAGCTGACCGGTCAAACGGCTCCTAGACAATCCAGTTCAGGACCCGCACTTCAAAACAGTCCCATTGGTTCATCCCTTGTTCCAAACTCTTCTCAAGAAACTCCATATGTACCTCCATCTGAAGATGATTTAAAGAAATTGTTTGATCCTATGTTTGATGAACTTTATGATCCAAGTACTAATGAGGTGTCGATTCCTACAACAGAGGCTGCTCATATTCCTGTGAATGAAGTCAATCCTTCAGTCTCAATATCATTAAGTCAAGAAGCACCTGCTGCTGATCCTTCAGTCTCATCAATAAATCATCATTCTTCAAATGTACATCATGGAACTGTTTCTGGCATCAATGATGAAGTTAATCCCTTTGCTACTCCTGAAGATGCTCCATTTGAAAACATATTTGCTCCTGAATCTTCATCAGAACCATCTTCTTCAGGAGACATCGACTCTGCTACTTCAGTCCCTCAACAACTACCACATGAACACCTCAGAAAATGGACTCACGATCATCCATTAGACAACATCATTGGAAATCCTTCTCGTATGGTATCCAATCGTAAACAGCTTGCTACTGATGCCTTATGGTGCTTCTTTAACTCAGTACTCTCAAAGATCGAACCTAAAGATGTTAAAACTGCTATGAATGAAGACAGCTGGTTCAGTGCCATGCAAGATGAAATTCATGAGTTTGATCGATTAGATGTATGGGAATTAGTACCAGCTCCAGATTGTGCTATGATCATTGCTCTTAAGTGGATCTTCAAAGTGAAGCTTGATGAGCATGGTGAGGTTTTGAAAAATAAGGCTAGGTTAGTGGCTAAAGGTTATCGTCAAGAAAAAGGTATAGACTTTGAGGAATCTTTTGCTCCAGTTGCTCGTATCGAGGCGATCAGAATCTTCTTGGCTAATGCTGCTAGCAAGATCATGGTTGTTTATCAGATGGACGTGAAAACCGCATTTCTTAATGGAGATCTGAAAGAAGTGGTTTACGTCAGCCAGCCAGAGGGTTTTGTGAATCCAGAGCATCCTACTCATGTTTATCGCTTGAAAAAAGCCCTATATGGGTTGAAGCAAGCTCCAAGGGCATGGTATGATACACTGTCAAAGTTTCTTCTATCTACCGGATTTAGCAAAGGAGCAGTTGATCCTACTTTGTTCACCAGAAAGTCAGGCAAACACTTAATTCACGTTCAAATTTATGTTGATGATATTATTTTTGCCTCGACTGACCCAATGGAATGTGATCGTTTTTCTAATGAAACGGGTTCAAAATTTAAAATGTCAATGATGGGACAAATGTCATTTTTCTTGGGATTACAAATTTCACAAAGTCCCGGAGGCATTTTCATAAATCAATCTAAATATGCAAATGAGATTTTAAAGAAATTTGGGTTTGATTCTAGTGAGCCTGTTGACACTCCCATGATTGAACGAACCAAGCTGGATGAGGACCACTCAGGGATCATGGTAGATCAAACGAAATATCGTAGTATGATTGGATCCCTGATGTACCTCACAGCTAGTAGACTAGACATCTTGTTCGCTGTTTGCATGTGTGCTAGATACCAGGCTAAGCCTACTAAAAAGCACCTTGAAGCGATTAAACGGGTCTTTTGGTATCTCCAAGGAGCCATCAATATGGAACTTTGGTACCCGAAAGACACCGGTATGTCACTAACAGCATATGCAGATGCAGATCATGCAGGGTGTCAAGATACTCGTCGAAGTACGTCCGGAGGTGCTCAGTTTTTGGGTGATAAGCTTGTGAGCTGGTCTTCAAAGAAGCAAATGAGTACTTCTATTTCCTCTACAGAGGCTGAATACATAGCCATGTCATCTTGTTGTGCTCAAATCTTATGGATGAGATCTCAATTATCTGACTATGGCTTTGAATTCAACAAAATCCCTCTGTACTGTGATAATAAAAGTGCTATTGCTCTCTCATGCAACAACGTTCAACACTCAAGAGCAAAGCATATCGACATTCCACATCATTTCATCAGGGAACAAGTGGAAAAAGGTGTGGTGGAACTCTATTTTGTGAGGTCTGAATATCAGTTAGCAGACATCTTCACCAAAGCCCTTCCAAGAGAACGTTTTGAGTTTATTCTTCCACGTCTTGGCTTGAAAAGCCTTCAACCAGAAACACTCAAACGTCTTTAGGAGGAAGACGAGAAGTAAAGGTCTATCTTCATCTATCTCTTGTATATATCTATTCAAAAATCAAAATACAAAATTATAAAACCTTCAAAAATCAAATAGAAAAATATAAAACCTTCAAAATCCATAAAAATCTGAAAAAAAATTCGAAAAATCTTCAAAAAATATTGTCAATTTGTTATGTTTTTTTTTTCTCGGTTCGACAATATCTACGGTCTTTGTACTGTCATTCAAAGAATGACACGGGACTTTAGATGTTGTTCGAATTCTTTAAAAAAAATAAATAAAAAAAAATTTGAGAAAAAAAAATGGTTTATTGTCATTTCAGGCAGTAACCCGCTTTTTAAAGAAAGAACAGAGCCATTCTTTATCATGTTTTTCAAAATTCCATGCTCCGATTCTATAAAGATTTATCTGCTGAAAACTAACTGCTTTGAAAAATAACTAAGTCTCTATTTTTGATAATCATCTGGACTTATTTGTCAAAATATCAATCTCTCAATCAACAACCTATGTCATTGATTGAGGGGGAGAATGATTTCAATTAAATTAAAAAGTTACTTGGCATTCAATTGTTTTCAAAAGATATACATGCATGCTTTATCAATGGAGTTTAAAGTCTTAAAATCCGATCCTTATCAGTTAATCCCCTTAAAAGCTTTCAAAATCAATTTAAATCAATAAGAGATCACAAATCTCAAATGATTTGATAATTGTGATTGGGGGAGAATGTGTGATTTAAATTGGATTTAAACTGATAATTCGGTAAATGGTTTTATAAGGATGTACATGCTATCCTTCCCACATGTGACAAACGATTTCAAATTTTCCATGCACTTGTTGAGGGGGAGCATCTATCTTAAACCTATGATTTGAAACGTGATCACTTATCTTAATGTGCAGGTTCCCTCTAGTATGTACAAAACTCTTTTCAAATCTCGAGGCACATACTGAGGGGGAGCAAACTTATGAAAACCTCATCCTTCCCAAAAATGCTTTATCTACTTGTCTTGATTAGGGAAGTGATGTTGATATCTTTTAGAAAATGGTAATCAAAGAAGTTAATTCTTCCTCTTGCCTCCGTGTGCAAAACGATTTCAAACAATTGATGCACATGTTGAGGGGGAGCACTTATTCTAAAAATATCAAAAACAATTCAGGTACAAAATGTTTTGATAATATATCACAAGTATCTGGATTGATTTTCAAATGGTTTTCAATTTGTTCGAATGGCAGATGAACAATACCAAATAGACCGACCAAATTTACTTTATGTACGGTGATATAAGGACGATAAGGTTAGGTATTGGTTCCCATGATCCGCCAGAACCGGAGGGATCTACCCAGGGACAATCCACTAGTTAGTGTAGAAGTCCTTAGGTATGATGATAAAAGGAGAAAAGTGAGATATGGGAAGAGTGCGGACTGAGACAGAGCAAGTACTGGAACAAACCCAATAAGGTTCTAGCTATGAAGTCTCGGTAAGCACTGAAGGGGTTGAAGAATTAAAAAGAATTGAATGAGAAAAGGGTGAAAACAAATAGCCCTCCATATATTCAACCTTAGGGCAGAAACCGGGTTCAATTCATATGCTACTGATGGTAACATCGGTATTGAAGACAAGACGTCATGGACCCAGTGACGCACTGCACTAACTTCCCAAGCTACTCAAGTTCCTCTTAAAAGGGCTTGTTTCATTCTCACAGGGAACCTACATAGTCTATCGACTTTCTCTTAGAGATTGTTGATATTGAAGAAGGAGACCCTCTCCCTAGTCTCCGGCACAGGAACCTAATATGCACATGTTAAGTCTAGAGCCACGAGATCATCAATAAATCTCATTAGGACACTTTCATTGAAGACTCTCTGTTTCACACAATGTGGAAAGAGAGATTTTATCTTGAGTCCTACGCATTATCCTTGTGGTATTGCCAGAACATCTGAGTGATATGCAAACATACTCACAATGAAGATGGAAAGCCTTCTGGAGCCAACATCAAACAAGCTCCTGGTGGGTGGCATGTGAGATCTATCAAATAGATCAACCATGTGACAACTGAACAGAAACAATGGGGCGATTCAATCTTTTGAATCAATCCTGGTTCAGGTTATGGATTGATGGATACCTTTGAAAAACCGGTCTTTGTGCTTAAAAATTCTTTTCTTTAGCAAATCGACCATGTACGGATATTTCAAATCAAACGGTGTTTTATGATTGATAATTGATGTTCATTAAAACCTTCGTTGTATTGCAAAAACAATTTCTATTGAGCAATACACTATTGTTTTTCAAATATCTTTTCATCAATCAAATGATTTATATTTGCTGGTTCACTCACTCTGTGTTGTCCTCTTTGAGACGTTCCGGTTTGAGAACAGCTAGAGCAGCTGCGGAACCCTGTCAAGGAAATTCTTCGGAATTATACCTGATCACAGGAAGTACTTGTACTGATCAACGAGGAACCTTGGGCCGTGTACCTCAATTCAACGAAAGTGATCAAAGACACTTTCATGCGATTTATTGCTAACTGTTGTGTGCAGGTACGCCCTACGTTTGCAGCTGATCAGAATGAAATGACAATCCATAGCCGCATGCTCATTTATCACATACATCTAAAAAGAAATCATGATTAGTGCATCAATGACTCTGATATTTTCACTCCATGCTTCTGCTACGCTGCTGCCAATATCATGAATCAACGAAAGCTTCTGCTACTCTGATGAGAAGATATCATGATCTAGAATGTGAGCATGTCGGTCCGAAAGTCACAACATCACATAATACCAACACCACAATGGATGTCTCAAAGATTTTTGTTAGCTGATGATCTAAAAATATGGCTTTAAATCATTATCACGTGGATCAGTAAAAGACCTCCACTTGGATTAACCAAACATGCAATGAGAAAATTCAATGACTACGAGCTTCGGAGCAAAGTACTACGTCAAGAATGCAAGAACAATTGTTAATGTAATATCGGTTTGTATTCTATGTATTTTTAGTACATGATTGAGGTGACCTCCCTTAGGGGGAGATTGTTAGGAATTAGAAATTCCAGGTATTAAAGAGTCAGTCACCTCAAGTATATGTAATCGTTAGAAAGCTCGTAGTCGTAGTTATTTTAAGTTAAGTAGTACTTAGTTAAGTAACACCGTGGAGGACGGACGGGTCTTTACCCACTGTATGCCTGATCCACAGTGCGTTGTGTGGCGTTTTATTGTAAGACTATAAATACTCTCTACCTTCCAAGGTAGAGAGTTGGAGCTCATAATAATATTTCTTTCTCTCACTATAGTTCCCAACTCTCTTCCTTTCTCTCACTAGAACTTTCTCTCTCTAACATACTTATACGCCTACTTTGATCATGGTTTAGAGTGTTTCTGAAATCCAATATGTTACAATATTGCCACTGTTGGTTCTACAATTTCCACTGGTAATGTTAGTGTTACCACTGCAGGTTCAAAGAAGAAGATTGATGGTATTTGAGATCCTACCTTTTATGCTTTTATCTCCACTCAAGTTAATGGCTCTATATTAACTCATGAAGACATAGAGCAAATTGACGAAGATGACTTGGAGGAGATGGACATAAAATGGTAAATAGCTCTTCTTAGCATGAGGGCTAGGAAATTCTATAAGAAGACTGGCAAGCCAATTCACATCAATGGTGGTGAAACTGCAGGGTTCGACAAAAAAAAAGTAGAGTGTTTTAATTGTCACAAGTTGGGGCATTTTGCTAGGGAATGCAGAAGACCAAAGCTGAAGGACAACATGTCTACTTGGTACAAGTAAAAGAAAGAACCAACTGTGGAAGAACCAATGGAAATGTTAGCAATTGATGGTGCGAGCTATGATTGGAGTTTCATGGCTGATGAACAAGAGGAAGAACCTTCAGATGCTGCTCTTGTGTCTACTGAATTTGCTCTCATGGCTTTCTCTGACTCTGAGGTACAAAACTTTGAAAGTTGTTCTAAAACATGTAGGGCTGCTAGAGAAGTTGAAAGGCTTAATGAATCTTATGAAAGTCAAAGAACAGAGTTGTTTGATGCTAATTATGCTGTGTTAAACCTTAGGAGAGGTATAGCTGTATTAGAAAAACAAATAGAGCACTATAGAGATAATGAGTCAAAATATAATGATGATATGATTCTTCTTAGAAGAAAGGTAGATCATAAGACAGCTGTGAATGAGGCTTTCCAAGAAGAGCTTGAAAAACTTAAAAAGATAAATGAAAATGTCAATTTAACTGTAGACACCTGTTATTATCAGTCTAAGTCAATTGATAAAATTTGGAATGCTCAAATCACTAGTAAAGTTAAGTCTGGTATGGGTTATAATACAGTGCCTCCACCACTAAGGGGTGTTCATTCACCTCCTGGCATAGATTTAGCTCATACAGGTTTAGAAGACTTTCAGGAACCTATACGTGAATATGGTCCTCCCAAAACTGTGAAATGTGGGGAAGAGGTTAAGCATGAAACTGATGTTTTTGAAAGTGCTAGTGACTCATCAGTTGTTGATGAGAATGTTAATAAGAATGTAGAGGCTTCTATCCCAAAAGTTGTTAATACTATTACAGAGGAACCTAGGAAACAAGCTTATAAACCTAGATCAACTGTAAGGTATGCTGAGATGTATAGGAACAAGTCTACAGCTCCTAGGGGTAACCAAAGGAGCTGGATCATGGTAAATCTCAACAACTAGGTAGTGACTTTGTGATGAACAATAAAGCATGCTATATATGTGGTAGTTTTGATCATTTACATGCTTATTGTGACTATCATGTTGAGAGAAGGGAAGTCCATGGGAATAAAAGGGTGGAGTCTAACAGGTTTCAAAACAATTTACACCCTAATCCACACAGCAAAATGATCCCAAGAGCAGTTCAACTAAGAAGTGGTCTTAAAACTTTTGCCACTACTAAAAATGTTAACACTGCTCACCCTAAATCACCTGTTACAAGTGCAAAATCCAAAACAACTTTTGCAAAATCTGCAGAAACAGGGAAAAGAATTTTTCAAAATAAAAAGGTTCATTATAACCAACAGTGGGCACCTAAAACCAAACCAGTAGTTTCCACTTCTCATTCAAAAGTTCCCACTGCAAGGGTTGTAAACAAGAAAAGGGGGGACATGGGCAATGCTGTGAAGGCCTCAACATGTTGGGAATGGAAACCTAAAGGAATTACCTCATCAACCAATCCCAATGGTGTATCAATGACCTTTGATAGATTTAACTATATGGATACACGAGGCAGATCCAAGTCAATCATGGCTGGGGTCCCCAAAAGAAACTAACTCCTTACTTTTATGTGCAGGAATATCCAAGGACAAAAAGATGAGATCAAGGATACATAGATAGTGGATGTTAAAGGCACATAACTGGCAACAAGTCCTATCTCTCAGATTTTGAACATTATGACAGTATGTCAGCTTTAGAGGTGGAGTTAATTCAAATGTAAAATGGAATAACAAGTATGATGCAAGAGTTTTAAAGCAAATAACATGGATTTTTATTATTATCTAACAAAACTGCACACTGAGTGCAGTAGATACATCCATGAGATACTGACACCAAGCATCATTACATAAACTGGAAAACAGAACACATCATAAAACTACAAACTGATCACAAAAGCTTCACAACCTACCCCAAACCTACTCCAATCTAACCACCATCTACCACCTATGGCTTCTTTGGGAAGGCCCACTTTGGCATCACTTTAGGCGCCATACGCCTATCAATCACGCTGTACACCTTAGGGCTTGCTAGCCCCATCACCACTACTCCAACAGGTGGTGAGGATGATGAAGGTCCTTCTTGTGGTGGTGCTTACAACTGTGGTGGAAAAGGTGGCATCTACAGTTCTCCTGATGGAAGGATTCTAACAAGGGGTGGCACATCCAAGAACTTTGAAGTAGTATCATCATCTGTGCTTGCATATGGGGAAATGTAGCTTGACATGGAGTCTGAATGTAGCTTGACATGGAGTCTGAGCTCTCTTCAGTGATGACAGCATCTTGTGGTATTGGTTGAGTTGAAGAAGGACCAGTAGCAACAGGGTTTGAATAAGCATCTGCATGAGTTCTTTTTCTTAATGAAATTGCTTCAAACACCTCTTTCTTCTTACCTGGATTGTTCAGAACATAATGCCAAGCTTCATCATCCCAAAAGCTATTCGAAATTGAGCTGTCCGATGATACATTGATTGGGTTTGAATTGCTCATGGTGATTTTTGGTAAAGTTTCTTTTGACAGATTTTAGGAGAGAGAAGTGTTGGTGTGTTAGAAGTTTGTGAGTGATTGGTTCTTAAATACAAGATTAAGTTGGAATCAGTTAGTTAATGAAGGGAAGGTATAAGTTGTTGAGAAGTAAATGAAGTCTTTGACTTTGGTGGCCGGATTAATAACTTGGAGTTGACCTGTTGACTAGGTGGTTTAGTATTGGACTAACCACTACCAGCAGAAATTTCTATCTACTTCTAGTTATTCTCCAACCTTAACAATGCTTTTAGTGTGTGGTTTATGTTTGTTATATTCAGGTATGAAAGATTATTTGCATACGTTGGAGTTGTTGTTGTTTAGTGCTGGTATTGTTGGTTGTCCACTAATTTTTATGCAGAGATTAAGTCTAACAGTGGAAACCATAATACAAGCAGTGGTAAAAGTTACTCTTACAGTGGAAAAGTAAAACAGAGAAATTTCATTCATGAAGATGATTCATTACATTCAAAGTGAGAGTGGTTATAACCACAATCAAAACACATAAGATTAAAACCTAACACAACCTACATCACCATATCCTACATCAGCTACTCCATTGGCTTCTTGACCTTGCCCACATAGTCATGCATGCTCTTCTTTGCTCTCTTCCTTTTGTTCTCAAAGGTTGAATGCATTCTTGGACAAGGAAGACCAAGAACTTGTGGAGGAGGCCTTGGTAGCATTGCAGGCTTCTTTGGTATGGATGTCTACTTCATGTTGGAGAGAGCTTCTCCCAATGCTTTTTTCAGAGCCTTTTGCAACTCTTTGACCAATGAATAGGTCTCATCATTATTCTAATCATAATCTGATGAGCTAGAGTAGAACTCAAGAGAAGGTGCAGGTTTGGCAACAGGTGCACGCTTGGCAGCCTCCTTAGTTTGTGTCTTGAAAGAAGTGCTTGCAGCCCATGGTGGAAAGTATCCAGCCTACCCTGATGCCTCTGAGGAAGACTCTGAAGCGATCACAAACTCTTCCTCAGAATCAGAGGAGATGTCAATGATGTTGGAAGGATTGCTCATGATGATATTTAGGGTTTTTGTGAGTTTGAATGTGTTTTTGATAAAGATTATGATGTGCCGAACCTCTTTATATAGGCAAAGTCGATCCCATGGGTTCATTAAAGAATATATTTACTTTTCCCTATTTTGGTAGGTTAAAGAGTAAATATAGATATTATCGGGTTGACTTTGGAAGATATTTTTAGATAGTGGCTTGGTTAAAAGTAACTTTGGTTAAAACAAGTTGGTTATGCATATTCTTTGTATTATACTAACACTTGCAGGGTCATAACCAAGCAAAGATAGGAGTTGATCATAAACAGTGTGTATCTGAGACACACAACAAATGGTTATTGATTCACCATGTCTAATCCACATAAGAATCAACTAGTCCAGAGCAAACGACTACTGGTAAAGACTCAACAAATCCGTTTATGGTTGATAGTTTACCAAAAACTATATGGTTATCAACTCACCATATTCTTTATGATTAAGAGTTGGCTAGTCCATAGCAAACAGCTCATGGTAAAGACATATCAAATCCGTTGATAGCTGGTAGTTTGCTAAAAACTATGATAAAGAGCAGTCCAATTTACATATGTTTTTCTTTACCACTGCTCTTTGAAAAATTTTGTGAAAAATTACCACTCCTAGTTCACAGTTTCCACTGACAGTGTTATTTTTACCATTGTTGATCTAGCCGTTACAACTGTTGTGTCAGTAACTAATTTTTTACTAGTTGTTGAAGAGAAATTGCTTTCCATAAATATAGGGTAAAATTTTAGAAGATTATCTACTTTCCTTAAATGATATTTATCCTCTAAAGATAAATTCTTTCCTTAGATAATCTTTCTTGCGCAAAACTCTTAAACCCTAACACTAGATAACTTTCTCTCTCAATTGGCGAGTTTTTTATACAATTCGTACTGACACATTATTTTTTTCATCAAAAGATTCTATGGCACCTATCACTTTTGCGGATGAGCACAGCCAAGTGGCCTACTTGAACAAGTCTAATGAGAAGAGTGGCCCTGTTTTTCATCAGATTGTGGACTTTCTTAATACTACCCATATAAGGTATGCTTTACATCTAAATCCCACAATTTATATCTCTCAAATCAAGCAGTTTTGGACTTCTGCTCAGTCCATAATCATTGAAACTAGAGATACACATGAAACAGTGGATGCTCTTAGAGCCACTGTGGACGGGGTAACTATTGATGTTACTGAGGCATCCTTGAGGAGAATTCTCTAATTGGATGATCTCAATGGTATCATCACATTACCTATGCCAGAAATTCATACACATCTTTCATCCATGGGGTATGATACCACTAGCAAAAAGGCTACTTTCAAAAAGAGTGGTTTCCGTCCTCATTGGAGATTTTTGATACATACTCTTTTACATTGCCTAAGTCCCAAGAAAACTTCTTATGAACAATTCAGTTCAACTATGGCTTACCCTTTGGTTTGTCTAGCTTTAGATAGGACTTTTAATTGGTCAAAATATATTTTTACAAGTATGCAAGGCAATGTAAAGAGTTCAACAAATTTTTTGATGTATCCAAGGTTTGTGCAAGCAGTGTTAAATGAATTTCAACTGCAACCCCATACAAGAATTTATAAGATCCGTTGCCTTAAGCCTAAAGTTTTTCAAAACATGAACAAAGATGGCAATAGGACTATTACACCTCTTTTTCCTCAAATGCTTGCAAAGATTTCACAGGTACAAAATTCACCAATAATCACTGTTCCAAACATTGATTATACTCCACCAGTTTCTCACACCTATGAGAGGAGGTCAAAACAACCAACTTCTCTCATTGCAACACAACATGTCCCTGATCCTTTTGGTTTAGGAACAAGCAGTGGTGGTTCTAGACTTCAACCTATTCCATCTAGGGAGGAATCTGAGCCATTGCCCCATGATTCACCTCTCCCAGCATGTCATACAGTTGGAAGTGTTGAGGGCAGTGGGCAACAAATGGAATTGATGGATATGTGTACCAAATTAGCCAAGCAGGTTGAATCTCTCCAACAAGACCTGGCACAAGTAAAGAAGCAGCATGCCAAGGACATTACACACTTAAAAGAGGAGATTCAGACATTGAAAGAAGAGTTTCAGGGGTTGAAAAAGAAGAGGAATACTGCAAAGATAGTGATATCATCTCCATCCTCACCTGATGATGGTGATTCAACTGATTTTAATAAAGATTTTGGAAATTCTCCCAAACAGGGGAGGAAAACAGATGCTGAAACTCAGGGGAGGAGAATTGATTTTGAAGATGAAGGTGTTTCTAGTAAAGGTACAGAGGAAGCTGATACTCAAGAAGAGCAACTAGAGCAAGATATTTTTAGTATTGCAACTGCTGATTTTACCACTGATCTAATTTCCACTGTAGAGCCAAATATTCCCACTGCTGGACATGATGTTGCCACTGCAAGTGAAGAAATTGATAAACAGAAGTAAGACAAAGGTAAAGCTGTTATGCAAAGCAAGGAGTAAACAAGAAGAAAGATTTCAAAGAAACAACATGTTCAGATTGCTCATGATGCTAAAGTTGCAAGAAAGATTTATGAAGTTGAAGTTGCTGAAAAGAAAAAGCTTGAAGAATTGGAGATTGCAAGCTTTATGGAGGCTAAAAGGCTGGATAGAATGGAAGATCCAATGGAAGATCTACTTTCCACTGTTCCACCTACAAGATTCAGAGAGAAGACTCTAGAGTTCAGCAATGTACCTACTGAAGAAGAAATTGATTTCTTGATTGCAAATGATCCAGTGATTAAGAAGAAAGCAATTGATCTAGTGGCAGATAAGTCTTTAACTGAAGAACAAAGAACTGCTCAGTTAAAGGACTTCATTCAGATGAAGAATAATCAAGCAGTTCAAGATGTAATTGGTTCAGTCAGAAAAGGTCAAAAGATACCAAGGCACAAGTTATTGCATACATGAAGACCTACTGTTGCAATGGTGGTGGCTGGAAAAGACATCAATTCAAAGGAATACCTGATGATAAAGTTGAAAGTATCTACTACAGAGTTCAAAGACAAGATAAAGATTTTATTCCAATGGACTCTGAAGAAGAAGCAAGAAGGTATCATAATTTGAAGAGAAAGGCCAAAGATAGTGAATCTCAGACATTTAAGAAAACAAAGTTTGTTGAAGAACAAGAAGTTCCAACTGAGAAATTCACTGAAGAACAGCTGACTGAAATGATATTGATAGAAGAAGAAGATTTTTATCCTGAACCACTGCAAGTCAGACATCCTATTATTGATTGGGAAGTATACACTGCTAGCAATTTTGCTCCAACATGGAAGATTGCAAGGCTAGGTGGTGAAACTTCATCATTCATTCAATTTGAAGATCTCATCAAAGCTTGTGACAGAGATGATCTTGACACATTATGGAAATTTGTTCATGAAAGGTTTGATGCTGAAGATCTCAAAGATATAAAGGAGATGCAGTTATGGATTAATCTTAGAAGGCTCTATGAACTAGATGTTAATGATGATTTCTGCAAATTCTCATGTTCATGTCCTGGTACTAAATGGTTCTACTATGATTCATGTGAAGTTCATCATGTTTCTACAGCAAATGGAGTAGATGCATTTATGCTTGCTGAGAAAGAATATCCACTCAGAGCTGGAACTCTCACTGTGATGCTGTGTACTACTATAAGAGTTCATGAAGATAGTGAGAAGGTCAGAGCATTGTTACTCAGGCTTCAAGATTAATGTTCAAGAGCTATTCAAGCATTGAGAAGAAGATGAAGTGTTTGAAAGAATTCCCCAAATCCTTGCAGATAATGAAGATTGAAGAAACTTATTGATTTGCAGAGAAATCATAAGTTTAGGGGAGGATTGTTGGGAATAAAGATAACAGTTACCACTGATATGCTTGTGGTTAACACTGCTAAAGATTACACTAGCAGTGGAAACTCATTACCACTACCAGTACAAATATTACCACTGCTGTTAGGATAATTGTTATGTATCCGTGTATTGATAAGTATATAAAAGATCTTGTGTATATTCTATATTGTTAGATTTATACTTATCTTGTAAAGGACTCATTGTGCTATAAAAGGAGATCCTAGGTCATTGCTTAGAGAACGTATAACGTATTATTCATATTAGCTTCAAGGTGTAACCCTAGTGATAAGCAAGATCACTCGTATTATTTCTTAATAATATTAGCGCTTTGTGTTTATTGTTCTTACTTACATTACATCATATAATTTGTCTTCTAAGTATTACTAAGTATATTTCGCGTGCTTATTAATATAACTCAAAATATCACTAAGACAAGGTGTGTGTTTAGATCCATCAAAGATGATAAGTATTTACATCGAGTCATAACTCACACGTATGTTAAAGACATATTATCAAGTCTTGTTATCCTTGAGTTCAATCTAAGCTTTACAATCTCAACAAATTAGGATTGACAACTTAAGTATTTCATCCGAAATATTCAAGTATATGCGACTTACGATTGTAGTCATTAAAAGTCATATCCGAAAATTAACACCAAAGTATTTTAACAACACATGTTGAAACACTAATCCTAAAATGAATCAAACACTTATCCAAAACAAACAACCCACTGTGCCACTTATCCCTCTTTGACACCTATTATCCCTCTTCCATCTTTTGGCACCATTAAGCGTGTTGCTCATGAACTTCCAAGAGCATCCTTTAAGCCAAACGTGCCCTTTCAAGGCAAACCTATACCTCAGCCCCTAAGCTTCATAGACATGACCAAAACTTCAAGCACTTCACCCACTAGTTGTAGCAACCAATGAACCATAAGAATTAGTATCCATACTTTTTGTGTTCAACATCTATGGACAAATAATCAACCTAAGTACTCCCATAGCACAACAAACCCCTACATCACCACATCCTTATTTAGACACACTAGAAGACCTACCACCTAGATCAACCAATCCACCATCCTTACCATCATTTGAATTTGTTGAGTGTATTGCTCAAAAAGCCCTTGTGTCCAACACTTGTACTAAATCAAATGCACGTTTGAACAAACTCAACCATCCTTTCCCACATATGCGGACTTAGATAATTCATTATGGCTAGAACCTCAACTATCAAATAAGCATGGTGCTCTTGGTAATTGTTGTCAATTTCCACTAGGTATAAGTAGTACTACCTTCACAAATTATCAAAGTATTAGTAATACTTTGTCGTTAAACTTCCGCATAAATTTCATTAAACCTCAAATCAACATTTTAACAATATATGTTAAAATGCAATCTCAAAGCCAACATCATACACCCCAAGCAACAATGACTCTTGAGGAGTATACATAAGAAATTCGAGTGAATTCCTCTTGTCATCATCTAGTGAATATAATCTTGAGACCAAGTTTATTTAGATGGGATTATCCGATTCAAACACTTTGGCTTCATATCTTCATTTAGGAAAACATGATGTTTTGAAAAACATTATGCCTAAGAAATCATGCGTTAAGTATTCATCTTGTTAAAAGGATATTGTATATCCTATGCATTATTCTCTCCTTGCGACATAAATGGTTGTGTTACAAGAGATTTTATTACACCTCATTGGCTAAATGACCTTGAAATGAACATCTACAAGTTCTATGAACTAGCGTATCCAATTCATCTTGTCATACTTATTTTCATAAGCATGATAACTTTATCCCATGCGATAATCTCATTTGTTGAAAGATACTATTTGTATCCATTTCCTTTCAAGCGTATATCATAACCTAACCTTGCTCAAACCTTGTGCACATCCAAGGTTAAAACTACACATATCTAGAACATACACATGATCTATTGAAGTTAGTAACCTTATTTAGATTCTTGTTAAATAAAGTTCCAAAGAGCTTTCTTGAGAACATTCTTAATTTAACATATTCCATTCCCTAGTCTTAGATAATCAAATCACTTTTAAAGTATACACTTCAACGTAAAAGATGTCATCCATTAGATCATACAATTAGCTATGTGATTTGAACAACCTTAGATTCTAAACAATAGATTAAAACATATTGTTTATCAACACACCATTGTTAAAATTCATGTGTATAACATGACATCTTCATCACCTTAGTTATATTGCATATTAGTTGTGTCACATTAAGCCAAGATTGGTAAACTATCATCTTTTATGCACTTTAATAGGCAAAAGTAGGAGTTCCCATCTTTCTAACATGAGAATGACTACTGGAGAACGTATTGCACTAGAAACTCAATTTGACCTAACGGTTGCATTGCTTCCTAGAGAGAAGTTGGGTATGTGGAATCACCCGTAAAAATGGTCGTGTTTAGCCTAAATTAAGCACCTCTAGTAATAGTCTCATATTCATTCTCCAACTTGAAAAATTTGTTTTCCTATACTTGCTTAAAGTAAGTGTTAAAACATTGATAGTTTGCCTCACCTTAGGAATACTAATCAAACAAGTAGTATATATGACTTTTCTTTTAAAACCACTTGCATTGCACTTACATGTTTTGATTACATGTTCTTGTTTGATACGATAAGTTGATTTGACATTATCTTAGTGTTTGATAACTAGTCAAATGTGTAAACCTTAGTACGGTTTTATCTTTATAATGCTTGTATTCTTGTTTCATGCTACTAAACGTTTAAACCTAAACTTTATTTGCATGATACTTACATTTGAATTACTTTTAGCATGATTAACATGTTACTTATGAATTCATAATATGCCATTTTGATATGTGATAATTTTGATATGATATATTTGTGTTTGAAAGCTATTAGTTGGCATTCATTATATCTATGTGTAGTACGATCCAAATGATACATGCTCCAAATTGTTATATCTTAAAAATGGCTTGCATGAATCTTTCATCTTGTTTCTTTTGCTTCTTGTCACATTATTTGTTTGCTACGTGTGCACATATAATCTGTCAAAGTGCTTTTGGTATGACAAACTTTTAGTAGCCTTTTTATCTTACAAATTAATCACATAGATTATTGTATAGCCAAGTATGCTTAAGTATCTAAGTCTAACGACAAAACAATCTCATAATGAAATGTCTTGAATAAAGTCGTATTCTTGCATAATATGATTGTTTGATGCTATCTTGTGTGGTGATTTCTTGTCTACTAAGTGCAATGTGTTGTTTTTGCTTATACAATATGTTATCATTTGATTTCTATCATGTTAACATCTTTTGTCACTAACAAATTTGTTTTGTAGGTTGATAATAAATTATTTGTTATCTCACTTGGTTATAACTTTTATATGCTCATTTTGCATAATCCCCTTTATTGCTACGTAGATTAGTGCTATGCTTTATGGGACCCCTACACTTGCATATAGTTTAAAAGCATATAGAATTAAGTTCTAGAGGGTTGGCTTTGCATTTTTGTCTTTCAACCAACCTCTTTCCAAATCTCATTTTTGCTTCCGCTTTCCAAAAATCACCTCCATTACTATTTAGTTATAACAATACTCTAATCCTCCTCACTTCCTATTAGGAAACCACATGCCTCATCATACCATCATCTCGTATTAATCGAGAAGAGGTACGTGACTTTAAGGATGAAGTTCATTGTATGCTAACCATCATCCAGAAAAACATTACTAAGCTCATCTCTTTCGTTAACCCGAATAACCTCCTAAAAACTTTGTTGTCATTCCTTATTTGATACATTACACATTATGTTGGATGTCCACCAATTAAGGGGGAGATAAATCCATTCACATAATTGTCTTTCGTCAAATTTTATGTCTCTTAGACTCTAAAATACCAACACATAGGTAAACACCACTTAGCTAAAAACGGTTCACGAAACCACAACTAGTTCAACCTTTTTAACCTTATATCACAAGTTTGCACCAATACCTCATCAAGTGAAAAACGCATCATGTGTTTTACAAACTTCTTCATCTCCACAATCAACAACTCTAGGATTTTCCTTAAACTAGTACCTTACAACTTCACTACCTAGAACACCATCATAGGATCTTACTCTTCTCTCGCTTGACATATATCATGTATGTCATTATTAGTGAAAATAATATATTAATCAAAACCGCCATTCCTAACACTCTTTCAACACGTTGGTCTATCCAACTCTCTGTCATATGATGTAATTCTCATCCTCATATAGGTATTATTTTTTTTGGTACATATTGTCTTCACTTCTTTTCAATGTCATCATTTTCCATGTCGGTCAAAACCATGTTAATACTATCTCTCCGATTGTCACCTAGAATAGATCATTTTTTCGTATCAATCAATGAACGAAGTTATCTTCATGTCTATTCATATATATTTTTTTTCCTCTTTGTCTTGGTCACTTAACATTATGAAAGGATTGCATGAGTCCATATTTTTATATTATTTGCTATGCATACGAGTTTCTAACTCCTTAATAGTTTTCTACGTTATCACCACCACCTTCCATTACCAGTTTCACTAATCATCACCACCATGGATTAGCGAAAACTTACTTTAGTAAATCTTGAGTCATCTACCATCACCACTAGCTTTAACTCTCTATATTCCAACTTCACTTCATATCTTCTTTCTAGGAACTATTTTGTAGGCTTTTATCATATTATATTCTCACTTTTCTTATGATTGTAATTAGGAGACTACACTTCATGAGATCTTTGATTATAACATTTACATATCACATATATACATCTTATTTTTCTTTGTCAAAAAGATGAAATATATTACACTAATGTTTTTCATTGTAGGTTCATCATCATATACACTCGATTGTATATAACTTACTCATCTAAGGATGAAGTTTGCATCAATTATTTTTCTTATTTTAGGTGCTTCTTGACACCCTCGAATAAGGAGGAATATTCTTTAAGCACTCATATTACATCGTCTATACACTTGGTTGTATATGACATTTTTGTCTAAAGACAAAGCTTCTATTATACTAATATTTATTTTGAAGGTTCATCTTGACGCCCTAGAGCAAGGGGAGCTTCCGTCAAGAATTTACTGAATGCATCTTATACACACTTTGTTGTATATCACTTACTCGTCCAATGACGAATATAGTTTTGCACTAATATTTATTTTGTAGGTTTTTAATCATACCCTGACGCCTCAAACAAGGGGGAGAAACCGTCAAGGGGGAGCATGCATGCATTTATCATCATTCTCACTTTTCAACAAGCATTTGTGCTTCGATAAAAAGTGGAGAAAATAAGCTAACATTGCTATGCATTTTTCTTTTTCATATATTTCTCATAATTTTTGTTGCATAAAACTAACCTTGATGTAGGTTAAGCCACTTAATTTGATCCATGGATCCGTTACCAAACAAGGGACGAATTGAAGTCGACAATTTAACTTTACTAGGGATGATGCAAGCTCGCCTTTTTGGGGAGAAATAAAGTTAAACTCCAAGGACACGCCCTTTTTGTTTCGACAAAAGGGGGAGAAGAGTGTAAACGGAGAAGGTAATGTAAAGGTAGTAAGGATACAAGCAACTTTTTACATTTTACTTTCTATTACGTTTACATATCTTTGTCATCATCAAAAAGGGGGAGATTGTTAGTGCAAATATTACGATATTTAATCTATAAAGTCTCGTTTGTTTTGATTGATGACAAACATGTAACTTGTAATACATAACGTAAAATGTACAAGTTACTTGTAATCACACTTTGTCTCAACATACATTCAACACCTCTCGATGTCTCAAGTCCTCGTATATTACAACATAGGTTCGTACATGTTTGTTATGTGGCATTATGATCAAACCCATTAACAAATCATTTAGAATGCTTAAAATACGTTTAGAGTCACTAAGTATTTTAATAGGGTAACTATTCTATTTCGAACCTAAGTTTACTTACACTTGACAAAATATATTTTATTTTGACAAGCACTCCACTAGATATTTTTACAAAAGGTAATTAGACATTTTATTAACTAGTTACATAATACATTTTACAAGTTTACTTTGATAAACTTTTTAATCTAAAATAGAAATACATATTACATCATCATCTTTGAAATCCTTGGAAGATCTCTTGAATATTTTGGTTAGATTGACACTCAATATATCAAATGTGATGTTAGTAAGATTTGGTAATATCTTGGAAAGATTTGAAGAAATATTTTTTAGATTTTTTGTCAGGCACCCACGAAACCAAAATGTATAAAGGACGGAACCCTTTATTTGGTTCCTTGGTCCGTGGACGCTCCTGACCACTTTTGCCTACAAATAGAAGCCCATTGTTTTCTCATTTCTTCACCACTTCAAAACACATCTTCTCCACCTTCTTGCATACATTTAGATCAATCATTAACAATGTAGTAACATACATTAAACACCTAATGATCATGATCATAATGCTTCTAACATTCATCTTTATTGTAAGCATACTCTACATTTTGATCAACCAAGGAAAGCTTGGAGATCTAGCCACCCCCACTCACCACAAGCTGACGATCTATCACAACAAGTTTAGGGAACTTGTGATCTTCATCATGAAGGCTTCCTATCAATGGAAGATCATTTAGAAGTAGTTATTCATATCCATTATACATTTGTGTCATGGATCATTATTGTAAAACATCATTGCATCAGCACAACACTTTCACCAAACTAGATTAGATGGTTTATGTGTTTGTGCCATAAAACACAAGGTTTGTTATGTTGGGCCATAAAACATAATGGGAGTGGTTGTACCCTTGAAAAAGCTCGACATCTAGCTTACTGTCGGAAATATTGTATAGGTGACGTTAGGTTGGTTCTACCTCGAACTAGAACCCGGTATTTAGCTTTGTACCGGAAAAAGTGTAAGCGACGATTGTAAGGTTTTCTCCGCCGAGAAGGGAGCTTGTTGATTTAGTGAAGTAACTCTCGAGTTGGGTACTCGGGGAGTGGAGTAGGGCGGAGAGGAGATCAGTGATCGAACCACTATAAATCATCGTGTTCGGTTTGCACTTTCCTTTCTTTATCTCTTTACTTTATAGTTGCACTATACTATTGCTTGTGATGTGGTTTGATGTTGATGCTTGTGTGACAACTTGGTTTATTATGATTTATATTAGTCACAAACAATAATTGGTACTTTCATATTATAACAAGTTTCATAAACAATTTGATACAAAAGATCTAACGATTTTAAAGGGAAATGTATTCACCCCCGCTCTACGTTTTCACAGAATCGTTTAGTATAAATCAGTAATCGTTTACTATAAATCAGTAATCGTTTACTATAAATCAATAATCCATAATCGTCTATACATGTTTTGTCGTTTACAACATAAATCAGTACTCGTTTGCAACATATGTCTATACTACGTATATCTAAACATGTTTTGTCGTTCAACAAATAGAGTTGCCCATCCCGCTGCCACGTCATGTCTGAACGCCCTCCATTGTGGGTGAGTATGCGGGAGTGGTGAGTTTCCATCTAGAACTGCATGAACGTAGTGAGCTGTCTGAGCTTCCCCCACACGAAGAATCACAATGGGGGACAATACTCATGCTGTATCTGGACCGAACCTAAGCGGAAGACACGTAGTAGATGCTGAATTGGATATGCATACAATTGGATGGTTAAGAATTGTAGCAATAGCCGCTCTCGTGTCTGGCATAATCATCCAGTATTATTGGGGTGCAAATCCTGATCCAAACCAACCCAGCGAGTGAGAAATCTATTCAACCCAAGTCCCCCACATTTTCCTGTAAAGTTCCCAGTTATTGTTTACCTCTTCCCTGACAAGAGTTCGATGGTTTCGCCATATATCTTTGGAATAACCAAGACCTACGCCAATGGATTGATAGCCACAATTTCCATCACCTTCCACGTTAAGAATCCTTAGGATGTACCGTCGGAAAAGAACTGGAATTCGAGCCATAAAATATTCGCTATCATCATCTGCAATGTACAACTAGTGTCTTAAATCTCCCTCGTTAGCAGGCTCTCCTATGTATGAACTATGTCTCGCAGGTTCTTCATTCAAGTCTGGGACTTTTTTAGGTTTTGAATAACTTCTGCGGTGCCCTTTGGTTGGTTCTTTGTTCAAATCTGGGATCTTTTTAGCCTTGGACTTTTTGTATTTTGCGCTCGGACGTCCATGAGTACTTTCGTTAATAGCAGGTTCAAGGGTTGATACAGATTCGGGAGCGTATATACCTCTCATCATGTTTAACATATTTTTCTTGACAAACGACCAAGCTTTGCTAAAAACATTTTGGAATTTTTCTACGTCAGCTTGAAAAGAAATATCATCTTCAGGCTCTTCAGGTGTATGAGTAGGTCGAGCTCTAGGCCAGGGAGCACTTAGTGTTCTCCAAAAATTATCAGCAACATTAAGTGGAATAGGCCATCCTGCATTCGAAAAAAGTGACTAGTATAAATTATCGGTATTGACGGGGAGAATAACTTGATAGGCATAAATTTAATATACATACCATGAATTTGATAGTAAACCAGTTCGTGATAGCATGGTAACTGATAAGGTTTTAAAATGTACCTTTTTGAGGGGTCGTTTAAGCCCTTATTTGATCACTTTTGTATCCGTTATTACTTAATATCGTTCCTTTTCACTTTTTAGGTCTCTTGAAGGCAAATTGCTGGAATGGCACTTATTTGGGCGAAAAGGCGCGGATATACGAAGAAAATGGCCAAAGTCAAGAATCGAGACACTCAAGGTGCTGAAATACAAGGGGACGGCGTCAGGTGTTATCTGTGACGCCGTCGCATCACTTTTGTTACGGCTCAGTAGCCAAATTGCTTATTTTCAAGTGACGGTGTCAGGCTTTAAAAGAGTAGGTCGTCGCAACTCAGACGGCCTAGATTTGATCCAGACGGTGTCAGAGACTGAAGGGGACGGCGTCACAAGCATAAGGTGACGCCGTCGCAAGACTAACGTGGCCAATACGAAACCCTAATGACGGCGACCCGACGGCGTCACAAATCATAAGGTGACGCCGTCGCGATTGTAATCTTATATATAGAATCCGAATTTTTCAGTTTTAGTGTGTAGTCTTTTGGAGTAAAAACCTAAACCGAACCAAGGTTGTCTTGTACAGTATTTTAGGGTTCCAAACCCTATCTTACATCAAGATAAGTGTTTTACTTCTTTAATTCAATTATGTCTTCAATTATTTGTGTGTATGCTGGCATGTTCTCCATGTCCGGCTAATTTACTTGTGTGTTTGCTTAGGGAATATGAAACTTAATTATTGAATATTGATTGGTTGTCTCTTATCTTAATTGTTAATGATCTAGTAATGCGATAGGTGATTCGTTGTGTAGTTAATGCTTGATTAATCTTTGTGAACCTTAGACTATAACACCTAGAGTGGTTGTAGGCTAAACCATCCAAAGAGTACCTTAGAGTTAGAGTTTATAATTCCTAGAGATTTTGTAGACGAGACCCTTTGGTAGTTTCAAAGAGTTAGGGACAAACGTATACCCTACGACTTTAGACACACAACGCGATTAAGAATAAGGACGTGCAATTCAACCATCAATAGGAGATAATTAAGGTGTAATAAAACCTAAGTAAACACATCTTTAAACCATCATACGAGCACACAATAATTAGATATAGACTACATACACCTTAGATTAGACAATTAGATAAGTAGAGTAATCTTTAGAAATACCAACCCCCAAATCCAAACCCCGAGATTCGTACCATTCTAATTCTTAAAAAATATAAAACGATAAAATATAATCTTCCTCAACCCCAACCTTAGCGTAGTAACTTCTCACTAGCATTCTGATGAGTGTGTAAATACTCATCATTTTTGGTCAAATCTGAACTGCAAAACATTTAAAAACGCTCAGAAATGCATCAAAATACTGAAAATATCTCAAAATAGTATTTTATATGTTTCAGATGCAAAATGTTTAAAATCAGATGAAAAACGAGCTAAGTTTGCATAATTGGCAGTTTCAGTCCCTCAACTTTCAAATCTTGACAAAATCAGTCCCTGAGCATTTGTTTTGGAATAAAAGTCAACCCAAGTCCTTTCAAAATCAAAATTTATCAAAAATGATCCTTGGGTAAAAAGTTTGGAGAATTTACAAGTTTGGTCCTTCAAGTTTCAAAATTGGCAAAAATAGTCCTTGGAAGTTTAAAAATGGAAAATTATCTTTTATGGTCCTTTTACTAATGAAACTTGGCAAGATTGACCCTTGGAACAACTTTGAAAAATTGGCAGATTTGGTCCTTGGTTTTTGTGGAATTGCAAGTATGGTCCTTGTTATTTAATACCAAACGGACCCTTTGTATTATTGAACCTTGAGCCCTGCCATAATACCCTTGACCCCCTGCCAAAGCCCGTGACCCCCCTATTGAACCCCCTGCTTATTAATATATCCCCAGTCAAACACCCAGTCAAATCCCGCCCAAATCCATATCTTCTTCACCAACTCCTCTGCAACACTCCATCCCCTCACCTCCAGCTCACAACCCACACCTTATCCCTCCACCTCACCCAACAATCCAAATGCATTAAATGCCTCTCCTTCCTTGCACTCAACCCCCCCCCAGTTGCTATATCTTTTTTTGGCGCCAAAATGAAATCAACGGCCAATAGCAATTCCAATCATCCAATGGCCAAGATTAGAGGTGGGAAATGATCAGAGTGCAAGTGGAAGACATTTTGTTGATAAATAGAGGGAAGAGAAGGAGAGACAAGTAGTAGTTATTAGTTTTTAATTTCTGTCATGTCGTTTTTATCTTAAAAATCTTAAAGTAGCTCAAAGTTTGTAATTTTCATCTTATTTGTATCAATCTAAACCTGTTCAATCTATTGTAACTTATTTTAAGTGATAAATTCAAGTTTGGTTAAGTTTTCTGTTTTTCCCTTTTCTGTAATCATATCTGTTTTAAACTTGTTAAGTGCCAGGCTTCAATAAGCTTCATTATAACTCAAATAAGCTTATTAAAGCTGCCCATAGTTTTTAGTAAGCTTATAACTCAGTTTCAAGCAAATTTGGATTTTGGTCAACAAAAGTCAAAGGTTCAGAATTATGGTTGAATTAATCTGTGTTGCTGAGATAGCTATGGATATGGGTTGATTCTGAGTTGGATATGGGTTGATAATAAGTTCAGGTTAGGATATTGGTTTCATTGATCTCAGCTTACATGCCATAGTGGCAGAACCTTGGTTAGTTCTTTTAAATTCTATCTTATATCAGTAGCATAGTGAATCTCTTTGTTTATGTGTTATTTCATGTAGTTTATGTCAAGCATTAGATTATTGGTTTGACTTGTTAAATACTGCATTAGCTATCTGCATTTATTCTGTCAATTTTTGCATCATTAGATCATTTAGGTTTTAGAGTAAAATTGTTATTAAGTTTGATTAATTTAGGTTTAATTTGAGTTATGGAATCTGTTTGGGAGTAAGCTTAAGCTTGGAATTGCAATTTGATTTGAAAAAACTTGTCATCTGTCCTTATAACAGTGTTTGGCACAAGGATTGTATCTGAGTTTTAGGACAATTCAGTAGTTAAGTTTATTGGTTTTAGTCATTATTAGGTATATTAAAGTTACTTTGGTCATAATTTTGAATCTGTTACTACTCATAGTCATAATGGGTTAATATCTGATTTCATTCTCAACTCACTAAGATTCAGTAGTTAATATTAAGCATTTAGGTTTAAAAATAGTTAAGTTAGCTTTACTTGGTCTCACTTTAGCTTATTTCATCAATCTCAGTTCACAAATTGGATTTAAATCTCAGTTTGGTCAAAGATCAACTTCTGTTTCAAAAGTCAAAAATTGTAAAGCTTAGTTTTCACCAACCTTTGTTGATTTTTCATAGCTTCAATTTTGGTTCAATTCAAGTGAAATTTTGGGCTTAACAACTTCAGTTGGTCAAGAGTGGGAATCTGATTTTTTTGAAATTTTAGTAATTTTCTATAAGCTCCTACATAGCTTGCAAATGGGTCAAAAGTGCCCTGTGCACACACTCAGTGTTAACTGAGTGTGCACAGGTTTGTGCAGAGCTCTCAACAAGCTCATGAGAGCTTGTCTTGGTCTGATTTTTGGTTTATATGCTCCTTGCCAGGTCTACTTGAGACTATGATATCTGGTTTTGGGTTCCAACTAGGGTAGACAACTTAGTTTTAAGCTTGAAATCAGCACACCAGAACTGAACTTTCTTATTTGATTTTGAACTCATAAGCTAGTAGCTGGTTGTCTAGAGGTTTATAGCAGCTGGAATTAGCTGTTGATAGATAAGTTTGGCATATTTTAGCTTCTGCTTTCATTTGGTGGTCTTTAGTGCTTATTTACTTAATTTGAGTGCTTATTTATAAGCATATTTCACTACAGCTTCATAATCTTGCACACTAGTATATGTTTTTATATTTTTCATAGATTTAGAATATTAATTTAGACTTTTCCTGAATTTTTCATAATTTTTCATCACTGTTTGCTATTTTTCTTTATTTAAAACAGTTTTTAGGACTTTTTAATTAACCTTTATTGCAATTAAATCAGAAAAACTTCAAAAAAATAAGTTTTCAATTTTCATAGATTAAGATAAATATAAAAAGCAAAAAAATAATTTTTCCAGATTTTTCTTAGTTAAATTTGTAATTTTTAGCAATTTAATTAGTTTTAAATAGTTTTTAAATCATAGAAATTCGAAAAATAATCAGAAAAATACAAAATTAGTTTTGAGAATTCTCTTTAGTTATTTTAGATTTTTGAAAAATAGTTTCACAATTTTCCTCTTTATTTTCATAATTTTTAGTATTTTAATTTAGTTTTAAAAGTTAAAATTAGTTTTTAATTCAAATTTATAAAAGAAAAACCAAGAAAATCAAATTTTAAAATAGTGATAGCGTTTATTTAATATAATCTAGCTTTTTAATTTTCTTTAATTTGCATTTAAGCCCCTGTAATTTACAAACTTTTTCTTTAGGTATAATTATTCAAAATCCACAAACCTTTTCCCGTTCAATATCACCCGATCACTACACGTTTAGCTATTTAATCGCACAGCTCGTTGGGACTTAACGACCTGGGGAAACACTAAACTCTCCTGGACTTAATTGCATTGCGTTCTCAAGTTGTCTGACTTTTATTACGGTTGACCATTCACAAGTGGTTGACTTGTGTAATAAACCTGACTGTTTGGGACCGAATCAAATTTTGGCGCCGCTGCCGGGGAGCTGTGCTAATAATCTTACGTTTAGCAGATTAGTGATTTGAATATTCACTCCTTGTTTATACCATCTATATATATTTATATTTTCTTACAAAAATCCAAAAATCCAAAAACATCTTAAAACATATAAAACACAAAAATATTTTTCTTTTGTTTCTACATATATATAAAACCATAAAACCCAAAAAGATTCTTCTTTCCCCACTTTCAGAATTCCCTTAACTCTGAGATTTCTTAGAGTTAACTCTAGTGTATGCGCACTCGCTCTTCTAGGTCTGTGAGCCCATTTCGTGAGCTTGTCAGGATTCCAAGAAGGCGTATCCGTAGACGTTCTGCCCCATCAGTCGGATCTGAGATCCGGACTGCTCACACTACTTCCGTTATCATGGCGGAAGACCGTCCTATGTGTGAGCTTCTCCAGGCACCCATCGATGGGTATGGAGATGCTATTGTTATCCCAGCCATTGTGGCTGAAAATTTTGAACTCAAAACCGGGTTACTAAATCTTGTAACCTCAATTCAATTCTATGGTTTTGAGAGGGATGATCCTCATGCTCATATTCGATGGTTTAACAAGATTGCATCTACCATCAAATACAAGAATGTCCCTACCGATGCTGTCAAGCTTCTTCTGTTCCCATTTTCCCTTGAGGGACAAGCCCGGATTTGGCTTGAAAAACATCCCCCTCAATCGATCGAAACATGGGAAGACCTGGTGAAGAAATTTGTGAACGAGTTCTATCCACCTTCTAAAACCACGAGTCTTAAAAACGAAATCATCAAGTTCACACAAAAGTTTGATGAATCCTTTAGTGAATCGTGGGATCGTTTTAAGGAGTTGCTCCGCAAATGTCCTCACCATGGTTTCTCCGAGTTGATGCAACTCGATACTTTCTATAATGGAGTGAGTCAATCTGATCAAGATTCTCTCAATTCCTCCGCTGGAGGAAATTTCTTGAGCAAAACTGTAAAAGAAGCTTTAGCGATCATTGAAAACAAGTCTAAAGTCCACACTACACGAAGCAAACCGGTTGTTTCCCAAGTCAGTGTTGGTCCTTCTACTTCATCGCCCGTGAGTCAATCTAGCACCGATGCTAAGATTGACAAACTCACGGAAGCAATTCAAGCTTTGGTTCTCTCTAACCAAAAGAAAGTTTCTTTTCGACAAACTTCACCTCCTGCTGAAGTTAAGAAAGTGGAAGTATGTGTTACTTGCGGTGGCCCCCATGCCTATTACAAATGTATGGCCACCGATGGTAACCCTTTTGAAGCAAACGCTGTGGGCGGGATTTCCAATTCAGGAGGCAACCAATACCGTGCTCCTATGGACCCGAACCACCGTCCTAACCACTACCCTGGACCACCCGGTTTCAACCAAAACCAAAACCGTAATCAAAATCAGAATAGAACGAACCAAGGTTTTCAAAACCAAGGTAATTTTAGTCAAAATAACGGTTTTCAAAATCAAAGTCAAAATTTCCAAAACCAAGGAAATTTTAATAGAAACCAGAATCAGGGAAATTTCAACCCAGGGTATTTTCATGGCAATAATCAAGGAAATTTCCAAAATCAAGGCCCTAATCCAAACAATAGAGGCCAGAATTTTCCTACACAAAATCAAGCCATTGTTCCAACTGGACCATCATCTGATGAGTTGTTGAAGTAATTCATGAAATCCCAAGAGGAAATGAATAGGTTGTTGGTTAGCCAGATTTCTGACATTAAGAAGTATTTAAATGATCGACCCTCGGGCTCAGGTACTTTACCTAGCAACACGATCGCTAATCCGAGGGGCGATGCAAAGGCGATCACAACCAGAAGTGGTGCTTCATATGATGGACCCGCTATTCCTACTACCTCTTCTTCTTCTCTCCCGAAGGTAGTGGAAAGTGAACCTGAGGCGACAAAGGACCAAGTGCAACCCACTAGCTCTCAGACCACAGCACATGTCCATCCTCAAGTTGTCCAGAAACCCAAAACCAAACCTGGAGTTGTTTTTGAACCTCTAGTTGACAACCCCAAATCCAAAACTTCTATTCCTTACCCATCACGTTTAAATGAGCAAAAACTCCGCGAAAAAGCCAGTCATGAAATGGAAAAATTTTTTCAAATTTTCCAAGAACTACATTTTGACATAAGCTTTGCGGATGCTATCATGCTGATGCCCAAGTTTGCATCAACTCTCAAACACATGTTAAGCAACAAGGAAAAACTGTTTGAAATGGCTAAAACTCCTCTGAACGAGAACTGCTCAGCAGTTCTGTTAAAGAAGCTTCCCGAGAAGCTTGGAGATCCTGGAAAATTTCTTCTTCCTTGTGTTTTTCCAGGAATGATTGAATGCTTTGCCCTCGCCGATCTTGGTGCAAGCATCAATTTGATGCCTTATTCAGTATGGAAGAAACTTTCTCTTCCAGAACTTATTCCTACCTGCATGACTCTTGAGCTTGCAGATCGTTCTATATCGCGTCCTCTTGGCATCGCCGAGGATGTATTCATGAAAGTAGGAAAGTTCAATTTTCCAGCTGACTTTGTGGTTGTTGATTTCGATGCCGATCATCGGGTTCCCCTCATTGTTGGACGAGGATTCCTGAGAACGGGCCGTGCTCTCATTGATGTATTTGAGCAAGAAATCACATTACGTGTGGGTAATGAAGCTGTCACCTTTAACCTTGATCAAACTTCGAGGTACTCCTCAAACTATGATGCTGAATCGGTTAATCGAATCGATTTAACTGATATTGCTTCAGAGGAGTACTCTCAAGAGTTTCTTGGTTATTTTCATAATTCTGTGAGTGGGGATCCCACCACATCTTCTCAACCAATTATTGCCGATTCTTCCCCCTTTCTCACTCCGTTTGAGGGAGGTGACTTCTTTTTGGAAGACATCGATGAGTTTCTTGCTAATGATGAATCGATTCCGCCGGGAATTGATGATGGTGTTTATGATTCGGAGGGAGATATCCTTTATCTTGAGCAATTGTTAAATGAAGATCCATTACCTTCACTCTCTCCGAAAGAGATCACGATTGAAGAAATCAAATCAGTACAAACATCTACTGAAGAATTTCCCGAGGTTGAACTTAAGGACCTACCTCCTCATCTCGAGTATGCATTCTTGGAGGGTGATGATAAATTACCCGTCATAATTGCTAAGGACTTAACTGAGGAGGAAAAGACTGCTCTCATAAAGGTTTTGAAGTTGCACAAGCAAGCAATTGCTTGGAGACTCTCCGACATCAAGGGTATTAACCCTGAATTTTGTACGCACAAGATTTTATTGGAGGATGATTTCAAACCAGCAGTCCAACATCAAAGAAGGGTGAATCCTAAGATTCATGAGGTTATCAAACAAGAGGTTCTCAAACTTCTTAATGCCGGTCTAATTTACCCGATCTCTGATAGTCCTTGGGTCAGTCCCATCCACTGTGTTCCAAAAAATGGTGGCATAACTGTTGTCACAAATGAAGAAAACGAGTTAATTCCAACTCGATTGGTTACGGGATGGCGTGTGTGTATTGACTATCGCAAGTTAAACGAAGCCACCCGTAAAGAGCATTTTCCTCTACCCTTCATGGACCAAATGCTTGAGAGGTTAGCAGGGAACGAATACTATTGTTTCCTAGATGGTTTCTCAGGGTATTTTCAGATCCCCATTGATCCACAGGATCAAGAAAAGACCACATTCACCTGCCCATACGGAACTTTTGCCTACAGACGTATGCCTTTTGGCCTATGTAACGCTCCTGGCACGTTCCAACGATGTATGATGGCAATTTTCCACGACATGATCGGGGAAACAATGGAGGTGTTTATGGATGACTTCTCGGTCATTGGGGACCCATTTAGAAAAAATGCTAAAACGGTGTGAAGACACCAATCTTTGTCTAAATTGGAAGAAGAGCCACTTTATGGTCAAGGAAGGAATTGTCCTAGGCCATAAGATTTCAAAAAATGGGATTGAGGTTGACAAAGCGAAAGTGGATGTCATTGCCAAATTACCTCATCCTACCACCGTCAAAGGTATTAGGAGTTTTTTAGGTCATGCCGGTTTTTATCGTAGATTCATACAAGATTTTTCTAAAATCGCTCGGCCTATGACTCATCTCCTTGAGAAGGATGCTCCTTTTATCTTCTCACCTGAGTGCATCGAAGCTCTTGAAACATTAAAGAAAAAGCTTACGAAAGCACCCATTCTAGTTGCCCCCGACTGGGATTTACCCTTTGAACTCATGTGCGATGCAAGTGATTTTGCTATCGGTGCAGTCCTGGGGCAACGAAAAACCAAACATTTTCAGCCTATCCACTACGCGAGTAAGACTATGACTGAAGCTCAAACCCATTACACCACTACAGAAAAAGAATTATTAGCTGTGGTGTATGCGTTTGAAAAGTTTCGGCCATACCTAATCTTGACCAAATGCGTGGTGTATACGGATGACTCGGCTCTCAAATATCTCTTTGCAAAACAAGATGCAAAGCCGAGATTGCTCCGTTGGGTTCTCCTCCTGCAAGAATTTGATATCATTATACGTGATAAAAAAGGAGCTGAGAACCTGGCTGCTGATCATCTGTCCCGTCTAGAAAACCCTCACCAGGATGTGTTCGAGAAAAAGGAAATAAACGAAACATTTCCTCTCGAGACACTCAATATGGTTTCTTTTCGTGGAGACTCTTCTACCCCATGGTTTGCTGACTTTGCAAATTACCATGCGGGTAACTTTGTGGTGAAAGGGATGTCGTCCCAACAGAAAAACAAATTCTTTAAAGATGTAAAACATTACTTCTGGGACGACCCCTACTTATTCAAAATTTGCGCGGATCAAGTCATCAGGCGATGTATGTATGGTCAGGAAGCCAATGACATTCTCAAGGCTTGCCATTCTGGACCTACTGGGGGACATCATAGCCCCAACTACACTGCCAAGAAGGTGTTTGATTCTGGATTTTATTGGCCCAGGATTTACAAGGATGCCCACGAATTTGTCAAAACCTATGACGCTTGTCAACGTCACGGAACTATCTCACAAAGAAATGAAATGCCGCAAAACGCCATTCAAGTGTGTGATATTTTTGACATCTGGGGCATTGACTTTATGGGGCCATTTCCTTCATCTCGAAGAAATAAATACATACTCGTGGCCGTTGACTATTTGTCAAAATGGGTTGAAGCGAAAGCTTTGCCTACCAACGATGCCCGAGTTGTTGTGAAATTCTTAAAATCTCTTTTTGCTAGGTTTGGAACTCCACGAGCTATAATCAGTGATCGTGGTACGCATTTCTGCAATGACCAATTTGATAGAGTCATGCAAAAGTATGGTGTAACTCACCGTCTCTCTACTGCGTACCACCCCCAAACAAGTGGGCAAGTGGAAGTTTCCAACCGAGGGATTAAAAGAATTCTGGAAAGGACAGTAGGCGAAAACCGTGCCTCTTGGTCGGATAAGCTAGATGACGCACTCTGGGCCTTCCGTACAGCTTATAAAACACCCATCGGGTGTACTCCATACAAGCTAGTGTACGGGAAGGCGTGTCATCTACCGATTGAGCTTAAGCACAAGGCATACTGGGCCTTGAAACATGCCAACTTCGATATTCAGACAGCTGGTGATCACCGGAAAGTTCAAATGAATGAATTAAATGAACTCCGTGATCAAGCATACGAGAACTCTTTGATCTACAAAGAAAAGACAAAGAAGATTCATGACTCCAAAATAAAAAACCGCGTCTTCAACGTCGGTGATCGAGTCCTTCTTTTCAATTCAAGATTGAAGATTTTCTCAGGAAAACTAAAATCCCGCTGGTCTGGACCATTCACCATCACTAAAGTATTTCCTTATGGAACCATTGAGTTATCTCAACCCGATGGTCCAAATTTTAAAGTGAATGGTCATCGATTGAAGCACTATTTTGGAGAGGACATTCCTCCTGTGGTTGTCCCGGATCTACAAACTTTCCCCATGAACCAATGAATGCGGGGATCGAGTCAAGCTAGCGACTCGGGAATCAAAAACAGTAGCACACTATATGGGTTTTCACCCGTATTTCTGACTTCTTTCTACTTTCTACCACCCTAGTGTGGGGGAGTTGCCCCCCGCTGTTGTATATAAGTTTTCTTCAAAAAAAAAATAAAAATAAAAATAAAATAAATAAATAATAATTTTCAAAATAATGGCCGTAGTATTTCCCTTTTACGTTCTCAGTTTCGGCATAAAAGCCGGTACTTTGAATATTGAGGGCAATATTTATTTCTAGTGTGGGGGGGAATTCTCACGAATTTTATAATGTAATTATACCACCCAATTCCCCCATTTTTGGCCAAATTTTTTTTTTGGAGTAAGTGTTTTGCACTTACTCAGCTTACGGTTATCAGTCCGCCATGTCTAATAAACAAAAGGATTGGCTAATCCAGGAGCAAACGGCTCTTGGTAAAGATATCTCAAATCCGTTGACGGCTTGCAATTTGCCCAAAATTGTATGGTGTTCAGCTCACCATATCTTTAATTAGTAAAGAGTTGGCTAGCCCGCAAGTTTATGGCTTGTGGTAAAGGCAGTTGGAAAGCCATAATTGGTAATCGGCTCACCAAAGATATTTTATCTAAGAGTTGGCTAGTCCAGAAGCAAACGGCTTCTGGTAAAGACAAATCAAAACCGTTGAAAGTTGGTGATTTGCTCAAAATCATTTGGTTATCATTGTACCAAGGTTCTTACTTGAACTGAAACAATTGGCTACTCCAGAAGTAATGGCTTTTGGTAAAGAGATTCAAATCCATTAAGTTTTCTCAAAAGATTGCTAGGGACTAGCAATAGTTTAGTGTGGGGGATTGATGAGTGTGTAAATATTCATCATTTTTGGTCAAATCTGAACTGCAAAACATTTAAAAACGCTCCGAAATGCATCAAAATACTGAAAATATCTCAAAATAGTATTTTATATGTTTCAGATGCAAAATGTTTAAAATCAGATGAAAAACGAGCTAAGTTTGCATAATTGGCAGTTTCAGTCCCTCAACTTTCAAATCTTGACAAAATCAGTCCCTGAGCATTTGTTTTGGAATAAAAGTCAACCCAAGTCCTTTCAAAATCAAAATTTATCAAAAATGATCCTTGGGTAAAAAGTTTGGAGAATTTACAAGTTTGGTCCTTCAAGTTTCAAAATTGGCAAAAATAGTCCTTGGAAGTTTAAAAATGGAAAATTATCTTTTATGGTCCTTTTACTAATGAAACTTGGCAAGATTGACCCTTGGAACAACTTTGAAAAATTGGCAGATTTGGTCCTTGGTTTTTGTGGAATTGCAAGTATGGTCCTTGTTATTTAATACCAAACGGACCCTTTGTATTATTGAACCTTAAGCCCTGCCATAATACCCTTGACCCCCTGCCAAAGCCCGTGACCCCCCTATTGAACCCCCTGCTTATTAATATATCCCCAGTCAAACACCCAGTCAAATCCCGCCCAAATCCATATCTTCTTCACCAACTCCTCTGCAACACTCCATCCCCTCACCTCCAGCTCACAACCCACACCTTATCCCTCCACCTCACCCAACAATCCAAATGCATTAAATGCCTCTCCTTCCTTGCACTCAACCCCCCCCAGTTGCTATATCTTTTTTTGGCGCCAAAATGAAATCAACGGCCAATAGCAATTCCAATCATCCAATGGCCAAGATTAGAGGTGGGAAATGATCAGAGTGCAAGTGGAAGACATTTTGTTGATAAATAGAGGGAAGAGAAGGAGAGACAAGTAGTAGTTATTAGTTTTTAATTTCTGTCATGTCGTTTTTATCTTAAAAATCTTAAAGTAGCTCAATGTTTTAATTTTCATCTTATTTGTATCAATCTAAACCTGTTCAATCTATTGTAACTTATTTTAAGTGATAAATTCAAGTTTGGTTAAGTTTTCTGTTTTTCCCTTTTCTGTAATCATATCTGTTTTAAACTTGTTAAGTGCCAGGCTTCAATAAGCTTCATTATAACTCAAATAAGCTTATTAAAGCTGCCCATAGTTTTTAGTAAGCTTATAACTCAGTTTCAAGCAAATTTGGATTTTGGTCAACAAAAGTCAAAGGTTCAGAATTATGGTTGAATTAATCTGTGTTGCTGAGATAGCTATGGATATGGGTTGATTCTGAGTTGGATATGGGTTGATAATAAGTTCAGGTTAGGATAGTGGTTTCATTGATCTCAGCTTACATGCCATAGTGACAGAACCTTGGTTAGTTCTTTTAAATTCTATCTTATATCAGTAGCATAGTGAATCTCTTTGTTTATGTGTTATTTCATGTAGTTTATGTCAAGCATTAGATTATTGGTTTGACTTGTTAAATACTGCATTAGCTATCTGCATTTATTCTGTCAATTTTTGCATCATTAGATCATTTAGGTTTTAGAGTAAAATTGTTATTAAGTTTGATTAATTTAGGTTTGATTTGAGTTATTGAATCTGTTTGGGAGTAAGCTTAAGCTTGGAATTGCAATTTGATTTGAAAAAACTTGTCATCTGTCCTTATAACAGTGTTTGGCACAAGGATTGTATCTGAGTTTTAGGACAATTCAGTAGTTAAGTTTATTGGTTTTAGTCATTATTAGGTATATTAAAGTTACTTTGGTCATAATTTTGAATCTGTTACTACTCATAGTCAAAATGGGTTAATATCTGATTTCATTCTCAACTCACTAAGATTCAGTAGTTAATATTAAGCATCTAGGTTTAAAAATAGTTAAGTTAGCTTTACTTGGTCTCACTTTAGCTTATTTCATCAATCTCTGTTTACAAATTGGATTCAAATCTCAGTTTGGTCAAAGATCAACTTCTGTTTCAAAAGTCAAAAATTGTAAAGCTCAGTTTTCACCAACCTTTGTTGATTTTTCATAACTTCAATTTTGGTTCAATTCAAGTGAAATTTTGGGCTTAACAACTTCAGTTGGTCAAGAGTGGGAATCTGATTTTTTTGAAATTTTAGTAATTTTCTATAAGCTCCTACATAGCTTGCAAATGGGTCAAAAGTGCCCTGTGCACACACTCAGTGTTAACTGAGTGTGCACAGGTTTGTGCAGAGCTCTCAACAAGCTCATGAGAGCTTGTCTTGGTCTGATTTTTGGTTTATATGCTCCTTGCCAGGTCTACTTGAGACTATGATATCTGGTTTTGGGTTCCAAATAGGGTAGACAACTTATTTTTAAGCTTGAAATCAGCACACCAGAACTGAACTTTCTTATTTGATTTTGAACTCATAAGCTAGTAGTTGGTTGTCTAGAGGTGTATAGCAGCTAGAATTAGCTGTTGATAGATAAGTTTGGCATATTTTAGCTTCTGCTTTCATTTGGTGGTCTTTAGTGCTTATTTACTTAATTTGAGTGCTTATTTATAAGCACATTTCACTACAGCTTCATAATCTTGCACACTAGTATATGTTTTAATATTTTTTATAGATTTAGAATAATAATTTAGACTTTTCCTGAATGTTTCATAATTTTTCATCACTGTTTGCTATTTTTCCTTATTTAAAACAGTTTTTAGGACTTTTTAATTAACCTTTATTGCAATTAAATCAAAAAAACTTCAAAAAAATAAGTTTTCAATTTTCATAGATTAAGATAAAAATTAAAAAGCAAAAAAATAATTTTTCCAGATTTTTCTTAGTTAAATTTGTAATTTTTAGCAATTTAATTAGTTTTAAATAGTTTTTAAATCATAGAAATTCGAAAAATAATCAGAAAAATACAAAATTTGTTTTGAAAGTTCTCTTTAGTTATTTTAGATTTTTGAAAAATAGTTTCACAATTTTCCTCTTTATTTTCATAATTTTTAGTATTTTAATTTAGTTTTAAAAGTTAAAATTAGTTTTTAATTCAAATTTATAAAAGAAAAACCAAGAAAATCAAATTTTAAAATAGTGATAGCGTTTATTTAATATAATCTAGCTTTTTAATTTTCTTTAATTTGCATTTAAGCCCCTGTAATTTACAAACTTTTTCTTTAGGTATAATTATTCAAAATCCACAAACCTTTTCCCGTTCAATATCACCCGATCACTACACGTTTAGCTATTTAATCGCACAGCTCGTTGGGACTTAACGACCTGGGGAAACACTAAACTCTCCTGGACTTAATTGCATTGCGTTCTCAAGCTGTCTGACTTTTATTACGGTTGACCATTCACAAGTGGTTGACTTGTGTAATAAACCTGACTGTTTGGGACCGAATCACATTCCTATTCCTCTAGAGAATGATATCAATACCCGTGGCATACCCTAATACTACACTACAACGATTAGGTTCACTGCCTAGAGTGTTATAAAACTTGCTCGAAGAAAAGGAAGTTCCTTTGACCCCGAACGACGCGTGTAACGTTATCAAGTTTTTTGCGCCGCTGCCGGGGAATAGAATAGCTAGTTAGTAGTCTACCTCGTTTAGGTTTCTTTGCTTGATTCCTATCAAGTAAAAATTTTTTTTCTCAATTTTTAGCTTTCTCATAGTCTATCCCCCTTCTTCGTGACCTTTGTTCGTAACCCCATCACTTTTCATCATGGAAGGTGATAACCAACTTCCATTTCCCCCTACCAACCCCCTTAGACAACTTAGAACCCGCAGTTCCACCAAAACCCTTCTTGAACCTTTTGCAGAACCCGAAAGAGAGCTCAATAGGCGAAGAAAAGCTCTCCATGATTCGGAACCTCAAGGCACTTCCATCAACTTTGATGAAGTCACAACTGAAGAGGAGTCCTCTCATTCCCCACAATCCCCTGAAACCATCATCATTGACGATCTGAGCCAACATGGCGAGGAAATTCCCGCCACTCCGGTCAATAGACCCATCAATCCTCCTGAAGCAAAATCCCTCGGGGAATACTCTTCCCCTCTGCATCTGGGTTTACCAGTGCCATTGTCTACCCTTCAGAACAAGTCAATGAGGTATTGCATGCCTCTGACATTTGGCTTATCCAAAATGTATGTCAATTCCATGGATCCCACAGCGAAAACCTAATCCACCACATCAAACAATTTTTAAAAATTGTTGATGCTATCTATGCCGACGGGGCATCCAAGGAGACATCTAGACTCTGGTTTTTCCCATTTTCTCTTTAAGGACAGGCCAAGGAGTGGCTCGATAAGCTTCCTCCAAAGTCTATTTTCACGTGGGAACAACTCACAACCAAGTTCACCAAGAAGTTCTTTCCCCTTGGAAGAACTGCATTAATTAGGAGCAAAATCCTTTACTTCCATCAAACAGATGGAGAATCTATCGTTAACTCCTGGAATCGTTACAAAGATCTTATTCAACAAGCCCAACACCATAGTATCAACCTTTGGTTGCTTGTTCAAATCTTTTACGACAATGTCTCCCGAAGGGATCAAAAAGGAATTGACCTCTCAACTGGCCAAAGAATTTCTAATCTCACTGCGGAAGAAGGGTGGAACCGCATTGAGGAATACGTTCAATACCAAGACAACCATTAGAATGAGCCAGTAAACGCAATAAGTATATCCACTTTCTCGAATGAAAATTTATCATCTTTCGATGATCGTATTAAGAAAGCACAAGAGAAGCTTGCATACCTCACAAAATCGCCAGAACCAAAAAGGTTATTTAACCCATACCTTATATGCGACATTTGTGGAGGGCCACACGAGAGTGATGCGTGTGATGACACACGCCAAGAGTGCGTCTTCCTTTCCAGTCACGATATTTATGATGACCCTTCACTCCTCACATTCTATCAAAACGATGAATGCAACCCCTGGGGAAATCTAAAATGGAAAACTGAAGGAAAGGAGGGATCTGAATACACCATCCGTGATGCCTTTGAAAAAGAGCTCGGGCAGTTTACCATAGAAGGGGCCACATTCTTAAAAGGTCTTGAGGGGTTTATTCAAGAGCATCAAGCTGAATTAGAGAGTCAACTCGCCAACCTCCACAAAAGAATAAGCGAATCTGGCCCAGACCATCACGATCCAACTTGCGCCATCACTACTCGATAAGGAATTACTACCAAGGATCCCCCGCATCCTGACCAGAATCCCACCACCAGGGAACCTGTGTTAGGAAATGAAGCAATTCCTGAACCTCCTTCGACTCCTCACGATCCCCCTCCACAAACACCAGCACCTGCCCAGCGACCAACTCTCGCACGGATTCCTTATCCCTCTCGTCTGAAGAATCAAAAGGCTGAAGAAGACAATGAGAGAATATTGTCTTATTTAAAACGAGCTTCCGTCAACATACCACTTCTTGACGTATTCTATCACATCCCTAAACATAGGAAATACTTCAAGAGGTTAATATCTAATCGGAAGAAACTTGAAGGGTTGATATCATTAGGAGAAGAATGCTCGGCTATCATCCAGAAAGGCCTGCCCAAGAAGAAAGAAGATCCAGGCAGTTTCACCATCCCTTGTTCTATAGGGGCGCTCTCTATGAAAAACGCCTTGGCGGATCTTGGGGCTAGCATTAACCTGATGCCTCACTCCCTGTTCCTCAAACTCGGATATTCAGGGCTGAAACCAACCAGGATGAGTATTCAATTAGCTGATCGATCAATCAAATATCCCATTAGGGTTTGTGAAAATTTTCTTGTAAGGGTAGGAGAATTCAAGTTTCCAGTTGATTTCGTGATTTTAAAAATAGAGGAAGATAACTCAGTCCCGATAATCCTTGGAAGACCTTTCTTGGCTACAGCTCGTGCCATTATCGATGTTCATGATAGTAAACTCACTTTACGAGTGGGGTCCGAGAGCTTAACCTTTGACATCAAGGATTCTATGAGTCACTCCTCCTCCTACGATCACCCTATTTATTTTGTTGAGGAAGTTGATGAATTTGTTGATGACATAGATGGCTGCATTGATGAGTATATATTAAACGAATTCATAAATGATGATAACAACACAATAGGCGACAACGAAGAAATTAAGATGGTTGGAGCTGTTTCCTTTTACTCGCTTAAGGAAGAAATTGAACCCCTTGAGCTGCAAAAGCCAGAAAACAAGCTAAAACCATCAATCAAGGAACACCCTACCTTAGAACTAAAAGATCTCCCGAGCCATTTAAAATACGCCTTCTGATGAGTGCTTATTCACTCATCATTTTTACCCATCTAAGACCACAAAAACTACTAAAAACACTGAAATATAACCAATTATGCTACAGATATCCTTGGAGTGTGTTTTTATGTATTTCAGGTACAAAGGATCGAAAACAGGGCAAAAACGTGCAGAAATGAGCTTGGAATGGAAAACGTGCTTAGCAGACGGAGCCGGAGTGGATTTTCTACATTTTTGGATCCCGAGACGCATATTTGGAGTGAGAGTGGGGAAAACATACCCGTAACCTAACCCTAAAACCAAATTACCTTTCTTCCCTTTTCACCCGAAACCCGAAGCACCCTTTTTACCCTTTTTAAATTAAACTTAAAACGTTTTATTAAAAACAATTATTTTTTTATTTTAAAACCAATTTTTATTTTTACAACAATTATTTTTATTAAAAAAAAAAAAAAAAAAAAAAAAAAAAAAAAAAAAAAAAAACATTTCTAAAACAAAAACACAAAACACATATTTGTTTTCTACTAACCTTTTAAAATAAAACTACTTAACCCACCCATTCCCTTTAAAACGTTTTACCCAAACCTGCTTTTACCCATTTTACCCAAAACCCACTACAAACCCAGAACCACAAAACATCTTGGCGCCAAAACTATCCCTCTCACTCCTGTCCCTTTCTTCCTTGAACACAGACAAGTCTCATGGTCCCCCCTTCACATGCTCTTCTCCTTGCCAAGTAATCAATCCATGTGATGAAAAGCCAATCAATGGCTGAGGTTATAAGATTGTTGCCCAAGATTGATCCTATGGCTGTGATGAGATTTGTAGAAGCACATTGGACATTCACTCTCATCTCTCTCACTCAAGAAGCACATCAAGAAACACAGTACAAGACAAGACATTTTTCTTAGTTTAGTATAAATAAGAGTTTAGCATTTTGTAAAAAAACTTGTCTAGAAATTCTCATTCTAGTACCACTTTAATTTTCAGTCATTTACGTTTCATGTATCTTTTAATTTAAATGCAATTTAATTTCTGTTTTTTTTTAGTTCCAAGTTCCTAGTTCCAAGTTTATGCAGTTTAATATTTTTTTTTCATTGTTCTTGTTTATGTCCATTATGCTCTAAAGTTTGTTAAAGGTCCCTTTGTAGTTGTGGTTAATGATAAAAACAAGTTTGTTAAGATTTCAAACCTTTACAGTGTCAAAAGTCAGTTTCTGCCCTCAAAAGGGGTGTTTGGTATTGCATCAGTCCTGGGTCAAAAATTCAGTTTTGACCCATGTTTGGTCTTGAATTGGTTTGTTAAAGTTTTCTCTTAGTTAGGTTAGTATTGGTTTAGTGTTAGCATTTGTTTTCATAAGTATTCAAAGTTTTCATTAAGTCATTTTTTTTTTCTTCCCAAAATCTGTTGACAGACCCTCTTTGCTATCCTTTTTATTAGCCTATTTTAGCTCTATAATAGCTATAAATTAGTTTTTTTTAGGGTCTTTAGTATATGAATTTAAAATGTTTGAACTTGTCGTAGTTTTTAGAATACCTTAGATAGCTTAAAACTTGCCTTCAAAATGCTCCCTTGCTTCCTTTCTGGTTCTGTGTCGCTGACCACATCAGCAGCCATTAGCCCTTTTTAAGCTAGATTTTAGGTGTGTTAGAATTAGAGTTAGGATCTAATGTTGACTTTACAAGTAGTTTATAGATAGGATTAGAATTGTTTTAGCTTATTTTTGAATTTGAAGCCCTTTTGTTAGCTTATTTTTTTAGCTGCTAGTCACCCCTTTATGCTTTTCTTTTTCTGTCTTTCAGTCCTTAATTAGTCCACAGAGCCCTTTTGACAAGCTCTTGAAGAGCTTGTTATAAGTTCCTTAATAGCTAAAACTCATTTTATAGGCTCCTTGTAGTATGTTCATTACCTATTTTAGGCATTTAGATCATTAGGTGCTCATCTAGTATGCTTATTTATGCCTTAAAAACAGCCCCTTCATGTCCCTTTTTTCCGTCTCAGTCTCACAACAGCAGCAATAGTTAGTTTTTTTTTCTTTAGCTTATTTCAATGTTTTTGTAGCTTAATGTTGTTTTCTAATAGCTCTTTAGTATTTTAGATTAAGGATCTTTAGTTTAGCCTATTTTCAAACTTTCGATAGCTTCTAGCAGCTTATTAAACCAAACAGCCCCTTGTGTGTTTCTTGGTGTAAATAAGCTGTTATCAACTTATTTCAGCTTTGATAAGTTTAGTTTTTTTTGTTAAAGAGTCTTATTTTTATCTCACAATTAAGTTAACAAAAATAAAAGCAAAAAAAGTGGATGCCACAGGATTCGAACCTGTGACCTGCTGCCCATAGCCCACGACCTCAACACAGCACACATTTCCATCTGCACTACCACTTGTTTTGTGTTACGATTTGCTTTCCTAATTATTTAAATATACCTAGCAGTTTTAGATTATTCCCTTTTAGAGCTTATTAATTGCTGAATTCATTAAGCAGTAGCATGTTTTATTATTTTTCATAGATTTAGTTTAATTAAAAGTATTTTCTGTATTTTTCTTAAATTTTTCTAAAAATGTTTAGTATTTTTAATTAATTAATTAGTTAAAATTAGTTTTTAATTCATAATAAATAAAATAAAAGTCGAAAAAATACCCGGCTTTTTTTTCTAAAATTATTTTTAGTCATTTAGAATGTAGGAAAATTGGTTTTGCACCCGTAGGCTTTAAATTGCAAAGATTTCACGTTTTAGGCTCGGTGCATTCCCGGTTTTCGCGTTTTTTAGTTTTAATGCCCTAGGACGTAGTGTAGCTTCGTTTTATTGTTTCGTATGCTTAGTAGTAGTTAGATCATCATTTACTTTGTTCCCGTAGCCTTAATTACTTTCCCTTTAGTTAATTTGTAGAATACGTAATCAAAAAAAAAAAAACAAAAACAAAAATCCCGACCAATTCAAGCACTTTAATAACAAACCTCAAACGTAACCGTCAATTCACTCCTCGTTGGGAAACGACCTGGGTAATCATTTGCCCGGTATCACTTATCGAGTATTCGCGGGTTTTGCGTGTCGATCATTTTCCTAAGAGGTCGATTTGTAATTCTCTCGCGTGTATTCGTATTTGGTATTTTCTATCACATCAAATTTTGGCGCCGCTGCCGGGGAGGTTGTGTTGCGACAATATCGTTACGGTTTGACGATTAGTGACTTGAAGATCCTTCCTCGTGAAGTTATTTGCTTTCCAAAAAAACCCAAAAACCCAAAAATATTTTCCTTTTCAAAGTTTATTTTCTCTTTTATGTTTTTTATTTATCAAAACCCCAAAAATATTCTTCTCATTCCTCTTATTCGTTGATTCTATTTCTCTTACCCTCTTTCACCGTTTGATTCTATTCTTCGTATCCTCTCGATCACTTAATTCTATTTCTTTAACCCTCTATAAGTTTAATTCTCATGACGACGATCGATTATCGTCGTTGTTTTCACTGTAAAGGCCGTATGGAAGAGGATCAGCTTTACTGTCTCAATCGCGATTGTATATGTGAGCGGTGTGGAAGAGCTGGTGCAAGAAAATATTGCTATTGGTGCGAATTATCCGATAAGAACTCTCTCGATGATTCTCCAAGTTTTTCCGACCTCCCACCTCAACCCGAGATTTGTTCTCTTGTTTCTAAGCCTAAACCGTCTAGATTTGATCAAAATCTTTCGCGATTTACGGTTAAGAGAAAAGAACAAGAACCGGAGACCAAAACGGAAGTGGTGGAAATTGCTAGCTCTGAGAGCACACCACTTGTCCCACCTCCGGAATCTTCGAAACATTTTTCGAACGAAATCGTGAACATGATTGAAAACTTCTTAAATGAACTTCGTCAAGATTCAATTTCGGGAAATACAAATACGACTTGTGATGTTGTTGAGCCCTCGATCCCTATTCCCGAGCCCGAGTTATCTTCTTTCGATCAAGATTATTGCTACGGTTGTGGAGACGTGTTACCAAAAGGTTTTCGTTGTTTCAAATGTATGTGCAAGTGGTGTGGAAATTATCTTACTAATGGATTTTGTTCGATTTGTGCCGAGAATTCATTCGCTTATGATTCTAATCCAAATTCCTTCAATTTTCCTCAAAACGATTTCAACTACCCTCCACAGAATTCATATGAACCACAACCGTACTATCAAGATTTCAATGATACATCATTTCAGAATTTCTCTCCTCAATACCTTATTTGTGCAAATTGTGGGGGTCCTCATTATGATTACCAATGTCAATCATGGAATCAAAATTACCATGGACCTGATCCTTGTTATAACACTCCTTGTTTTGACAATTTCCAACCCCCACAATTTTCCGTCATTGAACAATTTCCCATCATTGATCAACATCCTCGTGAGAAAAGTATGCTAGAAGAACTTGCCGAAGACCAAACGTCTCGCAACGAAAAATCTATGCTAGAATTACTTGAAGAAGAGGAACGAGCCGCTAAGATTCAAAGATGTCTTGAAGAAATACGAATCGAGGAACGAGCACTTGCAAGACGTGCCCGATGGCTCGCGACTTACATTGACGATGATGATGATAGTGACGATGATGATGAAAGTTTGTCGGCCGAAACCACACACGAAGAGCCCGTTAACTCTCTAAGTATGGGGGACGAGCATCTTAGCACTATTCCGGAAACGGAATCGTCTTGTGTTGAGAACCTTGTCCCAACCCCAAGTGAGTGCGAGGGCGTCTCCGATATGATGTGTGATGAGCCGGTTGATGATGATTCTTCTCCTCCCACCCCTAATGATTCTGTTGAGATGATCTCCGAGTCTGAAAATGACTTTACGTCGTTTGACGATTCCTTGTCGTGTGGAGACATCAAATATGTTGAGGAAGATCCTTCTGAGCTCGTCAGCTTAGAAGAAGTGAGAGATTTTGAACCTGAAGAAAGAGAAATCGACACTGATTTTGATTCGGATGATGAAGATATTCTTGTTGTGTCCGAGGAACCTTTTACTATGGCATTCACTAATCCTCTGTTTGACTTAGATTCTGAATTCACTCAAATTTCAGATAACCCAATCTTTGACATTCAGAATGAGGATAGTGACCTTTACTCGGAAAACCCCGTTACCTCTTTACCCGAGCTCGAGGACTCTACTTTTGAAGAAAAGAATAGTGGCAATCCCACTTCGACTTTAGACCTTCTCGAGGAGTTCGCCGATGAACTCGCTCTTATCGATCACTCTCCACCGGGAGATGATGATGTGCACTTCGACTTTGAAGCCGACCTTACTGAATTGGAAAATCTTCTATACAATAGGTCTTCTGATAATTCGTTGAGTGACACTCTTATGGAAGAGGTCGACTCATTTCTTTCTCCGGATGACTCGATGCCTCCGAGTTTTGAGAGTGACGGCTATGGCTTAGATCCATCATCCACCCGTCCGCCTGCTAAACCGCCGGATGATGGAATCTCTTCTAAGCCCGATACGGATGTTTTCATTGCTTCAGTGGTGGATAACATTGTTGAACATTCGCTCAATGTTCCTCAATCTAATCTTTTGCCCACCCGACCCAACCGTTGTCATCTCAATGACACCGTGATTTCTTATCCCATTTCTTCTCCATATCTTATCTCCTACGAGAGTGAAGATACCATCTTTGACCCCGGCATTTCTCATTCTCTTAAGCCGGTTATATCTCATCGGAGTGGAACTTTCAGCACATTCAATGTTTCTTCAAACCATTTGAATGAAAGTCCGATGGAGGTTTTCTCTTCCACTTGCTCCCCCATGGACCAATGAATTTGGGGTCGAGTCAAGCTAGCGACTCGGTTAACAAAAACAGTAGCATTTAATGGGTTTTCACCCATGTTTCTGACTTCTTTCTATTTTCTAACACTAAGTGTGGGGGTATTTCCCCCACTGTTGTTTGCTTGTTGTGTGTTTGCTCTCTGTTTTCAGGATTCCCGTAGATCGTGATGATTGATGCGCCTGTTTTCAATCCAGCCGCCCAATATCCGATCTCTTTGCTAACGTTTATCTAGGGATATCTTATTAATCCTTTTTGTAAAAAAAGATTTCGCTTCCACACTTGGCTAGTAGTATTACCTTTTTCCGTTCTATAGTTTCGGCTACGGCCGGTACTTTGAATATTGAGGGCAATATTCAATTCTAAGTGTGGGGGGGGGGGGGGGGGAATTCTAGCGAATTTTGATCACATTATGTACCTTCTAGTACCCTAGCACCCACGTTTTGACCAACAATTTTAAAAATTTTATCGTTTTAAGTCAAGTATTTACATTTACAAGAAGTGCTTTGCACAAAAATAATTCATTGATACTTCGGTGTTAATGGTAGTTTAGTCTTGATTTGGCTAGAACAAGGGGAATCCCGACTCTGCTAGAGTGTTGATCTAGCTGCTCTCTTAACATTTAGGCTAAGGTTTTACACGTTGTGCAAATGAAAATGCTAAGCGTAGAGTAGTTGGTTCTCTTTAGAGCTTATATAAGTAATCTATGGCTTTTTCTCCCAGAAGCTAACTAATTGGACTAAAATACGTGCTCGTTGTCAAACTTTTGAACATTCAAATAGTCTTGCTACAATAAAAAGTTTTTAAGCAAAATTGATTTAGAGTCCGAGTTCAACTTTTTATTTAAATTTCCGAGAAAGCATACTTTCTCTAAATCTGAATAATGTTGCAAAATGAAAGTATCGAAAAATTCTTGAATGATGCAAAAGTTGCAAGTTTAAAGTTCAAAGTCAAAAAAAAAAAAAAAAAAAAAAAAAAAAAAAAAAAAAAAAAAAAGTGAAAAAGAAAAAAAGTGAAGAAAAGTTGAAAAATGAAAAATATGAGTTGCGTGAATAAAATCACTAAGTTGCTTATGAATAAATGTGCGAAACTTGCTTTTTCTTAAATTTAAATCGGAAGTTGAACTCGTATTCGTCAAAGTTGTCTAAAAGTTTGACGGTAATTTGGAAATCCTTGATTTCAAAGATCCCGAAAGCTCCGATACTATTCTCGAGGGTGAAAACCTAGCCTCCTTTAAAGGACAAGCTGAGAAGAAAGTCGCAACATGGAGTGATCTCACCTTTGAATCTCGAATTTCTAAATTGTCGTCGGTTGTAATCCATTTAGGTTTAGTTTTAACTTAACGGTAGCTTCGTAAATCTTTGGAATCGAATTCCCGCTGATTCCGGTACTATTCTCAAGGGTGAAAACCTAGCCTCCTTAAAAGGACAAGCTGAGAAGAAAGCCGCTACATGGAAAAGGCTCTTTCGAACCTTAGACTTTCATCGTTTCCGGTGAGTTAGTACTTTAGTAAGTGGATCATAGCCATAACAAATGTCGATTTCAATGGTCAAACTTTTGAAAATGAGCACACACACTTAAATTGTATAAATTGCGGGAGTAAAAAGTTAAGTCTCGACTTACATAGATTATTTGTATAAGTAGTGTTAGCATTTTACAAAAACGTTTGCACAATAAGTTTAAGCTTGGTTTGAGAGTATCAAAAAGAGGATGACGATTACAATTCCCCGGAGACACCCATTTTGCGTGAATCCCGTTCCGTGATGCCATGTTTTGATAATCAAGCATGTTATTTATTTACGTTCAAGTTTAAATTTCTAGAAGTAAAATAAAAAGTCGAAACGGGGTATTCTTGGTATTTTTGATCCTTTCATTACTTCATATGATCGGATTGCTAGGGACTAGCAATTGATAGTGTGGGGGATTTGATGAGTGCTTATTCACTCATCATTTTTACCCATCTAAGACCACAAAAACGTCTAAAAACACTGAAATATAACCAATTATGCTACATATATCCTTGGAGTGTGTTTTTATGTATTTCAGGTACAAAGGATCAAAAACAGGGCAAAAACGTGCAGAAATGAGCTTGGAATGGAAAACGTGCTTAGCAGACGGAGTCGGAGTGGATTTTCTACATTTTTGGATCCCGAGACGCATATTTGGAGTGAGAGTGGGGAAAACATACCCGTAACCTAACCCTAAAACCAAATTACCTTTCTTCCCTTTTCACCCGAAACCCGAAGCACCCTTTTTACCCTTTTTAAATTAAACTTAAAACGTTTTTATTAAAAACAATTATTTTTTTATTTTAAAACCAATTTTTATTTTTACAACAATTATTTTTATTAAAAAAAAAAAAAAAAAAAAAAAAAAAAAAAAAAAAAAAACATTTCTAAAACAAAAACACAAAACACATATTTGTTTTCTACTAACCTTTTAAAATAAAACTACTTAACCCACCCATTCCCTTTAAAACGTTTTACCCAAACCTGCTTTTACCCATTTTACCCAAAACCCACTACAAACCCAGAACCACAAAACATCTTGGCGCCAAAACTATCCCTCTCACTCCTGTCCCTTTCTTCCTTGAACACAGACAAGTCTCATGGTCCCCCCTTCACATGCTCTTCTCCTTGCCAAGTAATCAATCCATGTGATGAAAAGCCAATCAATGGCTGAGGTTATAAGATTGTTGCCCAAGATTGATCCTATGGCTGTGATGAGATTTGTAGAAGCACATTGGACATTCACTCTCATCTCTCTCACTCAAGAAGCACATCAAGAAACACAGTACAAGACAAGACATTTTTCTTAGTTTAGTATAAATAAGAGTTTAGCATTTTGTAAAAAAACTTGTCTAGAAATTCTCATTCTAGTACCACTTTAATTTTCAGTCATTTACGTTTCATGTATCTTTTAATTTAAATGCAATTTAATTTCTGTTTTTTTTTAGTTCCAAGTTCCTAGTTCCAAGTTTATGCAGTTTAATATTTTTTTTCATTGTTCTTGTTTATGTCCATTATGCTCTAAAGTTTGTTAAAGGTCCCTTTGTAGTTGTGGTTAATGATAAAAACAAGTTTGTTAAGATTTCAAACCTTTACAGTGTCAAAAGTCAGTTTCTGCCCTCAAAAGGGGTGTTTGGTATTGCATCAGTCCTGGGTCAAAAATTCAGTTTTGACCCATGTTTGGTCTTGAATTGGTTTGTTAAAGTTTTCTCTTAGTTAGGTTAGTATTGGTTTAGTGTTAGCATTTGTTTTCATAAGTATTCAAAGTTTTCATTAAGTCATTTTTTTTTTCTTCCCAAAATCTGTTGACAGACCCTCTTTGCTATCCTTTTTATTAGCCTATTTTAGCTCTATAATAGCTATAAATTAGTTTTTTTTAGGGTCTTTAGTATATGAATTTAAAATGTTTGAACTTGTCGTAGTTTTTAGAATACCTTAGATAGCTTAAAACTTGCCTTCAAAATGCTCCCTTGCTTCCTTTCTGGTTCTGTGTCGCTGACCACATCAGCAGCCATTAGCCCTTTTTAAGCTAGATTTTAGGTGTGTTAGAATTAGAGTTAGGATCTAATGTTGACTTTACAAGTAGTTTATAGATAGGATTAGAATTGTTTTAGCTTATTTTTGAATTTGAAGCCCTTTTGTTAGCTTATTTTTTTAGCTGCTAGTCACCCCTTTATGCTTTTCTTTTTCTGTCTTTCAGTCCTTAATTAGTCCACAGAGCCCTTTTGACAAGCTCTTGAAGAGCTTGTTATAAGTTCCTTAATACCTAAAACTCATTTTATAGGCTCCTTGTAGTATGTTCATTACCTATTTTAGGCATTTAGATCATTAGGTGCTCATCTAGTATGCTTATTTATGCCTTAAAAACAGCCCCTTCATGTCCCTTTTTTCCGTCTCAGTCTCACAACAGCAGCAATAGTTAGTTTTTTTTTTTTTAGCTTATTTCAATGTTTTTGTAGCTTAATGTTGTTTTCTAATAGCTCTTTAGTATTTTAGATTAAGGATCTTTAGTTTAGCCTATTTTCAAACTTTCGATAGCTTCTAGCAGCTTATTAAACCAAACAGCCCCTTGTGTGTTTCTTGGTGTAAATAAGCTGTTATCAACTTATTTCAGCTTTGATAAGTTTAGTTTTTTTGTTAAAGAGTCTTATTTTTATCTCACAATTAAGTTAACAAAAATAAAAGCAAAAAAAGTGGATGCCACAGGATTCGAACCTGTGACCTGCTGCCCATAGCCCACGACCTCAACACAGCACACATTTCCATCTGCACTACCACTTGTTTTGTGTTACGATTTGCTTTCCTAATTATTTAAATATACCTAGCAGTTTTAGATTATTCCCTTTTAGAGCTTATTAATTGCTGAATTCATTAAGTAGTAGCATGTTTTATTATTTTTCATAGATTTAGTTTAATTAAAAGTATTTTCTGTATTTTTCTTAAATTTTTCTAAAAATGTTTAGTATTTTTAATTAATTAATTAGTTAAAATTAGTTTTTAATTCATAATAAATAAAATAAAAGTCGAAAAAATACCCGGCTTTTTTTTCTAAAATTATTTTTAGTCATTTAGAATGTAGGAAAATTGGTTTTGCACCCGTAGGCTTTAAATTGCAAAGATTTCACGTTTTAGGCTCGGTGCATTCCCGGTTTTCGCGTTTTTTAGTTTTAATGCCCTAGGACGTAGTGTAGGCTTCGTTTTATTGTTTCGTATGCTTAGTAGTAGTTAGATCATCATTTACTTTGTTCCCGTAGCCTTAATTACTTTCCCTTTAGTTAATTTGTAGAATACGTAATCAAAAAAAAAAAAAACAAAAACAAAAATCCCGACCAATTCAAGCACTTTAATAACAAACCTCAAACGTAACCGTCAATTCACTCCTCGTTGGGAAACGACCTGGGTAATCATTTGCCCGGTATCACTTATCGAGTATTCGCGGGTTTTGCGTGTCGATCTTTTTCCTAAGAGGTCGATTTGTAATTCTCTCGCGTGTATTCGTATTTGGTATTTTCTATCACATCACCTTCCTTCAAGGAAAGGACCAACTCCATGTCATCATAAGCTCATCGCTGACCACTGAACAAAAAGAGAAGCTCTTGGAAGTTTTAAAAGAGTACAAAGGAGTGATCGCGTGGAGTGTGGCTGACATTAAGGGTATTGATTCTACATTCTGTACTCATAAAATCCTCATGGAAGAAGATTAAAAACCAACCGTTCAGTCGCAGAGGAGGGTCAACCCTAACATTAAGGAGGTAGTAAAGAAAGAAGTCATCAAGCTCCTCGATGCTGGCCTTATCTACCCCATTTCGGATAGCCCATGGGTCAGCCCAGTCCAGGTGGTTCCAAAAAAGGGAGGAATGACGGTTCTAAAAATGAAAAGGGTGATTTAGTGCCACAAAGAACGGTTACTGGTTGGCGTGTTTGTATCGACTAAACAAAGTTAAATGATGCCACCCGAAAAGATCATTTTCCTCTGCCATTCATTGACCAAATGCTCGAAAGGTTAGCCGGGCATGAATACTACTGTTTCCTTGATGGTTTTTCAGGATATTTTTAAATTCCCATTGCCCCCGAAGATCAGGAAAAGACTACGTTTACATGCCCATACGGGACGTTTGCCTACAAGCGAATGCCCTTCGGGTTATGTAACGCACCCGCCACCTTTCAGCGATGTATGATGGCCATATTCCATGAATTAATTGAGGACAGCATGGAAGTCTTCATGGATGATTTCTCGGTATTTGGAAATTCCTTCGACCTTTGTCTTTCCAACCTTAGGAAGATGTTGAAATGGTGCGAAGAAACTAATTTGGTCCTAAATTGGGAAAAATGTCATTTCATGGTTGTGGAAAACTAGAAGGGGGGGTTGAATAGTTTTGCCGATTTTAAGTTGATTTCAAAAACTTTAGATTCGATATTATGTGAAATCGTATGGATGTTGAGAACGTATAGATCTAATGATAATGTAAGTAAATAAACAAAGATAAGGGATAGAAATGACACAACCGATTTATAGTGGTTCGGCTACAAGGACACCTTCCTTGCCCTACTCCACTCCCCGAGTCACCTACTAGAGAGTTCAAGCACTATGTCAACAAACTCCTTCACTTGGCGGAGAAGCCTTCACAACGTTGCTTACACTTTATCCGGTACAAAGCTAGATACCGAGTCCGTAGCATGGTGGACCAAACCAACACAACTATTACACAACAAATATGTGAAATATCAAATACAAGATCTTCGCTACAGAAATCTTGCGGAGTGACAAATCAATCAAGGACCCCTTGCTAGGATGACTTGTAGAATGCTCGTGATCTCGCCTTAGAGAAGGACCTATATGAGAATCACAAATAGAAAGAAAAGAAGAACAACTCTCTAGATCAAGTGATCTATATGTTAGAAGAGAATGAGAGTGTATGAGAGATTTAGTAAGAAGAGGGGTGAGTTAGAATGAAGAAATGGCTCTCTATTTATAGGCAAATTTCCTCACTGTTCACACGGATCCCACGGATCCCTTCCACTTGGGATCCGGCTAGCACAAAGCTAGGGATCCGTGGAACGCTCCTCTTTGCCCATGGGTTTTTTGGTTATGGGTCATGGGTTGGTCCATGGGTTATATCTAGATTCAATGTATCTAAGTATACATTGTATCAAGTCTCGTTGGGTATGGGTTAAGATCCATGGGTTGTGATTTTTACCCATCCTAATTAACTATTACAACAAATGCTTTTGTTACTACATTTTTGTATTTAAAAGATTATATGTAAATGCTTTACAAAAATAACATGTATCCTTATAATTATACTTAAGAAAACATTATATATGTTATCAACAAAACACAAAGAGATCGCAAAATATTAATAAACGTTTTTACGGTTTATTTGTATTAACAATCTCCCCCTTTTTGTTAATGACAAAATATAATGTTATGATGAGTAAAACTTAAGAATAGATGTAAGTTTTGAAAGCTCCTAAGTTTTACTTCTTCTCCCCCTTTTTGTCGAAACAAAAAGTTAACCCTTGGAGGAAAAAGTAGTCTACTTACTCCCCCTTGACGGTAGCTCCCCCTAGTTTGGGCGTCAAGAGAAGAAAAATCTACAAAAGAAAGTTAGTAACATGCTTAATTGATCTTATGGTTGTCGAGAAACAAGATAGGGAGCCAAGGTATGTAAACAAGGCCTTGTAATAAAACGACAAATTGTAGTGGTAGTTAAGCCACTTACAAGCATGTAAAAATAAGAACAAGACTTGTTCTTGAAAATGACAAAAAGATATAAAAAGTGAAAAATAGTAGTAGAGATTCCTTCCATGCTTGCATAAGGTTATGGATGGAGGTTTTGATGAGTAATTGTATTGATGCGATCAAGGATGAGGTTGAGTATGAAACGCATTTCTTCCCTAACTTCTATTGCAATTTTCCTAGTGGATTGGCAATGTTCACAATGTAGATGATGTGGGTAATGAGTGCGGAAGTTTTCCGGGTTGTTTTGATTTGAGTTATGCGGAAGTTGTGGTGGAAAAATAGGAAAATATGGATCAAAATCCGGAATGTTTATATGTGGTGGTGGAAAAGAACCTAGATGTTCTTGTGATGTGATGGGAGCTAGAGGTGGTGATGTTTCAAAATCTTGAAAAATAGTATTTGGTGATGTGGGGGGTGTTGAAAAGACTATTTCTTTTTCTTTAGGTTGGGTAGATCTTGTTGGAGTCCTAAGGAGTTCCAAAAGAGTTATTTTAGGTGGTGATGAAGTTGGTGTACTTGTTGGTGATGAGGGTGGTGCTATAATGGAAGCATCTTGTGGTGAGTTATTTGAGGATGAATCATTTGAGGTTGGTTTTGCTAAACAACAAGATCAGATACTAATCCGGGCGGATATCCTAGCATTTGATTGTGGTATTTTGGATGGTGGAAGTACAAAGGTTTGGATATCATGATTGTTTGTACTAGATGATTCTCCTAAAGGGTTTTTGGATGACATTATGAAGTGTGTTTGTGAGAAGGAGATGGAGTATGCAAGCATTTTGGGAGTTATATATATATAGAAAAACAACACATTGTAATGAATGCTTGACCCAAAACGTGGATTAAAATCTAATGATTAGATATGAATTCAAGGCATGTGATCATGAGAACACAAGCATTAAAGAGCATACTCCCAAAAATAAGACAAATGTGGATATTTCATCCAAAATGACAAAAATAGAAGTTGAAAACAGCTTCTGTATACACGGATCCTACGGATCCTTCACATGAGGGATCCGTCCAGCATGAAGGCTGGGATCCGTGGGTCTGGTGTTTCAGGCAGTACAAAATTCTCCTTTTGGAAATATTTTTGCCTATTGTGTGCCTATATGCAAACTATTTGGAGTTGCGGTTATCTCGACCCCTAAAACGAAATAAAAACTAAACTAGAAGTATAAAAAGTATCCTATTGAGATAACCCGAAAACACATATTTAGTACATAAGTACGTAATCTTGTGTTGTCAATGCTCCTAATTCATTGTAGCTTAAATGAATGTACCCGAAAACACATATTAGTTATGTGTCCCCTTTAGCATTCAAAAGACATGAGATGCAATGAAAACGGGTTTTTACTTTGTATTAATAATGAAAAAGCGATTTGTCCTAGACGTGAGAAATTGCTTTTGTGAAATTGACACGGGAAGGTATCATCCTTTTAGAAAACATTGTGAAAGTAGGTTTTTCTTTGAAAATGTGTATATAAAAAGTAGGAGAGCTATAAGTAAAAAGAAACTTATCTTTAGGTTTTGAAAATTCCCGTATTGTTTGTGAGTTGTGCGTGAAATAGAGATCCTAGACTCAGAGGGAAGAAGGCTAGTGTTTACATACCTTGTAGAGTCAAAATAAATTACGACGTGTGTTCCATTAAACCAAGACCAAGACGAAGTAGGTTGAATTGTTCCCGCTTCAATGGTTTGGTGAGGACGTCGGCTATGTTATCTTCGGATGCTACCTTCTCAATAGAAATGTTCCCCTTTTGAACATTGTCTCTTAAGAAGTGATGACGAATCTCTATATGCTTGGTGCGAGAATGCAATACCGGATTCTTGCTTAAGTCGATGGCACCTTTGTTATCACATAGAATGGTTATGTCGCTTAGATGAATGTCGTAGTCTACTAACGCTTGTTTCATCCATAGTGCTTGTTGGCATGCTTTGCCGGCGGAGACGTACTCGGCTTCGGTTGTTGATATTGCTAGAGCCGTTTGTTTCTTAGAAAACCACGATGTTAAACAACATCCCATGAAAGTACACACCCCACGTGTACTTTTTCTATCAACGTAATCCCCTGCATGGTCAGAATCTGCATATACAATTGTTTCTACACCCGTGCCCTTAGGATACCATAATCCTAATTGTGTTGTACCCTTAATGTATCTAAAAATTCTTTTTACGGCTTCTAGGTGTGAAGTTTTGGGGTTTTCTTGAAACCTAGCACATAAGCAGACACTAAACATGATATCCGACCTACTTGCCGTGAGGTAGAGGAGACTACCTATCATGCCACGATATTTAGTATTATCTACGGATTCGCCGTCTTCATCTTTTGTTAGTTTGGTGTCGGATGACATGGGTGTCCTAATTGGTTTCGACTCTTCTAGACCAAATTTCTTTAACATCTCCTTGATGTATTTAGATTGATTGAAGAAGATACCATCTTCTACTTGTTTAATTTGTAGACCAAGAAAGAAGCTAAGTTCTCCCACCATACTCATCTCGAACTCGTCATGCATGATTTTAGAGAAATCATCATACATGTCTTGACAAGTGGATCCGAATATAATATCATCTACGTATATTTGTACTATGATTATGTGTGACTCCTTTTTCTTAGTAAAGAGTGTGTTGTCAACTAACCCCATGGTATAGTTATGTTTAATTAAAAAGGACTTGAGTCTATCATACCAAGCTTTTGGAGCTTGTTTAAGACCATAAAGGGCTTTCTTTAATTTATAAACGTGTTTGGGTTTTTCAAAATCGATGAAGCCCGGAGGTTGAGCTACATATACTTCTTCATTAATAAGACCATTTAGAAAAGCGCTTTTGACATCCATTTGATAAAGCTTTAGATCATTAGCACAAGCATACGCAAGAAGTATTCTTATAGACTCTAATCTAGCCACGGGGGCATAGGTCTCATCAAAGTCTATTCCTTCTTGTTGGTTATACCCTTGGGCAACGAGTCTAGCTTTGTTCATAGATACTACTCCGTTTGCATCTAATTTGTTTTTATACACCCATTTTGTTCCTATTACGGTTTGATTTATAGGTGGAGGGACAAGTGTCCAAACATCATTATAAACAAATTTATTTAATTCTTCTTGCATAGCCATTACCCAACTTTCATCTTTTATGGCTTCTTGTGTGTTCTTAGGTTCTATAGTTGAAACAAAACAAAATAAGCTACTTAGGTTTTGAACTTGAGACCTTAATGTTTGTTCGTTTAGCTTTCCTATGACCTTATCTACGGGGTGATCTTTGGACTCTTTAATGTTTGTGATTTCACTAATTGAAGGTTCATCTTCTTCGTTAATCTTTTTCTTAATTACAATAGCTTCACTTTCTATGATCTCGTCATCGACAATAGGTGGAGAGGGTTTGGGTGGACTTTCATCAAATTTTATGTTTAATGACTCTTCTACCTTCATTGTTTCTTTGTTTAATATGACGTAGGCTTTGCTATTAGGCGAGTAACCTAAAAAGATACCTTCGGTTGATTTAGGATCAAATTTTGTAAGGTAATCTTTAGTGTTAAGAATGAAGCATTTGCTTCCAAAGACTCTAAAATGATTTAAAGTAGGCTTTTTGCCTCGGAGTAACTCATATGGAGTTTTACCTAAGACTGGTCTAATTAAGACTCGATTGAGTATGTATGTTGAGGTATCAACAGCATTACACCAAAATTTTTGAGGTATGGATTGTTCGTTAAGCATGGTTCTACTCATTTCTTGAAGGGTTCTATTCTTTCTTTCTACTACCCCATTCGATTGTGGAGTGCGTGGAGCCGAGAAGTTGTGAGTAATACCATTAGCGTCACAAAAAGCTCCGAATTGCACTTCATTATCGAATTCCCTACCATGATCCGTCCTAATAGACACTATGGGTTTTCCTAGTTGTCTTTGGATCTTTTTGCTTAATATTTCAAAATAGTTAAAGGTTTCCGTTTTGTTCTTTAAAAATTTTGTCCAAGTATACCTAGAGTAGTCATCCACTATTACCAAAGTATAGTAGTTGCCTCCATAACTTTGGATAGCGGATGGACCAAATAAATCCATATGTAGTAATTCTAGACACCTAGTTGTGGACACCATGTTTTTAGCTTTATGACTCGAGTGAGCTTGTTTTCCTATATTACAAGCATCACAAAAATGATGTTCATATTTTAACTTAGGTAGATCTCTTACTAGATCTTTGGATGATAGCGATTGAAGAAGTCGCATATTGGCATGACCCAATCTTCGATGCCATAAGGTCGAAGTATCATCCATAGAGGTAAGACATAGTTTGTCTTTAGGTTCATTACCGATTTTAATGACATAGACTCCATGTTTCCTAATTCCTCTTCCTATGGTTATGCCATTTTTAAGTATCTTACTACCGGTTTCGGTAAAAAGTACATTGCACTTTTTATCACATATTTGTCCTATACTTAAGAGATTAAAGTTTAGGTTTTCTACGTGACACACATCGTTAATGGTTAGAGATTTGTTAGAAACCGTACCTTTACCGATTATTCTACTTTTGCTATTTCCAAACACCACATTACCTCCATTTACGGATTCATATGTGGAGAATAGATCCCTATTGCCGGTCATGTGCCTCGTGCACCCGCTATCCTTGACCCATTCATCGGGGTCTAGGTCGACCTTTAAGCACACCTAAAACAATAATAAACTCAAAAGTTTGGTCCCCATTTATTCATGGGTCCATTAGTGTTAAACATTCCATTCATGTTAGACATGTATGGATAAGATAAGTATGCATTCCATGGAGCAAAGTTTTGAAAAGAGAAACCGTTTTGCATATTAGGGTTCCATCCCATTTGATGGTTACTTCTTGGATAAACGTTATTAGGTCTCCTAGATGCATTATGTTTTTGAAAAGATGGTGCTTTGTTTCTTGCAAAAGTAGGATTAATTTTTGGAGGTGGATGTCTAGTGGTGACATGAGTTGGTTTCTTCCTATTTACGATAACGAACTCGTTTCTAGATGATGAAGCTATGTTATTACCACTAGTTGTCACAGCAGATCCACGGATCCCAGTTTGTACACTGGCCGGTTCCCTTTTTAGGGGATCCGTGGGATCCGCCACAACAGTGGCTGGTTTTTCTAATTCTTTAACAAATTTTGTTTCTTTACTTTCACTAGTTGATGGATCAAGTTGTTGTATGCCTAGACCTTTTTGGTTGTTGCCGGTTTTAACACCATCGAGTATTGTATCTAAGGTGTTTGTACTCATTCTAGCAATTTTAGAATCTAAATGATCAACTAGTGTTTGAAGTTGAACACAAAGTTCACATTCACCACTTGCTATTTTACCCTTTTCCAAACGTTTTAGTTTTGCTTTTAATTCTATGACTTCTTTATCTAAACGTTGGTTTTGACTCTTTAAAAGCTTGTTTTTGTTAATTAGTTTTAAGCTAATATTGCATAGTTTATCATATTCATTATGCAATGAGTCGTCATCAAGTGATGAACTACTATAGTATTCGTGACATACCTCGTCATTTGCCATGAGACAAATTTCTTCGTCCTCCTCGTCGCTTATTCCCCACGTGCCGCTCACGAATGCCTTTTGATCATCCCGTTTGGGACACTTACTAATAAAGTGGTTTGGGTCCCCGCATTTAAAGCAAGTACGATCATCCTTTGGCTTTTCGTCCTCTTTGTTTTTCCGAAAGCCTTTCTTATCGTCATACGGTTGTTTGACGTATCTACCCTTTCTTCTAAAGAACTTTTTAAAGTCCCTTACCGCCATAGCGTACTCTTCGTCGTCACTACTCGAAGATGAGCTCTCCTCATCGCTCGAAATCTTTTTGGCTTTACGGGCAAGAGATTTGTGTTTCTCTTTCACCTTTGAGGCTTCGGAATCTTTAGCAAGGACAAGCTCGTAGACTTTTAGGTTGCCTATGAGTTCATCGAGGGTGAGGATTGTCAAATCTTTTGACTCTTCGATTGCCGTCACCTTGGATCTCCACTTCGATGGAAGTGCCCTTAGATATCTCCTAACATGGTTACAGCTAGAAAAGGATTCATCAAGTGCTTGTAAAGATGTAATAATAGTATTAAAGTTAGCAAATGAATGATCTATAGTTTCCTCATCCGATATTGAAAATTGTTCATATTGTTGAACAAATAGATCAATTTTATTATTTTTAACTTGTTGGTTGCCTTGATGAGTTACAACTAAAGAATTCCAAATTTCTTTAGAGGTTTTAAGCATGGAAATTCTTTCGAATTCCTTTTTCGGTAAAGCATTATATAAAACCATTTTTGCTTCACTATTTTTAGAAAGCTTTTTCTTCATTTCATCATTTAGTTTATCATGAGGTATGTGAACTAAATTTCCTTTATCATCATTTGAGGTAGCCTCAAAATCACCTTCAACAATAATGTACCAAAGATCAATATCTTTAGACTTCACATATGTTTCGAATCTATTTTTCCAATATATAAAACCATTAGTTTCAAGTAGTGGTGGTCGTTGCATAGATTGCCCTTCCTTATAATTTTCAGAACCCATAGTGATCGAAAAGTTTTTAAAATACAATTTTATTTTAAAACTTTTATAAACTTAGCTCTTGATGCCAATTGTGGAAAACTAGAAGGGGTGGTTGAATAGTTTTGCCGATTTTAAGTTGATTTCAAAAACATTAGATTCGATATTATGTGAAATCGTATGGATGTTGAGAACGTATAGATCTAATGATAATGTAAGTAAATAAACAAAGATAAGGGATAGAAATGACACAACCGATTTATAGTGGTTCGGCTACAAGGACACCTTCCTTTCCCTACTCCACTCCCCGAGACACCTACTCGAGAGTTCAAGCACTATGTCAACAAACTCCTTCACTTGGCGGAGAAGCCTTCACAACGTTGCTTACACTTTATCTGGTACAAAGCTAGATACCGAGTCCGTAGCACGGTGGACCAAACCAACACAACTATTACACAACAAATATGTGAAATATCAAATACAAGATCTTCGCTACAGAAATCTTGCGGAATGACAAATCAATCAAGTACCCCTTGCTTGGATGACTTGTAGAATGCTCGTGATCTCGCCTTAGAGAAGGACCTATATGAGAATCACAAATAGAAAGAAAAGAAGAACAACTCTCTAGATCAAGTGATCTATATGTTAGAAGAGAATGAGAGTGTATGAGAGATTTAGTAAGAAGAGGGGTGAGTTAGAATGAAGAAATGGCTCTCTACTTATAGGCAAATTTCCTCACTGTTCATGTCACACCCCCAATTTACCTGTTTTGCAGCGGAATGGAATTCCTGGGGGATTGACTGTCATAGCACCACAATCACAGTTATATTGAACGACCTAAAGTGTCGTTTTAAAAACACATCGTTTGATATTTAGCAAAAGCGTTCAGAGTTACAACATAGGTCCCAAAAGTTACAAAGTTTGCGGAAACATAAATATATTACAAGTCCAAACGATGTTTTTGAAATAAAGTGCCATAATGTACAATAATGTAAGTCGACGCCGCGACTCAAAAGGTAGGTCCCTAAACCATGTCATGATGATAATGCCTCAGTTACCTGAAAATACATTGCTAAAACGGGTCAACAATAATGTTGGTGAGAAATCATAGGTTTATGTAAATGTTTTATACGACTACGCAAGTATAGATCAGGCATGACAATTAAGTCACGTAAAAATGTTACAGGCATGACAATTAAGTCACGTAAAAATGTTACAGGCATGACAATTAAGTCACGTAAAAATGTTACAATTGCTTAAGCGCATGATACCGAAGCTCAGACTGATGTACGCCCCAGCAGAGTGTCTTGCCAAACAACTCTAATAATGTTCATGAATGAAATGCATCCGTATGACAATTGGGATTCACCAACCCGGATGGAGGCGTCACCCTCGATAGATCTATCCACTCACACACGCTTCTAGGAAATTAACGGCTCATGCATTAAAGTGGGGACTTTTAACTGGCAACGTTGTAACTCAAGCAATGTAAATGAATTTAACATACTTGGTATCGTAATAAAAATGTTGTGCAATGTATTCTCCCCCGTAGGTTTGAAATAATGTAAAAACTTGTAAAACGGGGCTATGAAAACTCACTTGGTAAACTGGAATGATGACAAGAGTGAGTACACTGAGGTATAATGTGATGCGTTAACCGGGACCTATTACAAATGATATGATATGTAATGAGTTGTAATGTAATGTTATGCATGCATTTCGTATGTTATTTATACCATTTGCGAGTTTTGAAAATATTACTTATCGTCGAAAAATACTCGTTTGACGTCTTGACCAATCAAAAATCACTTTTCAAGTATTTACGTCAAAATATCATCCTACAATGGTTTTATAATGATTTATGGTGAAATTTTCACTTTTCGTCGCAAAACAATGTCGTCGGAATTTTTATGAAAGTGACAAAAATGGCTTCGCAAAACTTGTCGTAAAATAGTGTGCGTTGATCGTTAGAAAACGAACTCGACGGTTTTGGAAAGTTTGTATCGAAATCTAGAAGTTTCAGTTCAGGAGTTTTCGTCAAAAAGGTCTCGAACATAAAGATAATAAGGGTTAAAGATGGTGATTTTGGCTAATTGTTGTGAAAAAAATGAGTTTCGGCCAAGTTTGAGCAACCGCAATTAATTTATTACAACTCCGCTATACAAACGGCTTGTCGTTTTGAAAAATATGCCCGGTGATATTAATTTTACTAGAAGACATTTTGTTCCAAAAAGTTCCACATCATGGTTAAAAACAGCCTCGAACATGGTCGTTTCAGCTACCGTAACACTTGTATCGTAAAAATAATATAGTTTTTCAGAAAATAATAGTTACGGCAATTTTATGAAAACGTGCATATCTTTGTCGTTTCAAATCCGTTTTCTACGTATAATACGTCCTTAGCTTCGTATCAAAGTATACTGATATATTTTTGGCAAATCGAAATAATTTGTGAAGCTTAAGGCTCGTTTTTGACTCGAACAATGTAAAAATAGCTTGCTGAAATTTCTGAAAATTATATTTTTCGTCGTCAAACTTGTAAAATCCATAACTTCTTCGTTATAACTCCGTTTTTATCCGTTCAAGCGACCACGGATTCGTTTTAAAGTATATTTTCTAAATATCAAGGCCAAAAAGTCGTGCCTACTGTCGGTTTTTCCAGAAAACCAAAACAAGGACAGAACATAATTTATACGTATCGAAAATAGTTTTTCTCGGACAAAACCTATTCTAATCCCTTCAAATCAACTCCAAAACTAATCTAATCCTACCATACACCTTCTTAGGGTGTCATGGGTTCCTAGACATCATCAAGACCAAAGTATACCAAGGGGATAATTATAGGATGACTTTATATATATATATATATATATATATCTAAAATCATGAAAAAATGGTATAAATCACATATGTCTTGCATGTTTGTACCAAAAATGAAAAGATAAATATGAGATGATAAGGAAACATGAAAAATGAAAGAAACATGCTTACTAGTTAATATGATGAGGTGTAAAGAACAAGGTTAAACCTATACACTCTTGGTTTTTATTTCAAAACCTAATAAAGAGTATAAACTAGATTGTATAAACACTTGAGAAAAATTTTGATGATGATCCCTTGGTGAACCTCTATGTGGCCGGTTTGGAGGAAGAAAGGAAGAGGAAGAAAACTTTATTTGACTTGTGAAATAATTGTGATGAATGAATGAGGGAAATGTATAACTTTAGTTTTTGTAGAAAAAAAATCTACCACTTTGACTAACTCCCCCCCCCCCCCCATGGCCGGATATGGGGGGATTATGTTCCTCAATATATTTTTTTTTCTTTTTATAAAGTGTAAGTATATACTTGTATAGTTTGTTAAAAGATTTAAGTGAAAGGTGTAGTGTTGGGTTTATTGATTTGATGATACAAAACAATAAAGAATGAAACATCAAGGACTTAAAGTGACAAAGAAGAAATCTACAAAAAGATGGAGGGACTTGCTTGCAAAAGAAGATTTAATGTTTAGTCCTTCGTAGTATTTTGTAAACCCTAATCCTCTAGTTTATAAAGAGGACATGGGGTGTAGATTTTATATACAAGTCTTTCCCAATGTAGACGTCTAGTAGATGGTGTGTGTGTAACCTAGACGTGTTTCTATAAACGTCTAGGGTTAGTGTTTGTTTTGTATATCCCTAAGATCTGAGATGGCTTAGATCCCTGTTACAGTTAGGTAACACGTTATATTCTGATCAATATATAATTGGGGAGATAATGAAGATAAACCTTGTGTCGATAATAATGAAGTTTGTTTAATTCCGCTGCGTATCATGTTTATAATCATTATTATTGTTAAACCCTAAGGCTCAAAACGATCTCAAGGAGTTCTATCAAACTCCACATGTAGGTAAAAAGGTAACTTGTAAGGTAAATGGTAACTTTTTGGTACAAGTAAAATTTTAATAGATCAAAATAGAGTATAATGATTTTATAAAAATTGTAAAAATACATTCATTGTGAAATTTGAGTGATAAAATAATTATCGAGTAGTTTTTAAGAAAAACGTCGTAATAATATAATTTTTAACGATTCTCATACAAAATAAATTTAAAACACTAGATAAAGTCAAAATATAGTTTATATAACTAAATGTAAGCATAAAAATATGTCGGGATCATTTTTGAAAGTAACGGATTAAATATTCAAAATAATAGCTCACGCGATAACGTTTATTAAATATAAAACTTACGCGTTAAATGTAAAAATGCAATGCCATGAATGAACTAATATGATGCAAATGATGCAAATGAAATGTAGACTAAACTTAGTCCATATGAAATGTACGTGATGATATGATCATGAATTCGCCGCTAAACCTTAAAGGTTACGCAAATTTGGAACAAGTAAACCAAGTTTACGATAAATGTTGAAATAGTGAGGCATAAATTGTTTCAAGAAATGACCTGAAAGTACGGGTTGTCACATTCGCCCATCCAAAAAGGAATTCAGTCCCTGAATTCAGTTCGTGTTAGTCTATCGAATTTTTGAGGTTATGATGAATATCGAGGAGAGAAGACATGGAGAAGTGTCGTTACGGTTATCGATGATTGAGAGTGTATAAAACATCATAGTAAAGAAAATATCGGATGAATCTCTTATAAGTAACACTTTGAATTTGAAATATGTGAAGATTTTGCTTGCACTAAGATTTATAAATAACCGCTCCCAACATAACGTGATCCCTCCAGAATTAGACATAGTTAGCTAGGCTATGTATAATTAAGGAACGATGACGTGACGTTCGGTTTAGTTGTTATAACTCTCGATGTTTACAACGATTTAATCTGTGTCGTTAAAATGATAGTTGAAGTGAAAGGAATTAAAATTCTCGTAAGTAATAACAAATCGGAAAGAAAATTGTTAGGAATTAGAAATTCCCAGTATTAAAGAGTCGGTCACCTCAAGTATATGTAATCGTTAGAAAGCTCGTAGTCGTAGTTCTTTTAAGTTAAGTAGTAATTTAGTTAAGTAACACCGTGGAGGACGGACGGGTCTTTACCCACTGTATGCCTGATCCACAGCCCAAAGTGTGGCGAGTTATGTAAGACTATAAATACTCTCTACCTTCCAAGGTAGAGAGTTGGAGCTCATAATAATATCTTTCACTTTCTCTCACTAAGTTCCCTAAACCTCTAACTTTCTCTCTCTAGAATTCCATCTTATTCGCCACCTTGTGTTATGGTTTGATGTGTATGTGAAAAGTTATATCTTACAATTGGTATCAAGAGCCATGGTTAGATCATATCTTGCACATCTTTGGATTTATAGTGGTTTTTAGGTGGTTTTTGAGTTTGAAAAAGTTTAGTGGTTTTTGCATCATTTG